>WEIT01003308.1:379923-400754 GCA_013389985.1 Dryoscopus gambensis | reverse complement strand
TTTTTTTTTTTTTTAATTTCTCACAGTGTGTATGAAGACCCTGAAACAAAGTCCAAGCCAGTTGCTCTTCTTGTTCAAAAAAAGGGAAACGAAACCTTTGAGTTTCTCCCTTTTTTTTCAGACCTGGAAAGGTCAGGGCTGAAACAGCAGGATGAAACTGCAAAATAATTAAAATGCATTCATTGCCTCTAAGTGCTGTCTTTTTCAATCCCTACTGGTACTTTTGGAATCTGAACTGGTCAGATCATGCATTTTGTTTGTTTTGATTTAAAATCAGCACACTAAGCTCCCTTTTGATTTCTATCTAGGAAGGTAGAAAAGCCACTGGTGTCACTGTGCACTGCTCGTCATCCAAGACTTTCTCCTTTTTGCCATCTCCTCCTGGGATATATGCTGAATTCTCTGGCTATTAGGATGCAGATGAGGTAAATGAGGGAAAAGGCTCCTGCTGCCTGTGCTTCCACACTGGCATGAGAACATGCTGTAGATTACAAAGGTGTCATAAAAGGAACATTAAAAACAGTGGTGTAGTCTTGCACACCATCCTAAGCAGGAAACATTTTCACACTTTTTAGCAATTGATGTAAAAGGAAATTAGAGGAAAAGGTTGTGTGTTTGAACACTGGGAACGTAGCGAGTCTACAAAAGGTTGGTGTCTGTTTTCTTCATGCTACTTGGAGAAACAATACCAGCTAAATGGGATATAATTCACTAGTCTGATGTGGCATATTAAGCACATGAGCAAAAGAAAGCTCCAAGTCCTTTCTCTTTAAATTGCAGCTAGAACACATTAATATTCATTTTCTTCTGTGCCATCGTTTCATGCTTCAACCCTCCAGATGATAATTAAGACAATAGAAGATAAAATTTTGTACTGTATAAAATTGCATTCAAGCCTTAACAAATAAGAGATTATTTTGTCCAGTAAACAAAACATAATCATCCTGGCACCCTTACGAAGGAGAGCCTAAAATAGAAACGCTACTTTTTATAGGTCATGTAAAATGTCATCATCTCTCTCATTATCTGTACTGTTTGGATGAAAAAGAACTGATTAATTTAGAAGAACATTGGCTTTTTTGCTAACAAGGTTATTTTCTCATTGATTGCTAGGAAGTCTAGTTCCTTTGCAAAGGGTTGCAAATTGAGTAAATCAATTATCAGCCTGCGTAGATGCATCTGCCATTTCTGTGCTGGCAGTGCAGGGTAATGTGTACATGGTGTTTCTACAGCAGCTGTGGATGCACCTTGTTTGAAATGGAACTTCTGGGTCTGAGCAGAGGTGCAAAGGCAGGACCAGGGGAGCATCATATCATGAAAGGGTTGCGCTCCTATGTTTCTTTTAAAAGCTTAACTATCAAACAGGCTGTGACTTAAACGAAAGACCAAAACCAAAGAAATGTAAAATTAGACCAATGAATTCATATTTAGGCACATATTTTTTTTAAAAAAAAACAAGGACAGACGTGTGAAAAAACACCTGTCAAAGGTGAGGGGTTTACCAGGCCAGCCTGGCCAGACTCACTCAGAAACAGCAGCAGAGTTTATTTCTGGGAATCTGAAGGTCTCACCATGGGGCTTATTAGCAGAGGAGTGTGAGTAGCTCAAAACTAGGGACAGCAGTGCAGCTCCTGTCTGGAGGAGACTTGGAATTTTGAGTCCCCTCGGTGAACTGTTCATCTGTGGCTCCTGGGTGCCTTTGTGCATTATGCTCTATTCTATTTAAAAACCCACCTGGTCTTCCAAAGTTCCTCCTTTGTTCATCTACCCTGATTCAGACTCTAAAAGTGGGGCAGTGGGACTGTGTTCAAGCAAGAGCAGTGCATCATTCTGGATTGCTCCTTTGATAAATAGCTATTCCTTTTGCATGCTACTTGTCTGACACCTTTTCTTGCCAAGGTGGGAGGTTCTGACCCGAAGTCCTTTTAAGTCAGCAGAAAAAATTCCCGATGACTTAATGACCGAAGGTAGCGCTTTCTGAAATCCCAGAGTAGCATAAAAGCAGAAACCATAGTTACATTCACTCAGCAGAAATGCAAGGCCCATGCTGTGTTCTCTTCCATCTTTTGCTGGATCAATTTAGACCTTCTACAACTTGTTTTTCCCCTCCAGTAGCAGAGGGAGTACAGGAGGCTTCAGTGTACCTGTGTTGCTTAAAAAGTCTTTCAGCTTGGCAGAACTTCAGAGCTTTGACTGTGCACTCCCAAAAGAGAGAGAAGCATAAAATGAATTTGAGGGTAAGTTGATTAGAGCTCTCCATTTCAGTGTTAGGGACCTCCATCTAAATGCATTTGATTAAATGAGGCTGAAAAGTGTTTGTTGGCAAACCAACCAAGAAGATACAAGAGGAGCACTCCAAAATTAAAGAATAAAAACTTGAGGAGGAAGAATTGGTATTTAGACAATTAAAGGTTATTTTTATTTTGCCTCTCTTTCTATTTTCTATTGCCTCTCTTGTAAAGTTTAGCTGGATCATCAGAACACTTACCAAAACAATTTAAAAAATAAAATGTGGCTGTTGGTTTTAATGGCAATGACAGTAAAGCTGCTGCTTGAGCATGCAGATTTCCTGGCAGAATTGCAAATTGGTTAGAACCACGTGGGTCTGGAGAGTCAGAACTTACTGGTAAAAATGGGCATAAAGCATGGTCAGGTCTACCTGTGTCCTGTCAAATGGGAAAAATCCCGTGATGCCAAAGCCAGCAGCAAAGCCTGATTAAACATTTCATTTCTGCTTTTCCTGTTAGTCTTTCACCAAAGGCATTCGTTGTGGATGTACAGGAAAGCCACCAAGACTGCTGCTGGAAAGAGTAATGTGATGGGAATGAAACCAGTGTTTGCTTCCACTTTGAATTCTGAGAAACTTATTTTGCCCACCTCTGGACTCATTATTTTCTAGTTAATTGATTTTAGTGCAAGATGCCTGCAGCTAAGTAGATGTGCTCACGTAAGGGAGGCCTCACTTGCCAAAAAAAGCCTCTATTTCCATTTCTACCAAACCAGAATCTGTGAAACTTCATTCTGGAGGTACCAATTTTTTTGTATCTTCAGAACTGAACTGGTTCTTTGGTAAACTTTTTTTGTTAGGAGAGGGAAGATCAATCCTTGGTGTCGGTAGCCTTTCATACGCCCCCTCTTTTAGGTGGGTGTGCTAATTATTATTCCTGCAGTGTGTGTGGTCTAAAGAGTGTAAGAAGGGTAGAGAAAAGAAGCATGTGGGCAGAAGGGCTTGACTAACTGAGCTGGGACACTTAGGAGCCATGGCTGGGATCAGGGTAGCCTGGCAGGGTAAGGCATGATCTGAAAAAGCACCATCAGAGCTGTGTCTGATTTCTGCAGAAATGTCACATTCCTGAGGAATGTCACCATTCTGCCATTTTGGGATCAAAAGCATTAGCAGGAAAATGTCTAATCCACCATACACATGAGCTGAGTGTTTCTCACGTTATTCCAATATTCTTTTTTTCATCAAAGGAGACCTTTTTATTCTGCTGCAGAACTGCTCTGCTTTATATCTAAGGGAGTAAGTTGTATGCTGTTTTTTTGTAATTAAAATTCTCATCCCCAAAAACATGTTTTTCATTAAAAATTCCTGCACTAATAAGTATAAATCTTGTAGCTATTGTCTTTGGAAATATACGTTTTGTTATATGCTGCATATAAACATTTATTTCCTGCTTAAGAAAATGTGGGGTTTAACATCAGTAATAATCGTATTTGTTTCTCGGAGGGAAAAGTTGGGGTGGCAGAAACATGATACAGGCACTCCTAACTTATTAAGAAAACAAGACCTTGTGACCAAGGCAAAGAAGATGTTTGTTACAGAGCCTAGTAAGCTTTTTCATGTGCCTTTTTTTTTTTTAATTGCCAAACTTGCTTTACATGAAGTATTAAATTTATGTTAGAGACAAATGCTATACAAGTTATTTGGTTTTCTGTTTTAAATGCGAGTTTTCCAATATTGTAGCTGTTGCCTTTGACCAGACTTTAGCATGAAGGTTACGGAAGAGAAGAGTTGCTCTGTGTGATAGAGAGAGTTCCAAGAACCACAGCATTTTTGCTTCACATGACTGCATGTGCAATAATTAACAGCAACATTGCCCTCATTCACTTCTCATTCCTACTTTTGAGTTTTGCCAATAAGATGTAGTGGTTCTTTTTAAAAACTCATAACTGACTGCCATAGCCCTTGCTTGCTCCAGCCAACTCATTCATTCTGTCAGTGCTGTAAAATCTGATTTCAGAATTTCAGTTCCATTTTCTGCACAAAAGGGAGGCCTACAATGCTGTGTATTGAATTGCTTTTACAGCAGAATAGCCGTGGTAACTTCCTTTCACCAGGAAGGTTTTCTCAACTTGCCTAGGCTCTTGGTCACCTGAGCAATTCAAAAGATGCATCATTTTACTCTGAACCCTTTTAAGTTGCTGTTGGCTCCCCATTCTTCCAGATCCTTTACCTGCCTATTCAACACTGTCTTCCTAAAATATATTTCCAAGTAATAGCTCAGGACATTGGAGAACTAGTTTGAATCAATTTCTCTTTCATCTTGAACATGATTTTTCAAGAAAAACATTCACTGTGTTGATGTAACATATTCCAGGGATGGAGAATATCCTCCAACCCTCAGAAAACGCTTCCAATAGTACAATAAAAATAAAACAAAAATGTTTACAGATAGAATAATTAACCAGAGCTAGTCCAGTTGCTTAGATCTTGTTTTCCCTTTGTCTACAACATGAAACTGAAAAAAGTTGCAGTCACTTTCCCTATAAGCCAGGTTTGTTTTTAAACCAGTGTGACCTCCTTACTCAATTTTTGTGGCTTCTTGGGCCTCTTGTAAAATATGCTTCAACAGTTCTCAACTGTTACACAAGTTTTTTTGATTTAAATGTATTTTTTTTCCCCCCAACAGATTTTGCTCATAATTATATTCAATTTTGAGAGCTTGAGTTTCTAAATCACACAGTATTGTTGCCTATGTGCTTCCTTTCTGTACTGTATGTTAGTGGTTTGGCATCTATTCTATATGTACATAAATGTGTAATTATATTTAAAATAGAAAACAAAAGCAGGTCCATCTGAGGTTAAGTTGAGTTGTGCTCTTTGAAAATAACGTAGTAGGAGCAGGACCTTTACTTGCTAAGGTGAGACCACAGCAAGTCTTGTTTCTGGTTTTATTTGCTTCTTGGCAAATCTTGGTTCTGGGAAATTTCTTGGGCAGGTTGGAAAATTAATCTGTAGCACTCTGTAAATGGATATATTGCAGAGGAAAAAAATAATTTATTTTTCTTTGATCAGACACCGGTGCACCTGAGTGTGTATCATTCAACCACACTGGAGAATGGGCAAAAGCAGCTGGAACATGCTCGTCCAGCAGCTGGACAGATCTTCCAATGGACACATGATTTTTAGCTGGTTTCTTCCAAGAAGGCCAACGTCTTGTATGTGATAGAGATACTTTTGAGGGAAAAAATTTTAAAAACAGCATCAAAATTCTAGTGTTCTAACAATATCCGCATTTAGTGTGTGTTTATAGCCTAACAATCACAGGTGCTCAGCTTTAGGTTTTATGTATTCAGTACCTCTGGAAATTAGGCTGTTAATATTGACGTGTGTCCTGGGGCCTGGGAGGTCAGAGCGAAAAACTATAACCCTGTGATCAATATTCAGAGGTGACCTGGCTGGGCCATGGGAATTTGTTCCTCCAGCAATCAAGGAAGGACAAGAATTACTGCTCAAGAAGTTTGAGGTAAAGTTTAAAAAAAAAAAAAGCTCCAAGAAACACTATTCAAAAATTACAGAGAAAAGCGAGCAAAAAAATCAAAGAATATGAAGAGCTATTTAGAATTCCCCAATTCTGGCAAATGTGTGCCACTTTTTCCCATTCTGGAAGAACCAAATGCTGTATTTTGGGAATGGGTTTCAGATTTTGCAAATATTTTCCTAGTGCCATTCTAGAAAATGAGTTTGTTGGCATATTGTTATGAGGGGCTTGTTCTGCTAAAGCATTGTAATGCCGTCTGTTTCTCAAGCTGATTTGGCTTTTACAGCTCAAATATTATATCCTCCTTTTAGAACATATGGCAACTCCTTTTAGGAGACATGGAGAGATGTGCATCTCATTTCCAGAAATGTGTCTTTTCCTTGGAGTGAAAGACTGCAAGTGCTTTTCATCTTGATTTTCCCATTCTTATTGTTTTAGCTAGACTTTCTTCTTCACCCCCACCCTACTTCTGCTGCTCCCGTAAACCCTCCCTGCATCCCAGAAAAGGCAGAGCTGGCTGGAATCCTAGAGCGAAGGGAAAGGAGCGATGCTCCCTTATCCAGGTGGCCTCACGCAGTGCAGTTGTGCAGAGCAGTGTCGGTGGCCAGCGCTGCGGAGCGGCTCCCGGGCAGGCTGTGCTCTCCTGGGAAGCCTGGCTGGAAGGTCAGGCTGCTCACGTAGCCCAGTCTGTGTTCACTGATGGAAACGCTCTGCATCCTTCAGAGGCTGCATCCTGTGGCACTGTCTTACAATGATTTCATTCTGCATTCGCTTCAGTTGTGTGGGAGGTTTTTCCATCTTCTTTCTTACTCTTGTTGTTGGGGGTTTTTCTGCTGTTGTTGGTTTTTTTTAAAGCGTAGGTTGCAACATTGACGATCCTTGCCACTGTTGATCGCTTGACACTCCTCATTGCTCTTCCTTGCTGGAACGTGCAGTGCAAAGTGCCCCAACGCAGCAGTGCCTTTGTGTGCAAGACTGAATGCCTTGCTCAGAGGAATGTCTCTGCTCCCCTACATTCACCTCTGGGTCTGCCTTGCTGTAAAGCTTTGCAGAGCTGAGGTTTTGCTCTGGGCACTTGGTTTAAAGTCACTGCCAAGCGGAGGCATTTATGGACATAGCTTCAATGTTACAGCTTGATTGTCAGCCAGTTAACTCTGAGTCAACACTGATCTGGCCACAAAACTGGATAAAGTATTTAGCATGATACTAATCCAAACTTCATTGAAAACAAGACCAGAGGATGTTGCCTTACTCTGTTCTTTGTCCATGTACCTCCCTGAGCTTTGCTGTGAAAACACTATTGTATGTGTGGCTGTTAATCAGTTTCATAATTTTATCTTGGAGATTTTTCATTTTAGTAGGAAAATATTCTGCATTTGTCATCCCAGCAGGTCCCTTCTCTCACCTTGGCTCACCTTGCTTCTCTACTGTCATTCCCAGAGACCACCTGACAGTCTCAACTCCCTCCTTGTAATGTGTCTGTGGATTCTTAAAAGTGAACTATGAAAACAAAAAGCTGAGGCAAGAGCAGGGAGCTTGTAGCATTTCTTAAAAATGGCATAGGGGAAGGAAAGAGGTCTCCTGTGAGTCAGTAACAGAGTGGGAGTGGTTATCTCCAGCTTTTGGTTAGTTGGGTTCGTCATTAGCTATGGCTACAAAGCACTCTGGCTGGCTCCACATCTGCCAGCATCCATCTGGGTGAGGCAAATCATGTTTCTGAAGCTTTGTGCCTGGCCAGTTAAAATGTGTTTGAGGTATCTAAGGCAAACAGTCATTAATACTGCTGACCTTGCTTTTCCCTCTTCTATTCATCATATGCTCTTGTTCCTTGAGCAGCATGTTCTATCATATTTTTGCCTCACAGGTATCAGATTTTCCCTTCCTTAGACTTACCTGGGGCAGGTACAGTTGCCACTTTCTCTGGAGAAATGTCATCATTTATTTACTGTCATGATGCTATAGGCTCTGTATGGACACAAATGATACCACATGATTTAAGAAGAGGAGCAGAACTTAGACCTCAGTATTTTGAGGAAGAAAATAATAAAATAGATCCTTCTTGAGGTAGAAAGATCTGATTTGTCTCTCCATGGTAGAGCAGGCTCCCCTTCCTGGGATGCAGTTGTGGCTGTGTGACCCCCCTGTCTCCCAGGTCAGGATTGCCCTGGGCTGCAAAGATGTCTGAGGATGAAGGAACTTTTCTTCTCCAGGAGCCTCAAGAAATTCAGGGCTGAAACTTTGAGGGCACCAGAAACTTGAAGGGGCCAAAAAGGGAGAAAGGCTGGGCTTGCTTCTGCGTTTGCTAATGTTGCTGATCTGAATTCAGTTAAGAGCAACAGAAGCGTATTTGTCACAAATGTTCAAAATTTTCAGGCCTGGGGTATAAAAAATGATTTCTTTTTTTCTTTTCAACCTCAGTGCCTGAGCTCTGTGGGTTTTTCTGGCACTTCTCGGCTGAAAGGCTATTTGTTTAAATTAAGTGTAGAAATATGAATCACTATTAATGCACAGAAAATAAGGTGAAGCACCCTGCGAATACAGTAGATGAGGTGGCATGCTCTTAGAAGAGTTTCACCAGGGATTTATGATCTGTTAAGTGCATTTCTATAGCAGCAAATGCTGAATTACCACCTCAGTGCTGGTTCACTCAGCCATGCAGATTGAGAGCGATACCAAAGGTAGCATGCCAAGAAGGCTCTTGCCTGCTCCTGATTCTGAGCATGACCTGAAAGTTTTGAGTGTGAATACGTCTCCTTCAGATTCACAGCTTAGGCCTAAAATAATACTTTAAGAAGTTCTGTTAGTAATGAAGTAACAAGTGTTATTCATTGTCCAGACAGGAATTACGAGCGGCACTGAAGTGCTCACTGCTGATTCAGCAGCCAGGCTGCTGCTGCTCAAGGCTTAACAGCGCTCCATCAAAGTGGGGTTTTATTGCTGTGCAGGTAGCTCATCCTGTAACTTTGTGCAATTCTTTATGGCACAACCCTTCACTTATCATAATTTCTGTCCCCTGGAAGTCTCTTGCAATGGATGAGGCTTTGTTGTTCGGAGAAGGTTCTAAAGCATAAAAATTGGGAAGTGTTTTATGTTTTACTTCAGGAGATGGGCAAAGGGTGAGCAGTGATTTTGCTTTTGTTATGGTATGGATTTGTTAGAATAATGGCAGCATCTGGGCTCTGATCTGAGCAGTTCATCTGACTGCAGTCTGGTTTTAGGAGGCTGGTACAAATTAAAGTAATATATTGGTTGGTACTGGATGTAGCATTTCCAACAAAGATCCAGTCTGCACCCTCAGTAGTTTTTGTCACCTGAGACTGTCCACATTGGAATGGAAGAAATCACTGACAAAACCAGATGAGGTTATTGAAGCATGTATGGGGGACATTTGAACATCTGCTTTATGGTACTAGTAGTGGTACCCAGCAATAAAAGTTCATTGGTGTTTTTTGTTTGTTTTTTATTGGAAAAGAAGAGGAGAAAATGGAATTGGGATCAAATTAGGTGTTTGCTGAGCCATGTTAATTGTTAATCTGAACTCCCATGGCAATGTTTAAATATCATTTTAGAACACTGAGTCATAAAAAGGTTTTTAAGTTTACTTGTGTTAGGAAAATGTAGTAGCAATTAATTTACCAGCATGTTATGTGTTTACAAGGTATCTTCATTTCATGGGTGGCTGGAAGACAGAACATGCTTAGATTGTATTGAATTTAAGAAGCCACATGAATTCTTAAGGCTTTTGAATGGGATGTTTTGTCTTCATGATCTTATTTGAACTCTGGCCAACCATGATGAATGTTTTCTTGTGTCTTTGACCTCACAAGAGACATGAAATAACAAATGTAGGTACTGGACTTTATTTACTTATTTACTTAGTAGTTAAAACAAGAAAGCAAACAAAGTCATGATGTATTTCACCTCTTCTCCCCAGCACCCCCTTGACAAATGGCTGTTGAAACAGTGCTAAACTGTGACCTTAAAGCCACAGGGATAATGAAACTGTGATCTGGCAGATGTGACAGACTCATCTTACATAAATCACTCTCTTTTGTCACTGCTGGCATATGGCCAATGAATCTTCTAATTATTGAATGGCCTTTATAGTCCCATTATTTATAATCACTTTTGGACAGCAGCTGGAAGACAAGGATGGGACAGGATGAAACGATATAGCACAAACTATTATCATTTCCATAACAACTGCTGGGATTAGGAATATTTGATGATTGATGCAGCTACCAGTGCAGTTTTGTTAAATGATAAAAATTTACTCGGCCTTCTAAGATGGGCTGCTGCCTCCTGGACCTTACCATGAAAAATTCTATTAATTTGCCCAGAAAGAGAATATGATCTCTCCAAGCAGTAACAGAATATATGTGTGAGTATCAGGGCCACCGTTGCAACAGGACTTGAGGAAAATCTATGGCAAGTATTAGTAAGAGACAGTGGTAATGCCCTGGCATTGCTCTTGGAAAAGTTTTAAGAACTGTCTTCTGCTTCTCAGGAGCCCTGTCAACACCCCACATTTTAGTCAGGATTTAACAACATATTGAGAAGTTGTCTTGAGTTACATTATTAATATTTTAACATTTCTTTTAAAAATAGGCTGTTGTTTTTAAGGGAGTCTTAGACTTATATCCAGCTCAATTAACACACTTTATAGTTAAGGGGAGCTGTTTTGGCTCTAATTATAGATGAGTTTGTGTTGGGTACCTTCTGCTGGGCAGAGCAGGAGAGCCCTGAAGAGAGGAGCACAAGTGAAGTCCCCCAGCCTGTAAAGCCAATCAGCTGACATTGCAAGTCCACGTGCTGCTCTAGAAAACATGAACTGCAGATTTTCTGCTTATGCCTCTCTTAATGAGCAGGGTTTGGATTTTTTTGTTTGGCTTGGTTTTTGTAGGGTTTTTTCCCCCCCTTATCTGCAGTTCTACGTTTTGTAGAACAGAAAAAAACCCCTGCCAACCATGATAACTTATTAGTTAAATAACTTCAGACAGAGATCTTCAGATGAAAGACAGTACGTTACAATCTGGGGTTTATACTGCAAATCCAGCACTTGCAATCTTTGTGTCTTTAAAAGATTGAATCCTTCCCTCTCAATGTAGACATCAGGGTGGTGAGAGAGAGTCTTAATCCAGATGACTCTATTGCACTTTCATCCCTTTAGTGAGGCCTTTAACCATTCATTGCTTCAGGGCCCTGTTGTTTTGAAACACTGTTTGCCTGCAGAGAATCCCTCTGCTAAAGACACCTTTAAACAGAGATCCTGACAGGTTAAGGGGGATTCTCCTGCAATTCAGGAATGGAATATAGATTTTTCCAGTTCAGATGCTATCAGTCACCCTGAATGTAGCAATTGGTTCCTTCCTAAGGAAGGGTAAAGCAAAAAAATATATACTGGTGTAATCTGCTTACCGGAGTGTAATATAGGTCAGGGACCAGCGTGTCCCGGGCCTGACCCTGACCCATCTTTGCACGAGCATCTATAGGCTCTGTCAGTGTGGCTGTTTATCAGGATTATCTGTGACCATCTCAAACAGAAACGGGATCAAACAGCTGCAGTAATTAATATAAACATGAACTAGAAAATGATAGTTTCCAAGCACATAAAGCACGAGTTTAAAATACATCATCAGAACACACATATTGCACAGTGCTGGCATAGACTATCCACCAGCTGGCAGGAAGGTGCTGGCAGCCCTGCGATGTTCACACTCAGCTTTTTCTTGGGAAAAAATTCAGATTCTGCTTGGTCATTTCTGCAGTCTGCTTTCCCTGTTGGAAGCCAGCATGGCAATAAGGCAAGAAGCCCTCAGCCCCCTGGTCTGTGCTGGTACTTACTGGTGGGAGTGCTCTGAAAGAGGTGATGTTCTCACGCACCAAAGTCGGTGTTAGATGATCCCCCATCATGCAGCTTTCTTCCTGCAGAAACTGGGAATTTTAGCACCAAGTGTCAGAGCATAGTTCAAAGCATAGCTTCCCTAGTGACTTTATGTCAGGTAGCTGTTGGAGGACAAATGTGTGACAGAACTGTGGGTTTGAAAACAATGTGTTTAGAAACAGTCAATATTTTTCATTAATCACAGACCCATCTGAGTGACACACTGAGCTATAAAAACCTGACAGTTTATTGTTTCTCAGAAAACCATATGTCAGTAAATATATGTTTTGCTATGAGAGATGTTTCCCCTTGGGTTTCTATTTACTACTAAAATGTTGTTATGATGTAATGGTTGGGAAGGGTGATAGATGTACTCTAAAATACAGTATAATAATTAAGAAGAATAGATTAAACCAGCCATTTTGCTCTGTGTTTCATTCAAAGGATTCAGAAAATAAGATGGACGCATCTCAGATTTGGAGTAGCGGAGAGGAGCAGTGAAAAGCTGGTTCTCTGATTGTATCTTCCCATTAAAAAAGGGCATTGATTTTGTTCAGCAGAGAAAAAAGGGAAAGGAAACTGTTGCAACAGCACCAAAAAAATCTTTGAACATGCCTTACTTTTGAGCTATATATTTTGGTGAGCTTTTCATTGTTTTTGTGTGTCTGATGATCTAAAGCTGCATATATCAGCCTAATTTTCATTACAGAAATAACAAGGTGATTTTTCTATGTGCAAATAAAAAATTTCCAACATATCCTGACCAGAACAAAGGAAGAACAGTGCACGGGGTCTTCAGACCTGTATCCTCTGCTTTGGAAACTGCTGTTCCTGGATTGCATCTCTTGTCCCTCCACTGTTATCGCTGTTGGATCTTTTTACATGCTTTTAGCAGAGAAGAAAAGAAAGTGTCTCAAAAGAGTAAATATAAAATCCAGTCTCCATGAGAACAGGGGAGTATTTTGAAGGCCAGTATATACTTCTAGTTAACACAGCTCCTCTCTAAAAGAAGTATTTTCTTGAGCAGAACGACATGGATTTAAATTTTTCAAAGGGGAGGACTTTTGCATAAAAACAGATGGTTCTGGGATCCTGTTCATCTTTCGGTCCGGTGGTGGCTGGTGCACGAACAGAAGCCATCAAATGTGAGGCTTGGTCTCAGAGGGAGTTTGCACAAGCCAGTGATGCCCCTGAGGATCAGAATGAATTTTGCTCCTAAGATTTGCACAGAGGAGGTTGCTGAAATGTCAGTGGCATATTTTTCAGGTTCTCAGAGGTTATGGGTGCATACATTTTGGACTAAGAGTATAGCAGAGTTTATAAACTTGTGTGCAGCACTAGAACCTGCTAAATAACGCCAGTGTCAAGCGCATGCCCTCTCAGCTTGGGGGAGATTTTCGGAAGAGATCAGAGTGGAGAGAAGCACTTTAAATGGTAAAAAATCCAACATGTTCCAAGCTGGATCCCCTTGGCAGCTTCCTGTATAGAGTTAGTTTCTGTGTTAGCTCATTTTCTTCTGCCGTGCAGTGGAGGATGTTCCTGAACCTGCTCATGCCCACAGCTTGTGGCCTCAGCAACTGCTGAGCTGAGATTGTCAGGGCTACAAGAAGCCTTTATTTCTGTCAAGTCTTTCCCGGAATTTAGCAACAGGAATGTAGCTTAGCAAGCTTTTTGGGGGTTGTGTTTCTTTTTGTCTTTTTTTTTTCCTGCTTCTTCCTTCTCTTCTAAAATAAATTTAATACAAATAAGCATCACTCTGAGCTCCCAGAGGGGACACTTATGTGAGTGTAAGTGTTGCTATAGCCCCTGTTTTTGCAAGTGCCTTTTAAACTAGTGCTTCAGTGACTCGGCTGGGAAATGTCAGCTCCTGCATAAACCAAATAACCAAACTTTCCAGTGGAGTCATAATAGACTGAGATGCTAGATAGAATGGGCACAGAGGGAAACTAAAAGCAGATATCATCATTAAATTGTATATTTTCTGTGGTCAAACAAGCCCTAGCTCAGCAGAGCTTTTTTACCTCAAGACATTATTGTGACACAAATCATTGAATCAGGGATCACACAGTGTTTTGGAAGAAAGTTTGCTTATATGATACATGTAGTTTTGTGCATTAATTTCTTCCCTGGAATAAGCCCTTGCATTATGCCCGAACAGTTTGTTGTATTTGTCCTTTTTTGCTATGAAAAACCACCTTGCCTTACTCTCTCTTGTGCAAAGAAAAATACAGACTGTTTAGTTAAAAGATAAAGAACTACTTTATTATTTCAGCAGATGCTCTTTTTTTGCCCAGTCTCCCTCTGGAGTAAAACAACATGGTATGAAATCAAACATCTGGAGTTTGGAAAGTCAGCTCTGATATTGAAAAACTGTAGCCCACAAGTCTACCAAACCCTCCAAGTGCCTCCTATGTGGGAAATCAGTTTTATGGTGTAATAACTGACAACCATTTGTTAGAAAATGGGTTGATAATGTGCTCTGGGAGTGAGGGGTGTTGCTGGGGTCGCTGAGGAAAGTGCTTTGAGCCAATTACATATCCCTTAATTTCAGTTTTGTTGTTTCATTTCTGTAATGAGCATCTTGGTCTTTAAGAAATTTCCTTCTATTAGTAGCTGGGCCTGCTGCTTGAGCCTTCCTTTCTTCAATAAGAGATTTAATTAAAAGGAAAAGCTGTCAGGAGGATCTAAATACAAATCATATAGTAATTTTTAAAATTTGACGTAGTACTTCAGGATGCAGGGGGTTTTGTGTTTAGTTTTGTTTTTAAACCAACATTTCTGATGAAATGCTGCAGGGCTGCAGAAGTTTGATCCTGCCCATGGTCATGTAACAATCTGCACTCTTTCTTATTCCACCATTTGCCTGGTGCTGCTGCTGCCTCCCAGGCTCCATTGCAGTATTATTATTCTTGATTTGCTCTTGCAGTGATTCCTAGAGGCTCCAGCCAGGAATCTGCAACTGTGAGGCAGTGTTTGGTGTCCAGATGTATTGAGACGACCTCTGCATTACATATTCACAGTCCAAAAAATCATAATGTAAATGATAAAAGACTGTGGAAACAGCTGCAGCAGTTCAGCCTGAGGTCCGTGTAGTCCAGCATTTTGGCTCCAGCTGGGGCCATAAATAAGATGCCTGGCAAAGGGAAGGAAAAGAGCAAGATATTTGATATTCCCCCACTTCTTTCCCAGGTCTCCCAAGCGCCAGCAAATAATGCTAAGCTCAAGGGATTTCCTTTTCCCTCTTCTTTTCAAGGCCAGGCTGGATGGGGCATTGAGCAACCTGGTCCACTGGAAGGTGTCCCTGCCCATGGAGGAGGGTGGGAACAAGATGATCTCTGAGGTCCTTTCCAACCCAAACCATTCTGGGATTCTGCAGCCCCCAATGGGTCTGTCTTACAAATGATTTTCCATCTCCCCTTGAGTCTCCTGAATAAGCTTCTTGCCCCCACGGTGCTCTCCAGGTAGAGCTGCAGAGCCTGTGGACTCTTGCCCCTGTTGCAAGATTCTGCACCAGGCTCCTGTTTAGCTTTCCTTGGTGTCTCCCCATCCTTGTGTTGGGAGAGGCAAGCAGAGCCCAGTCCCCAGGTGACCTCAGGACATGTTGGAGACTGAGGTCCACAACAGGCTGCAGCAGCCCTCTCTTGGTCCTTGTGTAGCAACAGCTGCAGGCTTTGATCATCCTGGTTGGGTTTCTCAGAAGCTTTTCCAGTGTTTTTCTTCTTTCCATTCTAGAACACGAGAGTTTCAATCCCTGTTTTTGCTCTTCAGTCAAATTAATGTCAGTGTCATTCCAAACTTGGAAAGATTTTTTGGGAAAAGACTTCATTAAGTTTGTCCAGTTCATATATTCTGCTACAAAAAAGGATTTGGTATTCAGCAACTGGCAATGTTCATTAGCAGTTACATTTGTGGGAGGTTTTTTTGTTTGCTTGTTTGGTTTTTTTTTGAATGTGTTCATTTGGTTTTGTTTTGTTTTCAACTCATTTATCTTCTTTCACGTTTCTGAAGGCATTTAAAACTGAACAGGGAAATAAACAGATTTAAGTGAAAAGCATTGGATATTATTTTGTTGTTTTTAAGGACTTTGGGTGCTCTTAACTTGTTAAGTCAATACTTTTGTAATTCCTGCTGTGTGTTGGATAGATACCAGTGTGAAGTATAGCACTTGTTTGATTTTTTTGCCATGTTCAGCTTTATTTGTACTTCCAGTGGGAGCAGCTTTTGCCTTCTGTCCCTCTGCCCAGCTCACCCTCCAGTGACATGCAAAAGCAATACCTTTATTATTTTTCTTCTTTTTCCCATCATCTGTCTGTCTCTATTTGCACAGACAAATAAGTGATAAAAGGGAATGATGATCTGTTTAACGCCACAGGAAGAAAGATGCATTATGAGACAAGAGAGACCTCTTGTTTACAGCAAGTTATTTTTGGTAATTAGCCATTTGTAGAGGAAGATGAGCCTCTGCTCGTAAAGTCAGCATGCCATAATTTAGGGGACTCTGAATGGAAATCTAACATTTGCCTCAATTGGAAAAGTTAACTGTGTGCATTTAGAAATAAAAAAAAATGATTGTTTTTTCTTTGCAGGAAGCAGACTGAACAAGGATCTGCGGCATTATCTCAACCAGAGGTTTCAGAAGGGGTCGCCGGATCACGATTTGCAGCAGACCATTCGAGATAACCTTTATCGCCATGCTGTGCCTTGTAAGTAACAAAACGTTGACGTGGTGGACTACACGTGGTAGAACTTCATCTTTATTTTTGGGGCAGCCTTCCTGGGGTGGTGTGCACGGCTGTGGGGGAGACTGTTTTCAGCTTGGGCAGATTTCCATGTGTGACAGCAGATAGGGTTGAAAAGGAAAATGATTCATCTCTGAATTAGGCTTTTTTGATTATCTTTTTGGAGCAGTTGATGGTGTGATGCAAGCCTTGTGATGCCTACTGTGGAGAAAAACCCTAAAAAAAACTGCCAGGAAGTGATTGCTTGCCTTAGAAATAGTCTGTGTTAACATCACGATGGTGAATGTTGCTTATTGATTTAAAACCTATGAATAAAAAAGCAGCTTCTATTTTTATTTCCTGAGCAGAACTTTATTTCTGATGCTTGTTTAATTTGTGGAATTGAACATCATTTTATGGCTGGGTGCCATTGTTGCAGGCATCTGCCACTGTTGGAAGGTCATCCTTGATTCACGTAGGAGATAAGCAACAAGAGTTAGCAAAGCTGAGAACAAAATGCTCATTTTCACTCAAAAAAACAAACCAAACCAAACAAACAAAAAGATCCCCAAAAACCAAACCAAAAACGAAAAAAACCCACAACAACAACCCCAAAACCAACCAACCAACTAACCAAAAAACAGAAGAAAAACTAAGAAGTCTGGAGCGTGGTAATCTTTAGAAGGTCAGAATCATTACTCAAAATGAGACTGTCCTTGGCATTTTGAGAAGACATACAAAGAGTGGAGAGTGATCCTACTTTGTTGCACCTCTCTTTGACATTCTCCAGGTGGCAGGGGACACTCTTCTAAGCAAAAGGTTTTTTTGCTTAACTTGGCTGAGCTGTGGTAGTGGTATGCCCTTTAGATCAGGCTGGAATAAGAAACATCTTAGTTATGGGACACTGAGATAAGCAGCAAAATAATTTGAAGTTTTCTGTCTCGTGAATCAGAGATTGTTTATCCTGGTAGACTTATATAAACATTGAATAATTATATTGCAACTCAAAAATCAGTATTTGCCAACAAATACCACATAGTGGTACACACAGTAATAGTCATTTTCAGTCGAAGTGTTGCATGCAGGAGGGCTGCGTAAGACCAGTTAAAATTGAGTGGTAACACTGACAAATGTTGATTCTTCAAATGGCAGATGCTGTTATAACACCATTGAGTTTATGCTCATTTTATCAGTGAAAAGCACGAAACAAATTATGTTTAAAATACTGTGCGTGGACATAAAGAATAAGAATGGATTATTGTTTCCTATTGAACACTTCCATTTTCCATTTTGTCAACGTGAAATACAATTATTTTTCAATCACCTAACTTGGCAGGCTGCAGATTTTTAAGGCATACTGTAAAAAGTGCCTTCCAGGAGTGCACATGCAGTGTTAGGCTTGGGAGATGCAGTGTTGTGATACTAATATCCTTCTACCTATGTGTGATATTTCATTTCCTAAAGCATCAAATAAAGCAAATGAGTGTAAGTTCTGGGGAAACATTTTACGTGTTACCAAGGTTACATTTTGAAATGCTTTCCATTGATTCTTTTATCTGATTTATTGAACTTGATGGTGAGCTAAGATGCTTGGACTTGCTTTTGATTTAAAATTAAGAGCAGTGAAAAGGGATTCCTGCCTTTTAGAAATAGCTGGGGAAGATGTGGGTTGTTGGTGTATTAATAAGAACATCAGAACTTATGTTTCACTTGTGAAACAAGTGGAAAATCCGAGAAGTGATGTTGCTTATTTTGTGTCTCTGCACTTTCCAAATTGTCGGGCAGGTAGCATTTAATGTTTGCTTCATTTACTGTGGGGATGATATTAATGGTAGCTTTTAAGAATGATGCTAATGTTCATATGTGGCTTGGAATGAGACTGCTGCATGATGGGTTGGGATGCTTTATGGGTCTGGAGATTAATCTGGCTGCATGCTCATATTTTTATTCCTTGGTACATGTGACCAGTAAATCCAGAGCCCTGGACCAATCTCTAGTGCTAATGGATTATGAAGCCTTGTATTTTGAAAATGGAATTCCCTGCTGCTTATGTGGTAAACAGAAACAAGAACACAAGGTCATTTGGACTGAGCATACTTGGCCTGACAGCTGCTTTTCATCGCACTAATATAAGGGCTAAATGAAGTGATAATTAGTAAATGCAGAATGGAAAAAGGTGCTGTTAACCAGTTCTTGCCCAGAAATTCTAGTGAGAATAGCACGTAGTTCAGCCCTGACTGGTTTGGTACCGGTGATGAGAAAATGCAGAGGATTCCTGTTTGCCACACAGCCCTGTGCCTGTTGTGTGCTTGGCTCTGGAACTGAGCG
Organism: Dryoscopus gambensis; assembly: GCA_013389985.1. Taxonomy (NCBI): domain Eukaryota; kingdom Metazoa; phylum Chordata; class Aves; order Passeriformes; family Malaconotidae; genus Dryoscopus; species Dryoscopus gambensis. Next base: position 382,059 of record WEIT01003308.1, on the reverse strand, counting down.
TGAAGGCATGGTGACAGCTTTTGTAGAAGACAGAGGTCAAGCAGAAGCGAGGAAAGATGCAGAAAGTTTGACTCAACCTTGTTATTTTGTCAATGACACACTGCTTAAGCATCATTTAGATTTTTTCTTTAGGAAACTTGGTTAAGAGTTTGATTTATTTTCTGGTGAACCCTTGAGGATGAGTTGGATGATGTCAGCTCCCAGAGGGGTCATAGGAGCATTGTCTGTACAGGTGACACAGGATGGTTTGCTGAGAGATCAGACGATTTGATCCCTAAATGTGGGAACTAGCATTAAAAAATGAGACCTTGAAATGGACCCAAAGGTGAAGTATTGTTGAAATAGGTTGGTGAACCCCACACATATTTTTCAAACTGAAGTCTTTCCCTGCTCCTCAGTGTCATCTGCCTCTCCAGCACACTTCCTCGGAGTCCTCATACCCTCAGCTCCTAGCTCCCCATTGAGCTGATTTTTTGCTGCAATGTTCTGTAGTAAACAACAGCTGTGACAAGATTCCAGGTGGCCTCCAAGTTTGGTTGTCGTGTGTTGCGAGTGCTCTGCTGTTCCTATCACACCAAACCCACGGGTTTATTTACAGACTCAAGGCATTCCCCTCTGAGTTTACAACTTGAGCAGTAGCATAAGCTAGGATAACAAGGCAGAGTAGGGAAGAGAGGCAGGGCACCTACTTATATATTTGGATGGTGTATAAGTAGTTATAAAGCCATGCTACAATGGACAAATCTTTGGAAGAGTTAGTGTAGTTCAGCCTCTGGATTAGCTTTTACTTCACATGAACCACTTGACTTTCTTCCTGAGGCTTTCATTTCATTGTAAACTTCACTGTGCCTTTACTTTAGAATATTTCTGTCTTTTGCTTAAGGAAAATCAGGATTTTAAAACTTGAGCAAAGTTACTCTCATAGATGTTCAGATTAATTACTTTTTTCATTTTTAGCGTGTAGTTTCCATTGTCAAAACTAGACAAAAATCCATCAATACATCATCCAGATTAGTAATATGTTGGTCCAATCTTTAGCTATCCCTTTTCCTTCTTCTGTTTTGAAGTACCACATTTTTCGTGTGTTTTGATGTGCCTAATGAAGATGACCAGAAATAATGCTCTGTTTTGGGGTAGTTAATGGCTCCATTGAGCTTGGACTATACTGTGAGATGGCAGCAATTCCACAATTACACCTTGGCCATACCTCTACCAGAAGTGCTTTGACTGATGCAAAGACTTGGTCCACACCTTATTTCTAGAGTGGATTTCACTTATTCCAGCTCAATTTTGCCAGCCCAAACACTTGAGAGCAAGAGGACAGGTTTATCAACTCTGTGAGGCATCTTGCTGAGGCACCCTCTGCCACATTTAAGTCCACCTGTGCTCACAGAAGATTTGGGGGAGACTGAGAGTCAGTGATGTAGTGTGTTGATATTCTGGCTTTGGGTTGAGAGTGTTTCTAGGAGCAGGACTTCCCCAAACAGGACTGTTGTATGTGAAGATTCACCTAGTGGAAACTGTGATTAGTTGGAAGTTCATCTAAGAGTATATCCATTAAATAGTTGTTTCCAAACAGCCTTAACTGGAGATATCTGTGCAATAGTGTTTCTTGAGAAGGACATGTGATAGCAACTTACTTTAAGGTACTAATGCAGCAATGTGTCCAAACCACTGTTCACAGATGACTGAACAGACAGGATAATCTTCCTCTTTTTGCAGTGATGGCAGAGGGTATCTGTTTAACATAAACATGCAGTACTGGCCATTTGTCTTAGTTGCTTATAATCAACAACCTGGCAGCAGTTTTCTTTTCAAAGTGCTTCAAGAGGAATCAGAAAGATTATATTTCCATAAAAACTTATCTCAGCGTGTTGTTTGGTTTTGGGGGCTTTTTCCATTTACTTGGTTCTCCACTTGTTGCAGTACTGTGTGACATGCAGAGGCAGCTATGGTGGGTCTGGTTTCTGTACCTTTACTTGCCAAAGTAAAGGTCTGGTGCAGACCTGACTGAAATAACAGCTAATCTTATTTCAATACTGTGCAATTCCTTTCCTTCCTGAAGGCTGCAGTCTTCAGAAGCAAAACTCTGGAAGGTGCGAGGTCTTTTTGATGGTAGATGAAAAGGCGACAGTG
>WEIT01003308.1:291213-371140 GCA_013389985.1 Dryoscopus gambensis | reverse complement strand
CGGGCTGGGAGACAAGGGGACATGTCAGAAGGGGGCTTGTGGGGCCGGCGCTGGGGGTGGGGGGGAGCGATCCACTGATGGATCGCCCCGAACAATGCGGTCTTAGTGCTGGGTGGGAAAAACCATCAATGCATCCCTGTGCATATTAATGCGATACAGCAGGTGTTGCTAAATGTCTGTCCCCGCATTGTTCTCCCGCGGCTCAGCCGGGGAGGGGGCAGGAAGGGGACCCCGCGAGGGATGCGCTCATCCAGGCTGGAAATGCAGCGGCTGCGGGGCGGCCGCGCACGCCGGAGGGAAAGCGGGAGGCGAGAACCGGCGCTTCCTCCCCGGGGTCACTGCCTCGGACGAGGTACAGGGCAGCGTGCCCTGTGCTGGCCCTGGCAAGCAAGGGGGGACAGGCTCAGAGAGGCTGGTCACAGCTTAAAGGCGTAGCAGGGCCAGAAGGGTCCTTTTTTTCTGCAAATATTCCCCCAAACTGAGCAGGTGTGAGGGCTGGGAAGTGAATCTCCCGAAAGCAGTCTGGGTCACCAGGGCAGAGGGCAAGGAGGGGGGAGGCAGGAATGGTGTGTCAGTTGGAATTCAGCAGTGAAAGAGTTAAAAAGAGGCATATTTTTTTTGGCTTCTCCAGAAATACATCGATTGGGAATGAGTTGGGGAGGCTGTGTGAATTGCAATAAACAAGGTGTACAACATGTATAAAACCAAACAAAACATCTATGTCTGCTTTTGTGTGTATCCTGCTGCACTGGGTGGATGTACCCTTGCTTTAAGATAGCTTTCTGTCTAACAGAGGTGACATCCCTAAACACTTACAGCCATATTTGCCTGTGTAATTCTTGAAGGGTTGGGGAGGGGAAGAGTGTACACATTCAGTCATTATTATATGTATTTCTTAATAAAGAGACACCCATTTAATTGCTGTCATTGTGTTGTCTGCTCCCCTTGTGATTTGTGACATGCTATACTGTATTTGTTAGCAGAATGAAAGGGGTCTTTGTTCCATATTCGTATTGTGGCACACTGCATCTCTCAGTGAAAATGGAATATTTGCCTTTAGAGCTAACTTAACTGGTGATCTGTGCCTGCTGTAACACTGGAAAGGATTTGCTCTTTTTTTTGCTGGGAGTTTCAGAGGAATTTGCAAGCAAGGCTTGAGTTATTTTACTTATTTATTTTTAGGTGTCAGTGGGTTAATAGTGATGAAGAGTGATTAGCCTAATTTGCCCACAGGACAGGTAAAGCATGTCCAGTGGCTGCAGCAGCTTCACATACTGCAGCTGCCTTTCTATGTATCCCTTTTCTGTGGATGAATGGCCAAGTTGACCATGAGCTAGGATTTAATCACTGTGCACCTTTGATCATTTGCTGCTGTGTAAATTGCCAAAAAGGGTGTAGAAAAACAAACTAAGAATGTGTAATATGGACAAGGTCATGTGTCTGCTCTAAGGCTGGCCAAGGCTGCAGATGAATAAAGGCTGCTAGTGACTGGCCAGCTGTGAGGGGACTATTTGGGGGTGCCAGTGGCACTTGGAGAGTGCTGTCCAGGCACTGGTGGGGTGTGTGGGGTTAGGTTATGTATCGTGTGACATCAACAGCATTATCATTTGTTCTCTATGTGGCTCATGCAGAGTGCTGTGGTGTTGCGGTGCGATATGGCTACTTGGGTATCTTTCTGTGTACTTCTGAATGGGAATAGTTTATAAGTGCAGTAGCTGGAATTGGCAGCCAAAAAAGATTTAAGGCAGTGCTTGCACAGACAATTCATAAGACTTCTTCTAGCACACCTACATGGCATGAATGTATGGAGCTTGTTTTTAAATTGAGCTACCAGGTTCGGCAGCTTGAACTTTATATTGTTAATTATGCTTATTTTCTACTCTGCAGTGCCCAAGGAACAATGAGCAAAAGATGCAAAGGCTGGCTCAGTCCTGGGAGGCTGCAGTCTGTGTGAAGGGCTCCTCTGTTAGAGGGGCTGGCTCAGCGAAGGGCTGGGCTGTGAACCTGTTGCTTGCTTGTTGTTGTGTGGCTTCTCCTGCAGTGTGGGAAATGGGATCAAGGAGTAGCTTTGGTCTGGAGAGAGCAAGGAAGCACTTGGTGGTGCAGAGGCACAGGGAGTGTTTTCTCCTTTGCCAGTTTGTTTCCACTTATCCTTGTCTACTGCTAAGTCCTGTCAGATGGCAGCAATGATGGATCCATGTAGATCCAAGAATGATGCTTCACTTCCTTCAGGGAAGCTGCTGTAGTGTTTGTGAGAAGGAGCACAGGCAGCATTTCAGCTCCCTGCTGTTGAAGTGTTGCAGAGCCAGGCTTTGCCCTAACAGCAATAATGCTTTTCCAGTTGAATGTGTTTCTTTTTTTTTTTTTTTTTTTAAATACACTCTTCCAATGCAGGTAATCCAACCTGCAATATGAAACTTAGAGTATCCGTTTTGTCATTATTGACAACCCTTGGCACAGGTTAGGTTGTCATGGCAGTCAGTGTTGCATAAACGAAAAAAGCAACAATGGAGCCATTAATTCAGCGGCAGATGCTGATTGAATAGTGTTGGGTTCCTGACTGCATCTGACAGTAACAACACTCACCCTGAGTTTCAGTTGTTTAGAAGTTCCTGTGCTGCAGGCAAGGCTCTTGCCTGCACTTTGGAACCTGTGTACAGACACCTTTCTGCCAGCTTTCCATCCTTTCCAGTGCACCAAGTCTTCACATGGTTGCACAAGAAATGCTTCTGAAATCAATGCACATCAAGTCATTTTGGCCAAAAGGTGCTGTGTGCTGTGGTATTCAATAAAGCTTATTTAAAATGTGGTGCTATTTTTAGTCAAATTGTTCTAAATCCTGTCCTGAAATCCTCTGAATGTTTTGCTCTTGAATATTCTGGTAAGCATGATGACTGGTTCACTGTGTTAATCCTGTGTGGTCTTTCTGCCTGCAGATAATCCTGAGCTGTTGTTGCTGTTCTGAACACATGAATAAGACTCTGTCCCCCCTCCTTTTGACCATATACAGTAGAATTCCAGCTGACTGCTAGAAAATAACAGATCGAATATCCTACTCTTCCTTTTTCTCATCCTTTAGTATGAGAGTTGAGTTTCTTCTACATGAAAAACAAAACCTGGAGAAGTAGGAAAAATATTCTTGGTCTGTTGAGCTCTATCTGGAGGCTCAGACTGCAGGATGTCTTCAGGAATCTCAGCTGTAGACAAATGTGGAAGCAAACACATGCTTAAAGCAAGTTTCCAAATTTACAGAGATTGAACAGAATTTCTATTGCAATTTCACATTAATTAGAGATGAAGCTGGCAGTGATAGCTATAGTAAATATTGTTCCCCTAAAATAAAGTTGCTGGATTTTCCTATTTTTACCCTACTGATTTTTTTATTTTTTATTGCTGGACCTACCTGTGGAAGATTGTTTGGCAAAATCTATCCCTCTCTGGTGGAAAAAAACCCCCTTTTCCTTTGGAACAGTTAGTGTCACCTCAAAATTATTACTTGAGCATGTTTCAGACTTAGTAGAAAAGCTTGTATAAGGAAGGGTGATGGTTTAACCTTGGGTTGATTCTCCCCACCCCGACTGATTTTACCCATGGACAGATATTGTATCTCCTTATAGTAAGATTAGCCTATTTGCATAAATATGTTAATATCCATATGGCCTATATTGACATGGTTTCATGGGATGTATATATATTGTGTGTGTGTGTAATACAAATGCTTACACTTGCTTTTAACTACAAACATTAAAATGTCATGAACTGGAGAGTCCATGATAGCTAAAGTCAAACTTTTTCTTAAAAACCTATGTAATATTTAGTTGATATAAAATGTCATGAACACCCACTCTTTTCCTTGGAAGAGATTGAATATTTTTTTCCTTCTAAATAGACTTTCAAAGGATTCATTAAGAAAATGAAACCCAAGAAGAAAAATAGTTGACCCAGCAGTTTGAGGCCAATGAGGCAATTACCCAATAAATTTGTGTCAAGTCAGCCCTAAGTGAACTGTGCCTAAATGACTTTGTTATATATATTTTCTGAAAATGTTCCATATTGAAATAGGGAAAAAACTCTGCTAGATGAATAATGTCATTCTGTCAGCAATTGGAATATGGCTGTGGATATCACTCACTGTATAGAAAAATAGCTTGTTGCTTTGCCTACCTGAATAGAGGTAGTGTCCCACGTGGAAGTGGCAGTGTTACCACCTTCTTTGTTTGCCTGAGGAAACACTAAATCCATTGCAGATTGGAAATTTTAGTTTGTTTGTGGGGAATTTTTTTTATGTGTTTTGTTTTCGGTAGGGTACAACACTGCCTGTTAATGCATGTGAAGCTGAGAGTGAGGCACACAAAAAGTAAAGCTCTGAAAGAACTCTGTAACTGAGATCGTGATGTAATGGGGAAAAAAGTAAATTTGCTCCTTCCCCCCGCTGCCCTGTGTTTGCATCTTCTTTGGGTACAGGCTTTCTACGAGTCTTTGGTAGGTTTATTGCTCACATTGAGAACTCCCTGATGTTGATTTTTTACATTAATTTAAATGAATGGGGAGCAGCTGAATAATAGTCATGTAGAAGGTGCTGTTGGAAATGCAATTCTGTCAGCAGTGCCTGGTGATGAACAGAGTGTCATTGCTGTGATGGCACACTGACAATTCAGCAACAGAAGGCAAGCCCTTGCTAAGAGTGGGGATGTCACTGGGGGGAAAAAAAAGTCTCCTCTTCCTCTGTTTCTTGCATGGACCACAGCAAGAGCCTGAGGCTTGAGACATCCCCTGAGGCTTAGACTGAGGGATCCAAGTTCTTTTCAGCAGCAGAAGTTGGGAGTGGGCTGTAGCAGAGTATACAGTTCTGGTTAAAGATATGTACGGAATGTAGTTTAGTGGACAAGAGTCCTGGTGTCGACAAGGCAATATTTTAATGTGGGATAATCTGTCATCCTAAACTCTTAAGGGAAATCAACGGTTTACTACATTTAAATGCGTGAGTTAAAACTGTCCTTTGTCTTTTCTACTTCAAGACTTCAATTTATTTCTTTTTTTCCTAGTGAAGATGAAGTCAACTCATTTTGAGTCCTAATCAGGAAGTGATTCAGAATCTGTGCTCATTAAATTCTTCCCTTCACTCCTGGGACTGTCAGAGAGGATGTCACACATTACCTGCTGATGAGATGATGTTTTGTGAAGGAGATGAATGTCTCAGAAAGTATTCACACAGTGACAAACCACTGGGAAGCCGGAAAGGGTTTAGAAAGCCACAGTGAGGCTGGAATATGAGTACTTGAGCTAGTTTTATCATCACTCTGTTAAGCAGCTGCTTACCCGTTAGAAAGAACTCATACTTAGTTGCATGTGATTTGGGGGACGTGAAGGTTGAGCCCTGCTGTTCTCATTATTTGAAGTTTCAGATTTTCTTTGGGTTATTAGGGTACAACACAGAGCATTTAATTCCCCTTATCAGCTCCTTTGGTTATCATTTGATTGGATGGACCCTTTTCAATTTTTTTCCATTTTTCTCTTTCTCATACTTCATGGATTCTATTGTTTTATTAGTTCAGTGGCCTTTCTGGGTCACTGCGGTCTAAGTATTCTGACTTTTATAAAGGTCTTAGTGACTAAATATTAGTGACCTCTATTCATCTTCCTTTGCCTTCTCCAAGGCAGAGCAGTTTGATTTTTGAGCTGCTCTGTGTTACAGTATCAGCGAGTTCATCACATGGGGAATCAAACCCCATTTCTTCTCCACAGATGAAGATGTCCATTCAGTACATTGAGCTGCAGAGTTTCTGCTTCAGTGTTTGGATAACAGGATCCCTGGAAAAGAGATGGAGAGGAACTAGCCTATGGAGCTTCGCCAGCCTAACTAAAATAATGTACCATTACACAGTTGAAGGAATATTGCTGGATTCATGGCAGTTCTAGGCAAGTCTAACAGGCTGAGTGTGATTGACTTGAATTTCCAAATTATATAAGAGGAAATGGAAAAGTTACCATTAGCTGCACCAGGGAGCTTGTTATACCAAAAGAAGTCTTTTTGGAAAATTAGGCTTTGTGTTGGTAGGCTTGTATTTTGAGGCATTCCTTCTCGGGCACCATCTGTGAGGCATTTCCCTAGCTCAGACTCTGCCTGAGGGATGAATAGACATGTCCCTGTGGAGAATTTGGGGTTCCAAGTTTAGGAATGGATGCTGCCATAATTTGAAGATTTTACACATCATATTTTGTCATTATCTGGGCAAGTCTTGTCAAATAGATGTGTAACATAGGAGCTTTCCTCTTGCTCAGTCTTGCTTTCTCCTTCTGATAACCCTCTGCCTCATTTGTTACTCTGTACTGCTCCCTAAGTGAAGTGGGAAATGGGTTTTACACTGGAAATAAGAAGGTCCAACTTCAAGATAGAAGAGTTCTTAAGAAATACCTGCAGGAACAAAGAGAGACAAAAACTGTCTAAGCAACCTGAACTGTGGGCTTTGGTAGCTCAGAAGTGCTGTATTTGGAAGACAGTATTTTAGCAGGCAGGGGTTTTTTGTTTACTGTTGTAGTGTTTTTTAAAAGGCAGGGGGGAGCAAAGGAACACCCCAAAATTCCAAAGTTCTACCTTCCTCCCAAAGCCCTGCCTTGAAGCTCTTAAGGAGAGACAGAGAACAATTGTGGGAGATTTTATCTGCAGTATTTAAAGTTTGGGAAATGGAAATGAGAGTCTCTGAAAGTAGAAGTTGATAATGGAGTATGTGAAGTGGCTTTTCAGGTGTTACTGCTGGCTGTATCTGATACACACAAAGCTTACACTTTTAAGCAAGGGGAGATTTGAATGCTGCCCAAAAGTTGCTTTCATATGTAGAACTCTTTGCATCTCCAGCTGCAAATGGCCCACTGGCACCATGGGGAGGTCTTTAAATTGAAGGGCCTTTCTCTAATGAAAGGTCTGCTTCACTGTAAAAGAGGTACTAGGGCTATAGCATCTTGAATGGCAAGCTGATAAATGAGATATTATTATCTCAGTGTGTTCTTTTAGTGAAATATTTAAAAGTGGCTCACTCCTGGTAAGTTACCTGCTGACCTGATCCTCTAGCAGCCTTATTAAATAGTTGCCTGTTGTAACATTCTTTATAAAGTTAGTGTGCCCCACTGGACTAAGCACTATTTCAGATATCCCCATTATAACAAAAAATCCTTATATAATAATAGTGCAAACCAATGGCTCTCATGGGTGCTTTCGTAATGAGGTTTTATGGTGGCTGTTCTCTGATCCCTTTTCTCCTTTTGCCAGTGTACAAATTTACTCAATTCCTCTCCATAGTCATAGAGCTTAACAAATTTGCTCTTTGAAATCCTCCAGTGTTCCAAACATCAACACTTCTGATACAGAATGGGTTTATCAAAACAAACAGTGGCAGAAAATAAGGGTATCTCTGCACAGCAAAGTACTTGGGCTGGAATGGCTTAATGAGCCACTGGAGCCATGTCTGTACTCCTTGCCCTCAGCGAAGGCAAAATGAAAGGAATTAGTTTAAAATCTTAAAACTTTTGCTATTTAAAAGCTTTACTTCTGCTTGAGTACTGGGGTGCTCTGTTGCTGTTGCTTGGCAAGTAGTAACTTGATTTCTTCTGGTCATCTGTCTAGAACATATTTTTAAATATTTCTGTTTGCCATATGGTGGTCAGTAGCTGCTCTTGCTGGTGCTGCTTGAGGTTTGTAGTACAGTTACAGCAACGAAACCGGTGTGGCTGTGAGCAGCACCTGAACAAACAATTGCACTTGTGCCTTGTGTTTTGGAACTATATTCCTTAGATATTCTTGGGTGGAGTGGAAAAAATCTTAAACTCCTTTGATGTCTTTCCTGGCCTCATCTCTAATTACATATTTTTTGATAGTTTTCCCTCGGGAGTTCCTTATTTTAAATGCGTTTTACAAATACACATTCAAATAAACCTGATACAATTAATTTTTGTAGTCTAGTTATTTTGTGTTGCTGACCATCCCCTTGGTACTTGAACTTCTTCCTACACTGTGCTTCCTTCACTGTACTTCAAGAACTTGCGGTCTCTCCTCACTGAAATAAGAAGTGTGGTTGGGTTAAAACCTTCTGCTTTTTCTCCCTTGACTCATAATGCCATGTCCCAGCTTGACTTGATTTGATTTTATTTGGATGCATCCAGGCAATAAGAAGTAGAGGTGCTCAGAGACTGCCAGTTTTGGTTTTGTGATTTGTAGCAGTCAGGTTTGCCAAACCCAAACCCCATTTTTGTACAGCAAGAGTTGGCAGTGGGTGGTGGGAACCGATGGTCTGGTCCACAGCTGAGCAATGGGCCAACAGGTGTTGGTCTAAGCTGGTGCATCTCTGTGTATTCTCTGGGAGCCTTCTGTCTTTGACACTGGCCGCCTTCACGTCTGCATGCTACAGGCTCATCTATCTAAAAAAACAGAAAAAGTGGGGATTGAGAAAATGACCTGTCCTAGGTTACCACAAGATCTGTTAACAGAAGCGCGTTATGGCTGGGTGCAATGATTGACCTTCTGTGTATCCTTCCACAGTTTATCTCAATCCTGACAATTGTTTTTGCCCTCTGAGAAGCTATTTTGTTAGGTGGTGGCTGCATTTTGAGAAAAAAAGGGTAAAAAAAAAAAAAAAGAGATAAATTTCAAAATATTACATGAAGCAACAGCAAGGAATAATTCTGGTTTCTGGAGAAATGCTGCAGGAGCTGGTATGGATGCTCCTTTGGTCTCTGCTCCTGTTTAACACAGCTACAGACTGCCTAAACTATGTGCAGCAGCAGGACTAAAACAGTTCCTGTATTCAAAGCTTCTCTAGCTTAAAGTTTTATTAAAAAAGGTCTGTTGGGCTCTGCTTGCAAGCCCATACATCCCACACTGCGCTGGCTGTGAGGTCCGATACCATCTCAGTAATTAAGTGCCAGCATCCTACAGCACAGTGGGTTTAAAAGGCTGTCAGCAGCTTAAATGCCACCTGATACTAAATTTATCAGTCTAACTTTTCAACATTCTGCAGCTGACCCCTGGTAGCAATGACCATGGCAAGTTATTTGTAGATGGTGCCTGCTGCACCCTCACTGCTCGGCTGCTTTAATTGCTGATCTCTAATCTTCCTCAAAAAGGTGGGAGTGCAGGAGAAGAAAAGCAACACTACACTTACAGCAGGTTTTTTGCCCAGCTGCCATCAGTCCATTCTCTGTGAGACGTTCCGAGTTACCAGTGCAGTGCTGGACCCCCAGGGCAGTTGTGTCCCCCGTGCAGTGGGCAAGGGCGCAGGTCAGCGCACAGAACCTTCGCCACACTTCAGGTGTGGTGATTCCATCACTTCTCCAGCCAGCCTGTTCCAATGTCTGACTAACCTTCCAGCGAAGAACTTGTTCCTAATATCTAATTAGAGTTCCTCATACTCCCCCAAAATGCAAATAATGGTGCGGATTTATCACTCTCTGCTTTATTTTCTGCCATTGTAAGTTGAGGCTAATGATATGCTGCTTTTTTAAAGCTCTTTGGGATCGTTGGATGAAAAGCACCATGTAATTATTAAAGTGCAGATTTTATGGTGCTGCCTTTAGAAGGAAGGGGAAAAATATATTCACTTGGCAAAATATTGTGTTGTAGATGCAGCTTTGGAAATCTGACTTTCATTGTTAAAGCTAAAATTAAAAAGGACTATTCCACTGTAGAGTGTCATACCAAAACCAGGCCTGTGTTGAGGCTGCATAGAAGCTTTGTGTGCCACTGGAAATGTATAAGAAGAAAGAAGAGCAAACTGAAACAAAAGAAGGGCTGGTCAAAAATAAAATTAAGTAAAGCCACTGATGGCTGTGAGTGCCACTTGTGTCTTTGGGACTCAGAGTTGCTTAGGCAATGTGACATCAAGTTCTCAGCAGTGTAGATGCTTCTGGCCACATCCTTTTCATGGCCATTAAGTTCAAATATTTGTCCCTTTCCCGAGATGAAAGGAGTGAGAGCTCTCTCAAAAAAAGAAGCCTCCAAATTCTAAACTAGCTGTGCTGCATGCAATTTGCCTAGGAATTATACCTCAAAATACCACTTTTACCTCCGTTGAACAAGGCAGAGGCTGATATGAATGCCTCATTGTTTTGTCTCAAGATTGTTTTCCCAGAAAATGTCTTTCAAAATATTTATTTTTTGGTAAATGTGTGTGTATAATTATAGATAAGGGCTAATTTGTATAGCTGAGTTTTGTGCTGTCAAATGGAAGCTGAGTGGTTTAATACCAAAATGGGACTTCACATTTAAATCATGCCTATGTGCTTTTTACTTTTTTTACAATAGATTCAGTAGCTAATCATCACCTAAATTGGCTTTTCTAAATAACAAGCCATATTAGATAGTCTAATGGCTTACTTGGAAACTGGGAAGCAAAAATGATACCACAGTGAATCAAGACTCTAATACCGAAGTTAAAAAGAAGACAGAAAATAATGCCACATTTGTCTGCCCATGTGCACTCAGCCTTGCTCCTGGATTTGCTGATCACCAGAATGCTGGAATGTTTGAAGAATCTGACTAATTCATTGGAAATCTCAAAACAATGTAATGAAAACTAGCAAATAGGTAATTTTTTTGTAGCAACGTCCAAATTGCTGTGTGAAATCTTGCTAAAAACGCCACAGGGTGCTCTCAGTACTCGGACCTTAATTCCAGTAAAAGCCCACCTGCGTGCACAAAAGGAGAAGGATAAACTCATGACATTCTCACCATGATGGGATCATCAAAATCATGGAAAGAAAAAGCTGTGGAAGTCAATGCTTTCATTCTCAAAATCAATAAAAGCAGAGCATTTCAGGGGGAAAGTCTCCTCTGCAATGCATTAGACCAAGTTGTTCATGCTCACTAATTTTTTTTTTCTTTGCAATATCAGATGTGGCAACAGTTCTGTCCATCACCCAACTGGAAGAAACGAATGCACTGTAATACACAGCTCAGTATTCATATGGTCAGCCACATGATAATGATTTGAATGATAATAAAGCTGTTATTTTTATAATACAGAATTTCAACAACAAATTATTTGGTAGGCTTACTAGTTGCCAAACTTTTCACAATTCTTCTGCTATGGAAATCTTGAGAAGTTCGTGTAAAATTTGTGTTACTTATTTGTAAGCCCAAATGAAAATGTTTAACTAAATATGACCCAAATCAGTTAAAACATTTGCAAGTTACGGATCCATGGCCAAAAAGTCCTGTTTTTGCAATAAGAATAGTTAATTTTTACGTATGTTTACTAATAGTTAATTTTTAATGCAGACAGGTGTCTTTTTGGTGTTTCAAACCTGGTTTTTATTGGGCAGGAGATACTGAAAAATGGAATAGCTATGGAGAGCTTGTGGAAACTTGTTTTGGAATGAACAGAGCTGCAATTTTAGTCGTTAATATTTTTCTGGTGGCCGTATAAATGGCTTTATGTGGAGAACCAAGAAGAAAATGTTGGCTTTACAGTCCTGATGCATTCCAAGTATGAGTTTTCCAACTATAAATTGTCTGAATTCGCTTCTGGTTTTGGAGTTTCAGAGTGACCAGTTGTGTTCTCTGGGTATGACAGAGAGCACTTGCCTGTGACCTTGTCCCATTGATCCAGTGGTGAGCATTGGGTCAGGGCTTTGTTGCTTTATTGTGGCTGTGGATGAAGCTTTTGGAGGAGGAACAGTTTCAGCTCTGGTGCTGTTGTGTAGTGCACATTCACCAGCCTTAAAGTTTGGTTTAAGCCACTTGCTACCAAATTTCCTGAGTTGTTCCAGGAGATGAGCATCCTCTGACTTGGGGGTTAATCAGTCACTTAATTTTTAAACTGTACTCATCACTTGGGCTTTAATTTGCTTATTTGTTATGTTACTAATTTGATGGGAGATGCTTCTTTGAGGTATGCACGTGGTTATTTGTATAAAGAACTGTTGCACTGACCCCCCAAGACAGCACTTCTCACTCTGGAAATACTTCAGCCTTGTAAATAGGAATTTGCCTTACATGAGCTAGAGATTTAAAGGAGCAAAGACAGACTCCTCTTGCGTCTCTTGAAATAATCTTGGCTCTGTTTTTTAGCATTACTACATACAAGCTAAGTCCTGACAAACTTCTGAAAGAATGGGGTTGGATTCTTCCAGTCTTTGAGGCATCCAAATGCTTTAAATATCATCTTAAAAGTTACTGTGTTGCTAAAGTCTAAGTTACAGCCATGGTGGAGGTATTACTGGGTGAAACATTCTGTGCTTGTCTGGAGAGATCATACTGTATTATAAGAGTAGTGTTTTCATGTGGCAAAAATTCTTTATTTTGGATTGTTCTAAACTTGAGTCGTAACAGCAAAAAATCCTCCTGCATCACAAGAGAGGCTGTCTCCTAGTTTAACCTCCTCAGCTGGCAGAAATCACTGCAGCTTTTTTTAATGTCAGGTCACAGGCTTGGATAAGCATATTTATTCATATCAAGCCACTGAATGTTTTGAGGTTCATCTATGACTAACTGAAAGTCTTTAAAAATAGACCAAACATCAGAAAGCTCTTGAAATGTTTTGTGATATAAAGTCTACTTAAAATAAATGGAATAGTTTCAATGGCTCTTACAGCTGGTTCATTTTAATGGATTTTTATCCTCTTTTCTTTCCCTGATGAAACCAAATGCAGCTCACCTCTGGCATGAGGTCAGATGAGTGCTTGATGAGATTTGCTAATTACCCTGGTTATAATAACAGCCATGGGCCCACCTGATGTAAAAGGCCTCCTATCCCTGCACAGCCAGGTCACCTGCTCCTGTGGGGACAGGCTGGGGGAGTCTCTGTGCTCTTTGACACATAACTGGGCATCTTACTGTCAACGACAGAAAGAATGAGGTTTGGTATGTGGGCAACTGTTGCCTGTTGAAAAGCTTCTAATAATGTGATGGGCCACAAGATGCAGTATAGAACAGCTTTTTAGATGAGGCTTCCCTTTAATTCAGGATCTTCCCCAGGATCAAGAATGCCAGTTCTCTCCTGAGATAATGTTGGCTTGAACATCCCTGCTGGTGGGCTTTCAGTCATTGAGACTGTGGTGCTTATACTGGGATGCTGCTTAAATAAGGCTTGTGGTAATGGATCTTGGATCTGAGCTTTTTGGTTTCGCCTTAATAGAAATCAGCACCAGTTCGGCCTATACTTAATGCACGTGATTGGGGTGCAAGATAGAAAGGAGACATTCTGAACAGTTTCAGTTGAGGATAAGGGACAGACAGTCCAGGTCCACTGCTCTACAGAGGTCCCAGAAAATTAAGATGTTACTTTTTTTTCCCTATTCCTTGTGAAGGGGTGAAAAGGTTCCTCTTAAGTTCAGTTATGTTGTTTTAATGATATGAATGATTCGGTGGGGCAGACAATTTGAAGTGGAAACTGAATGCAAGAATGTTATTGAGTCCTACACTGGGCGAGTAGATTAGGGATCACACAGGCAGGCTTGAAAACATTTAATTTTTTAAATCTTGTTATTTAAGGGGACACAAAACAACGTAGAAGACTTGGGGCTACACTCACAGCTGGCATAGTTCAGTGAAGCACCATGGATTTCAGGGTAGCAACACCAATTTCTGCTGGTTGAGATCCTGGCCTTTAATCTATCATCAATCTAATAAAATCGAGCTGCTCTAATTACCACGGTGTCAGTCAGAAATATGTTTGCCTGAAATGATAAAGCTGAGTTGGATCCTGGAGCCCACACAAGTCAGCAAACACTGTGCAAATCTGAGTTAAACCATTTGTTTGCCCACTTAAGGAGAGGTTGTCCACGGTCATGGTATGTGTGGAAAGACAGCGGGGGAGTGAGAGGAACAACTGAAACATATGGCCCAAGTGAGCTTTCTCTTTATTCCAATGCATCAGGATAAGACAAGCTGTTGAACCGATGAGAAACCTTCCTTATATACCATATTTCAAGATTAAAACCGGGAGAAATTCAGTACCAGTGATCTCACATCTATGTTTGACTAAAGGCATAGAAAACCGTTAAACTGAAAGCCGAGGAAAAAAGCCCCCAGGCCCAACCTCCCCTAATCCATAATAGCTGCATCATTATGTAAAAGAAAACAGCAATTTCCCCACCAATGTGTCCATAAATGGAAACCTTATCAATCCTTCCAGATGCTGCCTGGCTTTATGACACCATTAAGTTTAATTGCACTGATAAAATGGATTGTATTTGTATGGAACAAGGTCTTTTCAGGATCGGGTTTGGGGAGCATGCAGGCACAGCAGAGGGGTCATATACATTGAGACATGCTCTTCACTGCACGTTAACTTAATTTTGACCTTGTGTTTCTTGAAGAAAAATGTGGAAGTGGCATTTTGCAGTGTCTGTGACCTCCTGAAAGGTCAAGATTGAGAACTTTATTGCAGCTGCACTTGCTGCAACTTAACACTTTTGCAGTGGCAGTTAATTTAGTTTTTAGTAAGGAACATTGCATTATTATTTAACGTGAACACAGGAGTTATAATTTTGAGCTTTAATCCTTGGACCGCTTCTCCCGAAGTCAACGGAAAGAAAACTTTTACCTTTAGTTTCAGGATGAGCAGAGACCAGCTTCTGCTGGGTCTGAAAACCCCAATTTGTGGTGAATGCAGGGAGAATCTTGATGTCTGTTCTTGAAGTCTTGTATCAGCAAAGCCTTTCTGTTGAGGTTTCTCCCTGCCGTTCCCCTGGGGGGAGGGGGCTCTGGGATGGCAGCAGGACATGGCACGGGGTCTGCCCCTGCCCTACCCTGGTCACATGTACCCAAGTTCTATGCTCCTGTTGGTCCCAAAATGTTCCTCTGGCCCGGAGTGCCCTGGGTTCTGGAATGATAGTTCAGTCTGTGTTCAGCCATGCAGCTGGTAATAAAGATTTGCTGAACCATCTACAAAAATGAGCCTTCCCTGGTTCTTTCCATGGGCCAAGCTGTCCCCAGGAAAACTGTAGAAACCTGTTACCAACACCTTTCCACCACCCAAACCTAATCTTTGCAGGTTTTATCAGCTGTTTTATTCATCTTGTCCATTCCCATCATTAATTCAAAACACCTGCTTTATTTTATAAAATGTAGCCACTCACTGGTGTTGATACACCAGTAAGATTTGACAGCATAAATTCAGGAAAAAAAAGCACCACTATTCTCTTCTTGCCTCTCCCCCAGAAAACTCAGACACCTACCGGGTTTTCTTACTTCCAAACCAAGATACTGCCTCAGAGCCAGGAATGAAAAATACACAGGTTTTGTCATCTTAGCATCTTTTTTTAGCTACATGTGTAAATAAAGATACCAGTACAACAACCAGTGATTAAGTGCAGCTCACTGTGAGTAACACCAAGTATTTGTGCCCCAGCTTTGCCTTGGCAGGACCTTCGGAAATGTCCCCGATGAAGGATGCAAAAGCCAGAAAAATTGTCATTGTTACATGGTTGGTATTCCAAGGCAGAGGCAGCAACCTTATTTTCAGTGCAAGGGAACAATAGTAGTGACTGGCTTTGTAAGACAGGCAGGGATTTAAGAGCATATCTTCCAGTGCCCCAAAGCTGCAGATGTTTTGCAAGAGAGATGGATAGAGTCTTTTTCCCCCAAATTCTTCTTTGGTTTAAGGTGGTGCTTCTGTGTCTGAAACTGTTGCTAAACATGACCTGGAATGACAATATCAAATTAATTGCCCTTCATGTAGTATAAAATATAAGTGAATCTTTTCTGTATTGAGGGGTTTTTTTTCATGTTACTCTTTGGGGGCTTTCACCTGAGACAGCTTTTTCTCTGCATCCTATATATGATACTTAGGCTATTTTACTTAAGCATTTTTGGAAATTGATGGAGTGCTAGCATTGGCTATCAGCTCTCCACAATCCCAGGGCCATCACCTGCTACCCCTTCCTGGAGCTATGTTCTTCCGTCAGGTACTCTGCTGAGTGTTTTTATTTGTTTTTATGTTGCCTCTCTGAAGTGATAGTTGCTGTCAGAAATCTTGTCCTACATCAGTTCTGGTTGAGTCTATGTGTATAAATATAATGTATATCTTTATTTTTCCATTATTTTGAAAGATTGTTGAATGTGTTTCTAGGAAGTGCGTAGCTCTCTGCTTTTCTTTCTCTGGGTGAAGTATTCCCTTTTATTACCCTAAGAAAATCTTTACCTGTTCTCCATTACTGTGTCATTTAGTCATCATAGGTAGATGAGTTTATCTTCTAAAAAGTGCCTTTAAGATGTTAAAGTGGTAGCATTACAATTTAAAATCCTTCTGACACTGCTTGTTCCACTGGAGTACTAAATCTTGTCTTCAGTGTGAATGAAAATCAAATAAAGCTTTCACTTGCTTGACAATTGTTGCAAAATAGAAGAAAATGTTCACGCTTTCATATAGTAATGACTGTGTCATCTCAGTGCAGTTCAAAGAGCAAACCCTTTTATGCACATAGACAATGATTACTTGTGAGATCCATCGCTATTTCCCAGACTTTTGTGGCAAAAAAATTAACAAGGTATTTTGTAGTTACCATGCTGTTTACCACAGTGTCACTTAAATGATCTTGCTCATTCACATTCTTAAAAAGAAAAGAAAACCACATTGTCAAAAAACCCCAGAACACTGGGAACTCAGAAACAAACTGAGAAGTATGGAAGGGTTTCGGGTTTTTTTGTCTTCTGTGCATGATGGTATAGCTGACATCTGCACAGTGCCATGTAGGCAGGAAGAAAGAAATGGTTTATCTGTAGTTTCATCTCCAAAGTATGAAAAAAAAAAAAAACAAGATGAAAGCTGTACAGCAGATGAACCAAGAGCTTCACAAAAGCAAGATCTCTCTCCTTGCATCACAGACTTGAAAACAGAGGAAAATTTCATGGTTGAAATGCCATCACCAGGGTTGAAAGTGTTGTGTGTACTTTTTTCTTCAGGTAGACAAAAAGCTAATAAGTCTGCATGCTCATTACTTCTGTAACATGCACTGATGGAGAGGGGATAATAATAGTTCTTTAATCTTTATGTTTTTTTCTCCTGTAGTTTCTGAAATCTGGGTTTCCATGTGGTATTGTGTATGAGTACAGGTAATCAGTGGTGCAAACAGCCCAGGCCAGGCTCTGTGGTAACAGAGGAACAACTGCTTGGTACGATTTGCCTTTTTTAATTATCACTTCAATCGTGGGTGCTCAGCATTTGTAATGGCAGGGCCAAGCTGTCCCAAGGTATAATGAGGAAGCAGGTGTTTTGAATACATTGAGTAGCGTGAAATTCATTGCATTTATTTAGCCTTTGTGACCCTTGGAGAAAAAAAATCTGTTTTTAAATGAATTATTGTATCCATGATAGTTAAGGTAAAGCTGGATAAGAGAACATGACTTCTGACATGAGATGCAGTCTTGTGTCACCCTCTCTTCCAGGACAGAGCAAGCCTAGTCAGCCATGTAATGGGTATTTTATGGAGTACTTGTGAACTGAAGGGACTTGATAGGAGTCTCCACCCTCCGTGTGCCATGGGAATGAATAGGGGCTGCTGAGCCTGCTCAGATTTGGGGGCAAGCTGACAATTTTCAAACCCAAAGGAAGATGGCTTGCCTTCTGCCTGTGCTTATCATCCTTGCAAGGCTGAGCTTCTGCCCTTGCTTTACCTGCACATGTATTAATCATCTGTATCCCACTCCTACCGGCTCTGGAATCTGCCTGTACCTTTGAGCGGGACTTGTGGAAGCTGGCTGTCTTGTCGCTGAAGCTGCAGCTCAATCCTGCGGGTTGGTCCTTCTGTTCCTCCCATCCTGTTTGTGTAAAATCCCGACCATGGTTTACAATGTGGTGTAGGGACCGCTGACTTCTCAAGCTTCTGTTAGCAGATTCTGGGCTTCAGGTTCCGGAAAATTAAAATATCTCTTTGAGAATTAATACAAGAGTCCTAATGAATCCATATCTGTGTGTCCTTTCCCGTTCTTCCATTGCCTGAGTCAATTAGCCATATGGTAGCATGGTGTATTTGTTGTTACTCATGTGGGGCAACCCACAACCATTTGTGTTTTAGACTTCAGCAAGTATACCGTTTTCCATCAAAGCCATTTCAGGATCTCTTCAGAGAGACAAAAATAAAATGAAGGGGTCAATTCCTACAGCAGTTATTTTGTAGTAGCTCTGTTGGATAAAACTGATTACTTATATGGCCAGTGAACTTGCACTGCTTGTTTGATTTGGGTTGCATTGTATGAACTGAAACAAAAACCACATCCAGGCTGCTTTGGAGTGGAAGAATTTTGCTATCAGTTCAATCTGTTTTCCTTGTTGTTGTTTCCGTGTAATGAAAAGATAAATATGCAAACATATTTACTTCATTAATTTTAAACAGTGCCAGGAAAAAGGCTCTGTCTAGGGATTGTGGAAAAAATATTGTGAAAATTAGCTCTACATATTTTGCTTTCAGTCAACTCTGTTAATTAGGATCAAACTAGTGCAATTTTTAAAAGTTCTCACTGTTACTTCCCACACGTTTTCATATTTCAAGAAGATGCAGTTAACTAAGTCTGAGACTGTCAGTAAAGCCCATGGGAATGAGGGTTCTTGTGCTAATAGCTGGGTACCAACATCCCTGAGGCCTTTGAAAATGTCAGGATTAGCTGTGGAGGGGGGTCAGATTGGGTTAGCCTGTCCTTTGGGTGGCCACTGGAATGGAAACGGGGCAACTGTTTTCCCACCCATCCTCACTGCAGGGTGGTTGTGTGTGATTTCATCTTTGCTCTGATAAGACAAGTGCTGTGAGGTAGCTGCTTTTACAGGTGTGAAACGTCTCTTCTTGCCTTGAAATGAGCAATTGGGTATTCGCAGGAAGAAGGAAAAAATGAGTAATAAACTGGATTGGTACAAGGTACTGGTAGATTGTGGTTTTTCAAATGAGGGCAACACCAAATAAAGTCCTTAACGTGGTTGTCTGAAAAGGAAACTGGGACACAGAAAGGTGATGTCCAGTCTCCCAAACCCTCTGCAGGCCATGGACAGAGCTGCCACACCAGACCCATCACAAACAGTAGGTGCTCATGCTGTGTTTCATGTGCCTTTCCTCTCAAGCATGAAGGCATTTCAATTTTAAGCAGGCACATAGTTATAAAAGGATGCTGAGTCAGCTTAAAAATCGTGCTGAGATAAATAATTTACCTTTATTGGCACTGATAATACTTGAAATTCTAAATACTATTTTTCTCCGTGTTTCGAGGGGGATTCATGACTGTAATTTATGTTGCTGTGTTGCTTTTTCTCAGTTCAGATGCAAGGCTTCCTAGTTTTGTGCTTTGATATATATTTTACTTCCCAGTTATTGTGCATTGAAAGATCACCGCATTTGCCTTTAAAACATTGTGTGAACATCTGGGTTCACTGCTGGATCTCCAGCACTGGCCTGTTAAGAGTTTCATTTTTAAGTGCAAATAGTATGTAACTGTTTATAAATCTGACAAATGTCTATACAATGGGCATAGATCTGCCCTAATTTAATCACACTGGAAAAGTGGCAGGAGGTTTATTTTGCCCCCTCTGCAGAAGTGTCAGCTCTGTTCCCCCTGCTGAGAAGCCCTTGGCACTTTGCTGGTCCATTCTCAGCGAGACAAACCTTGCCTTGTAATTCCCAAGGGCTGGGTGAGTAATGGCGTACATCAAACACACGTTTTCCCAACTCGAGTGACTGACAGCAGAGTATCAGAATGGGTCGTGGGTGAAGGATTGTTGCTGCTTAGCTGTAGGTGCCTTGGAGCAGGAATAAGTCTCATTATTCTTTGTTCCTACAGCATCTTCCTGAAAGTGGTCCTGGTCTGTAGCTTTGCTGTAAAACAAAGCCTGCTGCAGGCTCTCACTGCGCTTGACTCAATTCCTTAGCTGGGAAGTGCAATGGGCTACAGGGCTGCAACTGCACCAGAGGAGGGACAGAGGCACAGCCAGACCGGCGTTTTGCAATCGAGATAATGCAAATTCTGGTTTTGGTGCCAGAAATTGTCCTCTTTTGCCTCTCTTGAAACTTCACATTTATTTGAACCGATCACATGTTCCACCTCACAAATGGGTCACATTTGTCCCCTGCCTTTCTTGGGACACTTGCTGGTGATCTAATCTGGCTGGACATGCGTAGCAGCTACCAGCCTTCCCTTGTTCTCGCTTCTAGTAACCATCCTGGGTGTAGCTGCTCATACAAAGCACTATTCTTTCTTGGGGTTTTTTTGAGAGGGGGGTGTGGAGTGTCTAGTGGCTCGATAGGGAGGTGATTTTCTTGCAAAGTGAACAGTTACTCAGTTAACTTTTAAGTAAAACTCAAAATCAATCCATTTCTGTCATTGGGTGCATTCTAATGGGAGGCCTGTAATGGGCTGATGTGCAGCATTAATCGTTGCAGATTTCTGCAGTGAGGCTGGGATGCATTTGTATTCAGGCAGAGGATTTCTAGGTGCAGGAGGAGATTTGAGGCTGATTCCAGACGCATTAATAAGCAGCGGGCCATGTGTGCATGTCTCCATCCATATCCCGCTCCTGCATTCTCCTGGGCTGGAGAGCATGGCCAGAGCTCCCCAGCAGGGACACAGTCCCAGCTGACAGCATTTGGGAGCCACGGGTCCAAATCTCAGCCTTGTTTGGCTGCTTGATTTTCAGAAAATAACCTCCCTTCCTATGTGTCCCTTTGTGCTTGACTTTTTTAAACAAGTAGCAATGCTGTGTTGTTTGGTTCTTGTATATTAAATTCCAGACCTTGTGCTCTATTTCAGGGCACTAAGGGCTCTCTTTATTGTTATTTCACCAAAGTGCAAACAAAAAGAATGAGCTCTATTTAGTCCTTGATGTTTGGTGGGAGAACTGGGGGAAATTACCTTTAGGTTGAAACAATAAAAGAAGGAATAAAGATATATTGCATTTTCCTAACTAATAAAAATTAGACATGTGGTTTCTAATCTTCAGCCTGATCTCTCTTGCATTCCAATTAGTAAGAACAGTTTCTATCACAGAATATTAATTTAAGACAGAATTAAAAAAAAACAGTTTCAGGCAGGTATCTGCCTGTCTGCAGTAACATGGAGTGGGGGGTAAGCCATGCCTTCTGAACAGTTTGGGTGTGCTGAACTGCAGTGGGCAATGGCCAGGTGGGTTGGGTGGGCATGGGAGTCATTCAAATCCCTGGCAAGGAGAGGGGAGATAGCAGAGGGGCTGGCTGCTGAGGTGGGCAGGTTTGGGTGGGCCACATGGCCCAAAGGATCAGCAGAACCTCTGAACTGCTGACAGGACATGCCTTGTGGCAAGTGTCATTTGGTACATACATCACGGGTTTGCAAAGTTCACTTGTTGGCAGAGGCATACAAAAAGCCTGGTGACATTGTACCCTAAACCTGCATTGGAAACCATGGCCTCTGAGTGGGCTTCGTGAGCAAGGTGTGAAGTTGTAGCCATCAGCTGGAAACAAGGAATTGAGGAGGGGGGCAGTGAGAGAACTGCGTAATAGATCTGTGCTCAGGGGAGCATCCTCACTCATGTGTGAAGGGTCTCAAAATCCTGCTCAGGAGGAGAGATTATCCCTGGCTGAGGAAATTCATGGGGCTTTCAGCAGTGCAGCTTGGAGGCTGCAGTGTTTATGGGAAGAGGGCTGGCTCTCCCCTGGCAGGGGTGAGCCAAACTCCCACTGCTTGTGATCATGTAGGTCTGAAAGGGCGGAATATGCTGCAACTGGATCACAAGGATTGCAAGCTTTATTGTTTTTATTATTGTTGTTGTTGTTTATTGAGGCCTGTGCAGATGAGTACCTTGCTGCCAGGTGTCCTCAACTTGTACGAAGCATCACGCCAGTCTAAAATGAATGGGATTGTAGGGCTGGTCTGACTGGACAGCTCACCTGGGCAGATTGGAAGCTGTGATCTGAATTGTGCTGGTTTAGGTTTAAGTCTAGTCTTCTACAGCACAGCTTTGCAGTTGAAATTAAGTAGTTGAAAATGGAATAAATTGCATCAAGTGGGTCCTTTGATGTCAATCAGCTGCATGACTGAGTCTGGCCCACATTAGCATTATATCAGGAGGAGCAGACGTGAGGAAGGTGGCACTCCCATGGGTCCGTGGATGGAGGAGCTTCTAGTGTGTGACAAAATGAGTTGTGGCTGTCACTTTTTAAATTCTTGTTTTATTCTTCTATTTGTTTCTTTTTAAAGAAGACATGAGGATGGGGGAGGAGTGAGGACAACTTTGTATTCCTCCTATATTTGTCAGCTCCTGTCTTTCTAAAAATGTCAGACTTAAATTTTACTGTTTCAGTACTGCACAAAAAAATTTTTATCCTGATCATTGTCTGCATGGTTTCCTCTAGAGTTTGCATCACCTAATTTTTGTTTCAAATTATCCTTTAGTTAAGTCAGTAAAGAAATATCAAGGACCAGAATTGCAGCTGTGGTAAATCTGTACAGCTTCCTCAGAGGGAAGCAGCCAAGTGCTGGGCTGTTACTGTGGATTATGCACATGCATCCAAATCCTGCCAGACCATGAAGCCAGACATTTTTTTCCAGTCCTAGAACACCGAATCAAGGCTAGGAAGTGACATGAGGCACAGGAACGTACAAACCTCCCTCCCACTGCAGACATTTGTAGAAGTTCTCCTGGGGTCTCAAGGGCTCCAGGGAATGGTCTCTTGGCTCTGTGCTTCTTTGCTCTCGTGCTCTCCTGAGCATTTCCGGTGTTTCCATCTTCTTCTGTCCAAAATCAGGATTGCTGTGCTTAGCACTCAGCTCTTTCAAAGTTTCAACCCAGTTGCTTATGGTCCATCACCTTATGGTCCCTCTCAGCCCAGATGCCTTTTTCCCTCACGCTTGTACAAATCTGTGTGGCTGCACTGGCAGCAAGGCCTCTTCCCTCCCTGAACCTTAATGGCATCGCTTTACACGCAAGTATTAATTTCTGTATTACTGGTGTCAGTTTTCCTATGTTAAAGAAATGTTAAGCACCATTAACATAATCATACATGTCACTGGCAGCGAACATACCTTCAGAGGTGCCTCAGCGAGTGCAATGTGAGCTGCCCTCCAGCTATGCAGAACAAAAGGTTGTGTGTTAACAATATTAATGGCTGCACGAAACCAGTGCAGATGAAATCAGGCTTACTTTTAATCAGTCTTCAGGGGTTTCATGTGCTGAGGCTATTTGTTTATAGTGGAGGCCAGGTTGTGCCAGAATCTATTAAGCACAGGGAAAATGATCAGTCCATTTTTTGCTCATTCCTAATGTGAGAAAAGGAGACACTCCATGGCAGGGAATCAACCTGAAATGATACTTTGCAGAGCATCTCTTAGTCTGAGTGAGGCTGGGATACAGCGGTAAACACTATGATGAATCTGTAAAAGATCCTTTTAACATCATTGATTCTACTTACATCTGTAAACATCAAAGCTAAATGTGTCTGTGGGTTCTCTAGAGGAATCCTCAACCTCTTTCAGGGGGCTCTGTCTCATAAGGGCAAGAAATGGATTCTCAGGTATAGATAAATACAGCATCTCATAATTTGCTTGTGAGTTGCATATTGGTAAAATATTAGTCATTGACCACTTACTTGGGTGAAACACTTCCATGAATCAATACAGAAAGCACTGTTTCCTTTAATAGAAAGTTTACTTCATTAGGAGGGTTGTTTTCTTGCTGTTCTATGAATATTAAAAGTGTCATTTCCTATGTATCAACTGGAATCTGCTTAACTGTGATACTTTTATGGTATGGGGGATGCCTTTTAAACATTTTTTTTATTATACAAATCCACAGAGAAGTTTAAAAATGAGAAGTTTATTATTGTAACACTGTAAGAATTTTCATGCTTCTACTCTTGCGAAGCAAACAAAAATTCATATTGAAATGTACAAGTGTACCAGAGTCCAAGTCAAAGTTTCATATTCATATTTTTCAAAACTAGACGTTTTCAATATCTATATGCAGTATACTTCTCAATTTATCTGTTAAAAAATGCTGTTCAGAGAAACCACAATATGTGCTTCCAGATCTTTTATGTAAGAGCAAGAAGGAATATCAGAACAGTGTGGGTTGGGTTTTGCTTTGTTTGTTGTTCGGGTTTTTTAAGCTGATAATAGTTCTGCAATTTTATCTGCCTGCACTCAGTACCAGAGGAACTAATTGAAATTTTAGGCCTGGTTTTATACAGTGCAGATTAAATATCTGTTCCTAAAATCAATGAACATTAAGAAAAATCAGTGCATAACAATGCACATAGTTGACAACAGTGAATATTGCTGTTCAGAATTATGCCCTCTTCGTGTACCTTCATGTAGTACTCTGAAAAAAGGTAGATATGCTCTCTGAGGACACACACACACACGTATTCCTTGCTTAGCAGGAATATGGATGTGAAGGACCAGCTTACCAGTGAAGCAATGACCTGAGATCTTATGACCTTTGTCTGTTACTACATTGATCAGGCTTTTACATTCTTCCTTCCTCTCCTGTCTGCCTGAAATAAATAAATATAGTGAAGTAAGTGTTAAATTAGAGTCTGAGAGAAGTTGGAAACCAACCAGTTGTGCTTCCAGCCAACTTCAAAGAGTGAGATTGTTTTTTTCTTCCTTCCGAAACACAGAATCTTGTGGATATGGGCTCCAACTGTTTCTCTGAAGTCAAGTTCTTAGGCTGCTTTAAGATTGCCTCTATGTTTTTCTTCTCCCTTTGTTTCTTTCTACAGAGTCTAGGCCAACTCCAGGACTACCCGGTGATCATTAGCATTTCAGCAGGAGACAGTGAATGGAGAAGCACATGTGTCACCTGTTCCACGGTGACACTGCAGCCATCGCTGCTCTGCGGGGTGCTTCAGGGACGCTGAGCATCAGGGGGCTGAGATTCCTGGAGAGAAAGATCTGGGTTTTTTTTTAAGAACTAAATTGCATTCCCTTAACAAGTGATCAAATATGCAGGAAGAAAAATGTCTTATAAATCACTTTATCCTGCTTCAAATTATTTTTTAAGAAATACTAAGTTAAATCCTAGCAATACACTAAGATGTCTTTCAGGAATCAAATGTGACAGCAAAGAATGGACTTTAATTTTCACCTATTCAAGGTAATGAATTGGACCTTTTTCCCCCCCTAATGTTCCACATCCTGCTGCCATCAAGGACAATGACAAACCCTTATTGACTATAATGGGGAACGGTTTGGCTTTTTATCAGGGCTAAATTCTTATTAAGCCTGAAAAAAATAGGTCTTCAGCCAACTGTATTTTGCCATGCCAGTATCACATCTGGCCCGATATCTTTACATTGTGCATATTCAATCTCCTCTTGCTGCTGGAATTTTCACCAGCTTTGCCACGTGCTATGGGCACCTGGAGTTGCTCTGAGATCCTGAGCAGTGGATCTTGCTGAAAAGGTGTGGGAAGGTGAGGATATTCACACTCTGGAGAGGTGCCAGCTGATCACCAGGGGGTTGCAGCATCCTTCACCTCTCTCACACATGATTCGCCTCACATTGGCCAGAATATGTGGAAAGTTCTTCTTTCCACTCCTTGGGACTGAAGCTGTCCCCCACCACCCTTGGGTGGATGTTCCTCACCCTTCCCAGACCATGTACTGCTCTCAGCGTGCTGCCCTCGCTGCTTGCATGTATGTGTGAGCAGCAGCTGTAGCTTTGGTGGCAGTATCGACTGCCCTTCCCCTGGATCATGGATCATACTTCCATATGGGATGAGGGACAGTGATGTGCTGAGCTTATTAAATACTCTGTAATGCAGTCCTGAAGTTACTTCAATCCCGCCTCCTGCTTCCTCTCACCTTTCAGGCAGGAGAGGTAATGAGTGAGCAGAGACGAGTGGAGGGGCAGTACCAAACCTTTCTGTTCAGACAGGAGCAAATTGAAGATAACAATGCATTGCTGAGGCTGGAAATTGCGGGGAGGCAGAAGAACAGCATTACCTTTCCCAATCGCCAAGGGCACTGCTCACTCCCTGCTCATCCAGTTCATGGATTTTTTGTTACATTTCTTCCCCTGAGCTTGCAATTAATTTATAATCCGTTCCAAGAGCTTTCCACACTTCAGTCTTACCTTTGTTGAGATGTTTCTTGCTTCCTACAGTCAAATTTGGATGGTGGCCCTGATTAAAGTGTCACTTGCTTTCGGATGTTGCCAGCCTTACAACATTAGGAAGGTGGGAATGGCATAGGAAGCATGAGGTTTGTTTCTTTATTATTCTTTTTCCTTCCTCTGCCTTTTATTATCTTTTCTCTTTTCTCAAGCCTCTGAGGAATTTCAGGAGTAAGTTCAAACTTCTCTTTCAGAGCTATAAAGTTCCTTTCCTTTTCCTTCAGAAAAGGAGGAAGGTTTTATGGAGTTTTGTGTTTGTGGTTTGTGTGTGATGGGTCCAGGAGCCAGGATTTTAACCCAACTACACAGCTGGGTGATGTGATGCCACAATGTGTTTCTATTAACTCATTTTTTGATAAACCTGCTTTTATTCAAGCATTAAATACCTTATCAGTGTTTACCTTTGTTCTATGTGGATGGCTTACACTAACTTCTAGTTAAGTGCAAATGCTGACACGAAGTAGGCAGCCATCAGGGATCAGCCAGATTGTTTGGAGAACTATTCCAATTAACTGTTTCTTTGCAAAGAGAGAGTTTAGATAACCAAGAGAAGCTGCATTTTATAGGACATATATATGTGTGTGTATTTATAGCTCCATATGTGTATTGCTTCCTATATTGGAGGGGACAAAGAAGGACACTGTTAGTCCTAAAGATATATTGGAGTGCAAGGGAGAGAAAAGGGCTTAGTTCTTCTCTCCTTTGTGCAATGACAGAAAAATTGAAGGACTTTCATAAATGTTTCTTCTTCCTGTTTGACCCTATGGGTCCCACTCATGAGTGCATTTAACAGGAACATGCCTCCAGTGTTCTGTGTCCGCCAGCTTTGCTCCCCACTCCCAAGGATGGCACAGTGTATGCTTTATTTCAGTGTGTGTGGTCATTCCTTCATGAATATTTTAAAATGGTTCACGGTGGAGAAAGGAGGAGAAACAAAGGGCTTATCACATTTTCTTCTTTAAAATAACAAAATAGAAATCAGTGGCCTTTTACAGATCAAGGATGCACTAGCTGTGGTCAGCCTCTCTCTCCAGGAATGTATCAGGCTCTATCCAGGATCTCTGGATATAGAAGAAATAGATAGAAGTCTGAATGACACTTCATTTCAGAGTGCCACTTCATTTTCAGAACTGAGTTGATTAGAAAGATATTACCCATCTTCAGATCTTTGCATTCAGTTTATTTTTTTTTCCTACTTGGTTGGGAGGGAGACAGAAAAAGGATGGGGGAAGAAAAAAAAGGAAGGGGGAGAGGGAAGGGAAAAGAAAGCTTTTCCCTTTAAAGTAAACCCTTTCTTAGGCTTAGCCTTTTTACCCAGATCCTGGCGCCCAGCTCGGGCGAAGCGAGAGGTCCAGCGAGAGGCGATGATTGTCAGGATCATGTGGTGCGTTCTGTGGGTGCTGTGAGAGCCGTGTTTATCCAGGGCCATGTGGAGGTGGGCGGGTGCCTACCCAGGGACAGGGGGACAGGAGAAGCTGGGCTCCTGCAGCAGCCACGCTGTGAATAGCCCACATTGACTGAACTGTCTAACCGGACTAATTTGCTGTGCCTGTGGGCTTGATAAAAGAAGCAGCTGCTGGAAAGGGCTCTCTCAGATGCATGTAGATGAGGCTGTGGACTGCCAGAAGGATCCAAGCAGAATTTTTTTCTTCCCTGCTGCATTTCTGCTAGAATCCCTACCTTCGGCTCCCGTGAAGTTGCACTGATCAGGTAAACTATTTTAGTTGTTCACTGCCTTTGGTGCTGGCTGGCCAGCGTGCCAGCCCACGGGATGGAGAGCGGGATGAGCGGGCTGTGCTGCAGGGGTGGCAGGAACAGCTCCCTTTGGAGCAGGCACACATTTTCACTGCTCCTTGCAAGCCGGCAGTCGCGAGGCTTTGAAAATTGTGCAGCCATGTTACACAGCCACAATTATTTCCCTTTCTCCCTCTCTCCTCCCCGTGTAATTTTGCTGCGAATAAGGCTAAGTCTGGTATTTCTCGTTTGCATCTGTCGATGCACCAGCCAGCCATGTTTTTTGTATGATTATGTGCTGTGCGGGTCTTGCTGGGAATGCAAAGATGTTCGCTGTCCTTTTGGAGTCAAACCCTTTACGTCTTCTCCTGGGGGAAAGCAACAAAAAAAAAAAAAAGGAAAATATCTGTAGCATGCTGCATGTATTTCTGTGAGCGCTGGGAACGCAGGCTAGAGGGCTCGTTTGGAAGCAGGGGGAAGATGAGAGCTGAAGGCTCCCCACATCCCCTCACCCACCAAATTTGATTCTTTGTATTAAAATAGGTGTTATCCCGTATCATCCCCCCTAGTCCCTACCCCCTCCCACATTTGAATCTATTTTTAAGTGTTGATTAAATAAGGCTATGGCTCAGCTGGAGAAAATGAAGAAGGAAAAAGGATGAAAAGGATGGCCTTTTGTGTGGAGATCTTTTGTGCGGCTCACCCGCCCCCCTACAGCTTCCCGGGGTAGTACCAGCAGCCTTTAGTTTAACTGGCTGCTGCCTGCAAAAACAGCCTTGCAGAATTTGGGGAAGGGGCGCGGAGCTGGATGGGGGCGGGGGGGAGAAGGGGGAGGGGAGCACGGATGTGTCTGCTTGCAGCGTGAGAGAGATGTTAAATGGGATTGAGAATCTGCAGACTGGAAAATGCTGCACAATTTAACGGAAAGGGTATTACCTGCAGGGATTAACCCTGTTTACTGACAATCTCTTTCTGCTTCTTCACTTCACACTTGCTGTGTAATAGCTGTGGCGTTTCTGCAGCAAGAGCCTGGATGCTTTGGAGCACAGGAGTGATTTTACCTGACACATTTGAGAAATGCCCTGTAAATGCCTCAAAACCGGAGTGTTTCATTTCTCCTGGAAGGAAGCATTAGAAGGTGTTGTCCCTCCCTGCAAGACGTGTTAATCAGCAGGTTACACCTTGTGAACTTCTGTGAATGAGTTTAGAATTCACTCACTGTGAATATTTCCCCCCTTTTCCCCACTTCAAGTGCTTCCACCCCAAATGTATTTATGTGCAGTCCTTCTTTGTAAGTATTGCCACTTTTGGGGTCAAGGCTGGTTTGCTGTAGGGGGATCAATGGCTTCTGTGTTGCGGGAGGTGCTAGGTCTCTTGAGAGAGCCCTGGCATTCCCTTTTGCTTGAGGAAGTGCTATTTTATCCCCACGAATACATACAGATAGAGATCCTGGCTAAGCAAGGGTGATTTTAAGGTGTTCCTTGCCTGCACTGGAGAGTGCAGCATCTCTTTTATATTAGAGCTTAGTTTTAGGCTATGCTGTTTTACAGACGTGGGGGAGCACAGTACCTTGAGCACACTCGCCCACTGGAGACCAGAGCACTTTCTTCAGTGGCGCTTGTATTGCTCTACTTTCCTCGATTCCCAGTGCCTCATCCATGCAAACTCATACCTGAATACATAAATTCAGCTTCACAGCCTGACTGCTGTTGGCCCTCACAGCCAGAACTGAGCATGTTGCAGATTGCAGTGTGCCAATATGGGCTGTATGCAAAACCTGATTTTCTCTGTATTATTGTAAAAACTGTAATTAGGCTTGCAACTGGGTAGCTTTGGACACACATCATTCATCGCTGTGGGAATATGGGGATGCCATCGTGCAAACATTTTCCAGAGTTTCAGAGAGAGTGGAGTGGGTCCAGGCCATTACTGGAGGGATCTAACCCAGCAGCCTGAGCTTTGTTGTTCAGGATGTCACTGCCTGATTAATCCCTTTTCTTGTGGGATCTGGGCTGAGCAGAGATTGGCTATTGTCAGTGTGAATTATGGAGTGGATGAGCATGTCATCTGTTGCTTTTAGTGGTATGCACTCTAAAATACTCATGCAGGCAGTTGCAATAAGCTGAGAGGCATCTGAAGGAATGAAAAGAGTAAAAACTGTGAAACTTCAGGTTGCCTGTAGACTGTCTCACCAGAGCAGGATGCTTTGTGGGGATTCAGATGCCTCTGCTAGGATCAGCACATGTAAACATAAATCGGACTCAATTATCAGTAGGGTCAAAAAAATTCAACTATCCATTTAAAAACAACAGCAGCAACAAATCATTGGATTGAAAGGCAGTTTTAATTTTCCAGTTTCTGGGTAAATGTATCTGCTTTTTGTTTGCCTTTGTTTTTCTCCAAGATGAAAGCAGGTGAACCTAGAAATGAAACAATGAGGTGAGCTGCACATAGAATATTGCAAACCAAAAGTGTAAACTATAAAATTATTAAAAATGAAAAAAAATCTTTTCCCCTGTTATCTGCCTTGCAGGCATAATTAAAGCTAGGATCAGATTTCAGACAGAGCAGTGATTTTCAACTTGATGGCATCATTTTTAAGCCCTCATTGGTTTCCTCGACAGCGACTGGTGTCTAGGTGGATACACGATTGGAAAGCCAGTTTGCAGTATGAGGTGCTGTGTTTCAGCTGTCCCTTCACAGTGTATTTGAAATACTGGTCTCCATGTGTCTTCTGGCATTTTTTAGGATGGTGAGGTTATCATACTACTTTCTTAAGTTTCAATTTTTAAAAAGAAATGGGAAAGAAAAAGCTTTTCAAGATTTTTGGATAGTAATAAGTAAATAAAAAACCAAACAAACCCTCCATGCAACTGCCTAAAACAGTTTCACCCATGATGATGATCTGATGTATAGGTTGTCACTCTGCTTAAATTCCACAGCAGAACTGTGACACCATCTGTTCCCTTTCACTGTGTGCAAAAAATGGTTTCCTTTCATTAGCATTAAGCTGCATAAAGAGACTGGAGATCTAGAAATATCCCAGTCTTTCCCTGACACATACCTTCTTACAACAGTGTTCATTGCAAACATCACTCCTGTTCCTAAGAGAATGGCAGGATTTGAGTTATATGCTATTAAAGGTCTTTGAATAGCAGGGAAATAAAATAAAAAATCACCCCATCCATATATTGCAATTAAACCAGAAAGCTTTCTGAGATGTGTTAAGATGATGTTGATTCAGAACAGCTGTCTTTACTACTGCATCCCCTGAAGGCAGTCGGGCTGCTGTCTGCCAGTGTTGGTGGTATCTGGACTGCTTTGGGGCCTCTGGGATGCAGTGATTTCCTGAGCATGGGTCAAATCCCACTGGGCCCATCCTCAGAATGTGAGATTTTAACTTACAGTAGGCCTCTTTTCACTAAAAATTCAGATCAGAGACCTCTGCAAAGTCTTAGTAAGGTCCTCAGTTGTAGAATTGTTCTGAAAGTTATGCATTTTGCTTTCATTGTCTCTTTTTATTGACCACACTGTGTTTTAATGTTATTTTAATGCCAGTGCAGTGACCTGTTGGCGATGACACAGAGGTGTGCATTCAGCGCTGCCCTGTTGCAGGCTCGTCCTCTGGCCACTGTGTTAGGATAACCTGGTAGATAAATGCAAGGCGGGAGAAATCAACATTATTCTTCTCTGAGATGCTATCTATATGTAAATCTCTGGTGCCGTTTATTCCCCCTTAAAAGTTGCAAAGCACTTCCAGTTCCTGTTTAGTGGTTGCTCCCTCTGAATTACATGAAGCAGTGAGAGAGGTCAGCCAATGCTGTCTTGCAGGAATGAAACCTCTTTTTGTTGTTGTTCTGCTAAGCTGTTGCAAATAACATTGGAGATGCAGCGAACGTAGAGCAAAACAAGCCACCAGAATTACACCGCATACCCAGTGGATCTCAGCATAAAATATTAATCAGGCACTGCAGATCTCAGTTGTCATCTCCTCATATGGAACAAGGCACAGAGCCCCACGCTGCCCCTTCCTCCCAAAAGTCCCAGAATTAAAATATTTGTTAGCTGTGATTAATAAAGACACCTGACTGAGCCCTTGTTGTCAGGGGAGAGTCTCTCAGCATTTTGGATCAGGTTTAAGAATCAGACTTCAGAGCTTGATAAGTACAAGCCTACACTGAAGGGAGTGCAACATACTTGGTTTAAGCTTATGCCAACTGGTGAAATTCAGTTCACTTGGATGTGATAGTGTTTGTCGTGACTTAAAAAATGGTTTTACCCAATTATCTTTTAGTGATTCCTCTTTCCTTTAAACCCCATTAGTTCTTCTCAGTTCTCTTTTTCAGCAGTGAAAAGAGCACTGTTGCTCAGGTGCATTTTGAAACTTCAGTTCTGGTGGCATCTTCCATTCCAAACCAATTTAATACCACCACAGCTCTTTCTCTACAAGCTGACAGGCTGGGGTGAATGAGTTGTCAAGGTGTAGGAACTTTGCTTGTCATGCAGTCACAGGGAAAGGCTTCTAAAAGAAGATATACTCTTGGATTTGGTGTTGTCTGAGCAGCTGGTAATTTCTTCTTCACCCATCTAGTGAGGGCTTGCTAGTTCCTGGTCAAAAGAGCAGCCTGTCCTCAACATAAAGCGTGGTTTGCTTGGTCAGTTTATGCCTTATACAGAGACTTAGGTCTGTGGGATGCTGTTGTGCATGACCTATGTTTTTACAGATGGAGCTGGTATGAGCTTTTCTCCATCTGAGCCTTCTCTCCACCCAAGCAGCAATTTGCATTAAATGTATCAGAGTTGAATAAATTTTAAATTTTTCTCCTGATGCAAAATAAAAGGTCTGATTTTTACTACTCAGATTAATTGGAGAGAATTTGACTACAGCAATATCATGACAATGGTAAAAGAGAAGGCAGGTCTTTGTAACTGACTACACTGTGAAAGTCCTGGGAGCAAAATGAATCCTGTGCAAAGCCGTTCTGATTTGGGGAAATTCTCCAGGAATGGCTCCTCTGAATTCTTGCCTAAATTACTTTGCTTCAAGTCACAGTTCTTAAGATGGCCTACAAAAATACGGAATCTAATTTGTGGCAGCAATTTGTGATCCAGTGTATTAGAAGCTGACTTGAGATAGAGATGGAGGAGGCAGGATGTATTGGAATTCAAAATGCTGGGCTGCAGGTTTTGCTCATCATGACACAAAGTTAACATCCCGTCCTGGTACGGAATTCAAAGTGTGGAGTCCCGAAGGCAGTTGAGCTTTGTGGCCAAGTGTGTGAATGAGCTGCATCCTGCCACGTCAGTGATGGGTAGGTACCCAGGATCCAGTCCAGCCAGTGGGAGAAAAATGGTGGATAGTGGAAGGAGGCTTGAGAAGGGGTAAAGCCATGATGCTGAATGTACCAAGTATCCCTCGATTATGCTCAGAAAAGAATCAGAGCTTCTCCTCAGTGCATGTTGTTGCGTCTTGCAGATGTATTGAAAATCTGTGTTAGAGTTGTGAGCAATTAACACATTTCCTGAGGACACATGGAGAGATACTAAACTTGCATGTGATCTAGTGCAGTTCTGCCTTAATAGATCTTGGCTATGCCTGTGATTTAAAATGGCTTTACTGACACACACCGTAGCTAAGTGGTGGTGTTCTGGTTGTGTGGACAGGGTTCATGGTGCCAGTGCAGGCTGCTTACCCCCCTGATTGGAGTAATTTGCTGGGATGCTGTGAATATTCCCATTGCAATGGATCAAACTTTGGTCCAAATTCAGACTGGCAGTTTTCACCTGGAAGAATGTGGTTTGGCTTCTCTTTTTCTTTATGCCTTCAGAAAAAAAAAGTAGGTAATGAATACAGTTGAATGGGAAACAATTTTCTTTCCTGCTAAGTCTTTTAAGGTATCTGGAGCAAGAACATTTTTGTTCAAGACCTATTGCATTTTTTTGTTGAACAAAGATGAGACACAAATGAAAAATAACCCTCATTGCAGCCAAAACACATGCTGGGGAGAGTATGGGAGAACTGACCTTTAATAAACTGGATTGGTGCTATCACCGTGCTCCTGGAGCATGGAAAGCATATCCAGTTCACGCAGTGCTCAGTGGAGACCAGGTGCATACTGGAAAGGAAAAGGACTGGGTGAACATCTGCATGAGGGGGGAAACAGCAGGTAAGAGGATTTCTTGTAGAAGAGGAAAGGGTGGAGATGAAAAGCAGTAGAGCAACTTTTATGATCTGGGGAATGTTTTTCAGAGACTGTGGCATGGAGGAGGAATAAAGATAGTGGATTTTTTGGAAGAAGGCTCCCAGTCTCAAGCCTCAGAGATCTGAGATTGATTTGAGATTAAAATTAAGTGATCTGAACATATCAGTGACTTTTCTCTGAAATTAGAGTTCCTGATAACTCTTGGATGCTGTGCATGTGCTAAGACCTCATTCAAAACACTCAAATATAGATTTTAGTACTGTGCTGGATTGGGGCCACCATGATAAATAAAAATGTTAATGATTTTCCAGGCTCATACTTAAAATTCAGTGGTGGAAGTTTGCAAACGGATTGTGCAGATTGCCAAATTAGGTCCAATTACTCAAATTTAGATGATCTTAGCATAAAACATACAAATGTGTTCAATGCAGTATTCTGCTTAGGTCTGTGATTTCATTTCACCAGGCTTATATTTGCATGGGTTCATTAAAATTGGTTCAATTTCTTTTTTCCCTTAGCATTGCTTTGAAAAAGTGGTATTTAAGCTGGGGAAAAATAGTAAAGAACAGACTTGTAATTATAAAATGAAGCTAACTGGAGTCATGCAGCACCGCTGTGGTTCATGCTGTCAAAGAGGGAACTGCAGAGCTCATTACTGAGCCCAAGGTTCAAACTGACCACTCTTTGTCAGAGATTCCTGGTGCATCAGTCAATTAATCGCAACCTTCTACTCCATGGTTATCCAGTCTCTGAAAAACAAAATTTCCACTTCAGCAGGACTGCTCTTAGTTTATATTCTAATTAATATTTATT
This sequence comes from Dryoscopus gambensis, assembly GCA_013389985.1. Taxonomy (NCBI): domain Eukaryota; kingdom Metazoa; phylum Chordata; class Aves; order Passeriformes; family Malaconotidae; genus Dryoscopus; species Dryoscopus gambensis. The sequence continues at coordinate 336,328 of WEIT01003308.1, read as the reverse complement.
TTTCTTATTAAAAATAAGAACTTCAACAGGGAAGCACTGCTCCTCTTCTGTTTGTTAATCCTTTGGGACCAAAAAAAAAAAAGGCAAGACATCAGCCTGAACAAATGAGAAAATCTCCAGACAGACTAAAGGCTTTAATGAGATTGTTGCCTCTCTCTAAAGCCACACAACCCTTTCAAAAGGTGGTGGCCTGGCATCTCCTCTGACATGGAGACATGCCTACTTGTCTGTATTAATGGCTTTATTTATTGTTGTATAAGGTATCCAAATGTCAAGATAATATTTATGTTTACTTAGAAGTACCACTTAGTGCTCCAGTAAGTTACGGTTTGTTATTTGGAAATTATTTTATTTAGTTCACAGTCCAGATCAGAAAAAGCACACTTTGCAAGCAAAACCACTTCTTAAAAAAGAACTATAATACAGCTCTACACCCCCCATATGTGTATCTGTATTGGTAGAAGAATGAATTATCCATGCTGTGAGTCTGAACACTTTTAAATAGCAGTTTAAACTATAATCTCCAGCAGTCTCAAAGAAGCCCTAATGTTTAATAAATTGGTAATGAGCTGCTTAAAAAGTATATTATGGTATCGTAACAGCAACTTTGTAATTGAGATTGCAAACTGTTTTTCTGCTGCAAGCAGGTTCTGACTGTCTGCTCTCGCTCAGCCTTCTCCAAAGAATGGGTTTCAACTTGAAATTTCTTGTGTGTGATGGGAAGAGGTTGTTCCGCTTCTCCCAGTCCCTGTCTGCTGAGGGTGATTGTACAAGGTGTTTCCTCTTGTTCTCCTGTTTTGTCAAGATGTAGTGATTTTGCTTTTGAAAAAGTGTTCTGGCTCTTGGATAAAATGGAGTATGTCAGAAATTGTTTTGTAGAGGACAAAAAATATTGTTGTTTGGTTCACTACCACGACAGTTATGCAGGTGTTTTCAGAATACTGGAGTTGTTTGCAGGATGTAAAAATTCATGAGACAAATCCACTCTGACCTTGGTAAACCATGTAAACCTTAGTTACCACTGGGTGTGGTAGCTTAAATACCTTTCTGTAATCATAGAATTAGCTATGAAAATAGAATCTGATCTCTGGGGAGTCCAGAGTGTCCTATTTCCCCACCGCTTCCCAGTACTGCACTCTTAATAATCTCTGTGTGCTGGATCTGCCTTTGTTAGTGCAACCTCTTTTGGCATAGGTACTCCTGTGCCATGTGCTTTTCCCGACTGGAAATGGGAACAGTAGATCCTTTATTCGTGGAATGATTTCTGATGAATGCTAACATTGCAGCCACTTCCTCTAAGTGCCCTGGTGCTGTGAGTTTTTGCAGTGGGAGATGTGAGTTTGTGGGGAATGCAGTTACATATTTTGTTTCCACGCTGTCACAACCGAACTAGGCAGGGCAGCCTGGGCAGGAACGTCTGGCACAAGTGGTTCTCAGTTGCTTCCTCCATGAAAGCTGTTGCTTATTTGTTTCATTTGTTTCTCTACGGTATTTTGGAATAAAACCCCCTAGAAAATACAGACCTCCAAGTGATAATTGTGTGAAGTTTTGAGGCTAACCTCAGTGGCTGAGCTGTGAAACAGAGGGCTGTGAATAAGCGCTCCACTTACCCTTGGACAGCAGTCTGAAATGAATGTTTAGGCATTTTCACTCCATCTGTCACTTCCAGCCAGACACTGATTGTATCAGTCTGAGTTGCCTCATCTATAAATCTGTATTGCTAGTTTTTACATGCCTCCCAGGACTGCAGTTAGACTTCATGGGACAAGCAGTGTGCCCTGCCTGTGTTCCACGGGCCAGCCTGGCTCCCCGGCCGTGCCAGCCCCGCTGCCCTGGCACTCAGAGCAGTGATGTATCTGAGCTCGGTGGGAGCCAAGGTATTTGACACCTCTGAAAAATGAGGTTTATATCAAATAGACTGTTCAAACGCTTTATAAAAATGAAGTCTTTAGCCTTTCCCATATAAAACAAGACACCAAACTGAGGCACAGGAGGGGAAGCCAAGCAAAGAGGCAGCTGCAAAACTCTGAAGCTTTCCGATGTTTGGACTGAGCTTGCTCTGCCAGGTTGGTGCCCTGCTAGAGAAGCAGGGGGGACAGTAAAGTTAAGCAAAGCAAACAGTCACTAAAAAGAACATTTAATCTGGACTCTTCTAATCAGACATGCTTTGAGGCTTCTCTTTGTCTTTGAAGGTCACAAGGGGCTCCCATCTGCAGCTGGTTTGGCCAAAATTCGTGTGACGGAGGGTGCTGTTACCTGCAAACCAGGTGTTGTGGTGATGGAGGTATGGGGGGAGATATGATCCAGACAGGAGGACATCTTCTGGGTGTCACCTCCCTCACAGGGAAATGCAGGACGTTTCATCTGTGGGGAATGGCCAGCTGTGTGTGTCACCCTAACTTGTGTCATGGTGTTTTGTGCTATTCCTCCAACAGAAGGCTCTGAGCTGATGTCAATGTTTGAACTCAGGAACCTCTCTCTTGTGTATTCCACCTTGAGATTTAGCAAGCATTACCTAAATTTGGATTATCAGGACTTGAAGTATTTCATGGTCTTCCTGTATAAGTGAGATGCATCAGGGCCATCTGTATTTCCTCCAAATTTATGCAGAAGTAATGCTACCACTCCCTGCATTTCCAGAGACAGAGAAATCGGGGCCATCAGTGTTGTGCACTTGGGCACATTAGAGGTTGGCCTAAGTCAGTTCAACTTGTGAGATAAAATACTGTGAGTGCAGTTAGGTTTGTTGAGAAACCAAGTTAAATGTTTACATAAATACTCAGTCTATGAAGCATTTGGAGTGTGGCTTATTAGACTTAAAGCGCAGTAGTTTAAGGTATGTCGGTGGTGGTTGCAGATAGGTGTTTCTGACCTTCTTCTGTAACCTTGGGAAGCTTTTCCTTTTCTGTAAAATAGGGATAACCATACATCTCTGCTTTAGTGAAGTGCCTTTAAGCGACCTGATGAAGTGCTACATACAACCAGCCCAGGATAAGAGCCTTTATCTGCTGCGCCACTTATTCCTATTCTAAGGCTGGCTGCTGGGGGAATAAATAGAACCTGTTCTGTATTAAGTGAGTGCCCGAGTTCACGTCGGTTCTATATTTAAACATGCAGTTACATGTTTTAAGACATACTTCTTTACAAGTTTTGTTATTAAGCACATGTGCCTTTCATAGTGTCATCGGGACCATAAAGTTTAAATGCTGGATGCAGAAAGGGGAGAACAAGGAAACCTTTTAACCTGCACGTTATTAGAAATCCATTTCAGATGATCCCTGTGGAAATGTTACTGATAGTTTTGTTTCTGAAGGCAGACAGTAACTAGTCATGATTTTTCCAGAAAGGAAGTGCTATGAACTGTGCAAAGCCTAAAGAATAGGAAGTGGCTGATTTATTGTAAACAGTTATAGCTTTCTGATGTTGCCTGGATTCTATGTTAATCTCATTGTGTGGACTGTCTGTTGGGAATAATTGAGAAACATGGAGGATTGAGTAGCTTTTGTAGTCCATAAATTATTGTTTAGTGAGTGTAGGTTATAGTCTTGATCAACTTCAGCACTTTCTTTTATAACTTTTCCAGAATTTTAGCCACTTTAATATACCAAGTTATGATAAATTATGAGTTCAGAATAGAATTGTGTCCTATAGAAGATTGTTTCAAGAAGGGATTCCTTTAAACCTTTAAAGAGAGGACAGGTGGAAGTGAAACATTAAAGAAAGCCCAGTCTATGTAAAGTGTAAATTCTCTCATTTGAATTCTGAGCATATGTTTCTTTAGATATAAAGAGATACAATGGCAACAGCACTGCTGTATTTCCTGCTATTGCAGAAACTGGGAATGCCACATAAGACCTTCCATGCTGGGAATGATCAAAAGCCTCCCCCAGGTTTTTGGCTCATCCTTTGGTCTTAAAATGCCTTTTGAAGACAACATATGTGGAAGAAGTAAGAGCAGAAGGCAAGGTGACAAGGTTTCTGCTGCAATGGCCGAGCGCCACTGAATTCCAGGAGCAGCTGGGTGCAGTGGGAGATGTGAGCACCTTTGGGCATCCTTTGAGGTGGCTTCCAAAGCCCTGCTCTGCAACTTTGCTGCAGGATTGTCACCAGCCCCTTTTATTTTCTTCCTGGCCTTTATGGGAGCAAATGAGCAGTGAATTATGCATGATCCGTAGGTTATCTCTCCACACTGACTCCTGATTAGAAAGAAGCACCTTGTAGCTCTTAAATAGCTATTTTATGAGAGTTCTGCTGCAGTCTTTTAGAGAGAGCACAGCAGAATGTACGGAGCTTAAACCTGTGCCTGCAACATCCCTGTCTTTGTTAACAGGAATAGACACATAAAAAAGGGACTTTAAGGGTGCATTATGTAAATCAGTCCTAGATTTTAGAGAAGAGTGGCCTTTCTGTGTTAGATATGATTTTGAACCTTAAAATATGTGTTTGTGTGTGATTTGTATAGAAAGTATGTGGTCATGATAACTGAGATAAACTTTATCATATATACTTGAATTCACCATCTCAGCTGGACCTTGAGCTTGTGACATCTGCTTAAAAAGAAAAAAAATCCATGTCCAGCAAAAGAAAGTTCTTCTTTTCTGCTTTCTACCCAGAAATTAATCTTCCACATGACATATTTCTTAAATCACCCAGGTAGCTGGGAAATCCTCCTCCTTCCTTACTGTCTCAGTTTGAGACAAATTTAGGGGGAAACGCCCTGGAAGGGACGTCTCCTCTACAGAAGACAGGTTTCAGCAATCCCTCCCCAACTAATATGAAAGGAATTCCTTGGATGCAAGTGAAAGAAACTATTTATCTAACAAGTAGAGTGCCAGGACCCAGGAAAAATATAAGTAATATCAGATAATAAACCTCCTCCTGCAGACAAAGCTGGTGGATTTAGAGTTCCCTCTGTAGCTGGCTCAGCCTCTCCCGAGACCCAAGGCCGGGATGCGGCGTCCCCGCAGCCTCCCTGCCAGTCCGTGGGGCCCGATGATCCGGTTCTCAGATCACAGCTGAGCCGAGCAGTTCCAGAAGAGGAAGAAGAAGTTACCGGAGGATTTCGGTATGCCGGTACAGGAAAATGTCTTGCCTCAGCGAACAGGCTAGCTAAAAGCAGGAAGGAGCTCCCTCGGCTCTGCAGCAGTGAGAACGCGGAGGAGTGTGCGAGTCCTGGAACACAAACTGCGCTGAAGAATTCGCTCGGCTTCCCCCTGCTTTCCCTCGGACCCAGCTTAAAGCTGCGGGACCCATTTCTGGGCAATAAGCAGATGATAGGGGAATTCAGTATTATAAAATCACCCCAAGACACTTAGAAAATTCAACGTGTCAGAGGTGAGGACAGGATGGGAAGGGATTTATGTTGCACTGAGCATAGCTCTTCTAGATGCAAAGATGCTGGGTGTTTAAAACGGTTTCCTAGAGAGCTGAAGAAACAAGAGCTTTATGGTGCTGAAGCATGGAAATTTTTACCTACTCCATGAGGGGCCCACCTCTAGACCTGAGAGAGAGCTATGCAATCAGACTGGAAAGCTGTCACACTTAAAAGCTCTCCCTTTTTTTTAGTGTTTTTATTATTTCCTGCTGAGTTGCTATATCAATGTAAAAACATGTTCTGTTACAGCGCATGTATTTTTATTAAACCAGAGGCTTTCTAATTTTTCTGTGCACCAGTGTAGAAGACGGAAAAGCTGTGGAGGGCTTCAGTAGTCTGCTGCTGGGAATGGCCTCTGTATCTCCAGACAGGCTGTGGTAAATACGGGTTATGTGCGTTTGTAACAGCTGATGAGTCCCATTGATGTTGGTTCTAGCATGGCTTAAACTTAGAGAAGACAGCTTGTGCATGTTGGCCAGCAGATTTAAAGCTCTCACACTTTTTTTTTTCTTAGTATAGTGTGGTGTAGCCTGAGAAGGGCACATTAGTCACCGGCCAGAGCTGTGCTGGGTGTGTAGCACAAAATCAATATGCAAGATTGCCAACAAGATATGATTCGAACTGATGTAGACGGGAAGGGACTGTGTGAGACAACCTGCTGGACAGTAGCTGGTGGTCCTGGCACTCTGACAAACCAGTGCCTGCCAGGAGGAGCCTTGGCTTTTAGAACATTATAGACAAAGAAGGCTGGGAAACTACGGTGTAGCATGGGGATGGCTGCTCACCACCTCTGCCCATCTGTGTTACTGTGAGCAGAAGAATAGGATGGATGGAGTAAACACTGCTAGTGGAAGATGGATGGAATGAGATGTCAGTGGATATTCTACAACATGAAATAGAACTATGTAGGAGACAAGGGCATGTGTTGACTTAGTAAGGTCTCATATTAACTGGTGTTTAATGATCTCTCTTTTTAGAAAAGAGATTCCACTTTGATTTTCTCAATGGATTCTCTTTGATTTTTCTCAACTGCCGTGATCTACACCTGATTGATTTTCACTGTGAGGGTGATGAGGTACTGGGAACAGGTCACCCAGGGAGATTGTGGATTCCCCAACCCTGGCAGTGTTCAAAGCCACATTGGATAAGGCCTTCAGCAACCTGGTCTAGTGGGAGGTGTCCCTGCGCATGGCAGGGACACTTGGCACTAGGTGATCTTTAAGGTCTATTCTAACCCCTTAAGATTTTATAATTCTAATGATTGTCAGCTGGGCTCTCAATAAGCTCACCACAACTCTTGTAAACTCAGAAGCAAAGGTAGAAAGAGATTTTTGTGCCATAGCTCTTCTTTTTCATTCTTTCTGCTTGAGGGAGGTTTGGATTTTCTCCACCTTTCACCCTTGGAAGTCTTCCAGTTGTTTTTAATTGCAAAGCAATATGGTGCTTTTTCCTCAGCTGGAAGAGTTGGCACATAGTTCTTGTGTGCAACTGAGACAATAAACTGCTGTATTAATCACTTCACACAAGGTAATAAATAATAGAATTGTTGCTTTTACCTCTCAGGTTTCTATTAAAATAATCCAACTTCCTGAAGGCCTTAGAGGAGGGATTATAAACCAGGATTTAAGTCTGTGTCTTTCCTAGTGTCTTCTGCCTGACCTTGCGCCATGTGAGATACCAAAAATCTAATTAGCAGTGTAATTACTAAAATGTATTTCTTATTTGGAAGCAGGATTTTAGACAAACTTTGTGTGTCATGTACGTGGTAAAGTCTCATTTAGGTGTGGGGGAAAGAACAGTCCCTGGGCATCCTGAGCCATATGGCTTTCTGTGAGATGTTGCTAGGTGCAAGCTGCCTTTCTTCTCTGGGAAGATTAAAAGGAAAACCAAGCTAGGATTGCCCTTTGGGGATGGTTATAGATAGGATGTGAGAAGCCCTTCAAAATTCCTCTTCTCAACATTGCTTATTTTGCTAACAGTACAAAGCATCAAGCACACACCACAGCAGATAAAAGGAATTCGGAAATCAGAGGCCCAAACCAGTTTTTCAAAGTCATGGGTTTTGGTCTTTTGAGGTTGACGCTGTTTTACTGTCCCTACCCACACTTATAAGCCCCAGTCTGAGAAAGCACAGCAGGAGCAGGGATTTCAGAGACCCCACATAAAGGATACAGGCTGGTGGGTTCCCCAGTGGGCCGGAGGAAGGTGTTGCATTCTTTTTTTCTTTTTCCATGAGGGATGGGAGACCCATGTAAAGTCTTTGTCAAGAAGATGTTACAATTAGAAGCAAATAGTCACGTGAGCTGCAGAAAGTGAGTATGTGAATGCATTTAGCCCAGTGCATAGGCAAGGAAAAATGAGTTTTTCCTCCTTTATTTCACCATATTTAGTTGCACAGTTGGTGTGTTGGTTTAACACATCATGTTTTTAGTGGGGGTAGGAGAAATCTGGTCTAGGGGGGACTGCAGTGAGGTGCTGCAGCACAGCTGGGCTCTGGTCAGTGCTAAATGGTGGTAGCTGGATTTAAGCACTTGAAAATCTCAGAAAAACTCACATTTTGTTGTTTATTTTAATGTTTGAAAGCAACAGGGGTTGCTTGCTGGGATTTAAATACACTTAAGACAAAACAAATGCCAGAACAGAGCAGTTTTTCGGGTTAACAGTAGTGTTGGTGGCAATATTTCTGTTCAGGGCTGTCTTGCAAGCAAGGCACAAAGCAGGAGTGCCTGAAAAGCAGAAAACCACAGCATTTACAGTAGAGAAGGCTGTAGCTTTTCCTTGCTGGGACTTGGTGCCCATCAACTCAACAGCTGTTCTGCTTTGCAAGGACACTGCCAAGGTTATTAGTGTCTACAGATTGAGTGTCTTGCTGATGAGCTTTTGTGAAGTATTTAATTTCTAGGTGAAGGAAGGAGGAGTGAATAAATTGCTTTATCCCTTGTCAGAGCTCTTCTTTATGAAGTGCAGTCATTTTTCTCCCGGTTTGGGATTGGCTTACATATTTTTAAATTACAAAATTAAAATATTCTAATGATTAAACTTTGCTCAGGAGCAAAGCAATCTCATATGTTTAACAAAAAAAAAAAAAAGAAGAAAGAAAAAAGCCCATACACTAAGTTTCAATGTGGGTCATGTACACATGAAGTCTATTACAATATGTTAAAAAACAGGGTCACTTCAGTATTTCAATATTTCAAGGTGTTTCTGCAGGATTTCTGTGGCCTGGTGTGCTACTGCAAGTTCCCAGATGCATCAGTGTTGGTACCATGAGGGAGAGAAAATGCCAGAGCCTCATGGAAAACTGTTCAATTCTTCAAGGACTGGCTACCAGAGTAGAATGGGCTTTGGAAAGATTTGCTTATAAGGGAAGCCTGCATGATACTTATCTCAATGAATTGGGCAGACAGAATTGTAACAGGATCAAGGAGTGATCCTGAGCTGATTCTCAAGTGCTTTGGGTGTTTCTTCACTGTGAAATTTTACTCTTTTTTTAAAATGTGAAACAGTGATTTTCATGAATATCACTCAAAATGCATGAACTGTGAGCATAGAGTTGGCTTTCTACACAGTGAGAGTTGTGTATGCTTATGTGATTTTTTTTCATTAAAAAACAATGGTGGGAAGATTCAAAATTCAGAATTCATAAGAGACTCCTTAATAAACACAGATGCAACCCAGAGGAGAAGCTTTTCCTTCCAAATTGTATTGGTAAGAATTTTTAAAATAAAACTTGACCTACATTAGCAGTCTGACCTAAAATAGCACACCTTGCAGGTGATTTCCACGTGGTTTTATTTCCTAGCAGATTACTGTGCTGATGGCAGAATTTCTTCTTTATTAACGCAACAGAAGTGTAAGGAAGCAATGGTAACTCAGCTGCCAAGGCAGAGCCAGAGACTCGTGGTTGATTCAGTTGTTGGAAAAAACCTGGAGATTGGAAGAGATGGTAGAAAGTGTTGCTTCTGTCTTAGGTGGTGAGAGAACTGTCCTGTGGCAGATCGTGGGTGTGACTGGGGGGAGTGGGGTGATGGAGCATATACCAGTGAATCTGAAAAAAACCCTATCCAATTTTGAAAGAGCGTCCAGAGACTCAGGAGCAGAGATGGAAGAAGGAGAGGAGAGTAGATGCACAATCTCGGGTACAGGAGGAAAAAGCTGAGTCTATAGGGTGAAATACAGAGGAATTTACTGTGATAAGGAGGGATTGACACCAAAATTCAGGGCCACTGAGACAGCCAGGCTGGTGACACTGGCGTGATGATGCTGGGTGGGTTATGCTCTGAGGTAGCGTTCACCTCACCTGCATGCAAACATCTACATCCAAGCTAATGCTCTAGAAGCCCTTTAAGGGCAGTGCAGATAAATTGATGCTCCTGGAGTGCAGCGCAGCTCAGCTCATCATGAGGTGGCTGTTGGCCTGAGCAGTGCCCTGGTTTGACTGTGGTTGTGTCTGGTTGCTGAGAGCACTGGGAGTCTGAAGCACTGGCTCAGTTTGAGGTGTCTGCCCTGCCAGCCTCAAAAGCTGCGTGAGATGAATGCCACCCCCAGGACATGACCCAAGCTCCACTGCAGCTGATGACAGGGTGTTTGGGTAGACATTAAGGACTTCACCTTTATCAGCAGCAGCAGGGGGGGTGATATAAATGGCAGCACAGCAGTAGAAGAGGTTTCCAGCAGATAAGGCTGAGCTGCTCCTCGCATGAGTGGCTGCTCTGAAAGCACAGTGCGTTGGTTGGGTGCCCACTGAGTGCTAATAAGATGGCTTGTGTTGCATTATTTCGTGAGGTGGTGTCAAAGGCTACAGAAGATCTTGTTAGTAGCTGCAGGAGGACTATGATATATTCTGATTTTGCTTTCCCATCTCCCAGAGGAAAACGGTAATTTAGTACTTTTCTCATGGGAACCAAATACTGGAATAAACTCTGGGGTCATGAAATCCAGTGACCCTGTTCCTTCAGGCAAACACATAATATCATCCCTTTCATAAACTGATCAAATATTTGGTCTCACAGAAACCCAGCAAACTACAGGTTATGCTGACAAAAATAAAACAAGCTTTTGTAGGGGAGAAAGAAGCATTGCTCTGTGCCTTTCCCTAGCTCTTTTGTTTGTTGTTTTATGCACTCTGGTGTCAGTACTCAGGGCTTTACTAAGGCTGTAAATATAGATTTTTAAGAGAAGATTCGGATTTGTTTAGTATTTGAACATCTTTGTGCTGTCCATGGTAATTCTCACCTATCTCCTGGTGGCTTTGAAACGGCAGTTGTTTATAAATGGCTTTAAAATAATCGACAAAAGGGGGTGATTTGCATGGAGAACAAAGGAGTGCTGAAACTTTGGCAGAGACCAAAGTTTTGGTGCATGGGGAAATATAACATGAAAAGCGGGAAAGGTTTTTTGTTGGGTTTTTTCTCTCCACTTCCACTTGTCTTTGTTCCTGCCCATGGAGGATGCCTGTGAAGCACAACTGCTCTATTCCCAAGATAATTTTTGAGAAGTAATCAGTTGGTCGAAAGTATAAATAACCTGTATCAGATTAAGTAAGTGGAATAAGGTCCCAGAATTGATATTCTCCATTATTATTAATGACCTTTGCTTGTCACCCCTGGAGAGGCAGCTAGCTGTCTTCAAGGGTGCATCTGTGCAGGAAGGTTGGAGTGTAGATCCATGGGTAATAGAGCTGGAAGGTTAAAAACAGGCCTAAACTGAGAAATAGGTGTAAAGATCTACTGAAGGTTTAGAGCTGATCACGTAGCTTTCTATGTGGGTTTTTGGGTTGGTTAGTTGGTGGGCTTTTTATTTTTAATTATAGAAGAACTGAGCACTTGCTCACAAAATACTGAAGAGAACTCATCAACTGCCCACAAGGAAATTTAATCAAGCCCACTATCAATTTTATTTATTTGAGGTTAGTTACTGTAAATAACCTTTGTAAGGTATTGCAAACCTCTACAAAAAAGCAAACCGGGAAAAAGCTCTTGGACCAAGAAGTCACCAAACTTTGCCAACACCAGCGTTGGCGAGAGGGCTGGGGCCGAGAGCTGGTGCTGGTGTGTTGTGAAGTGCTGCTGCCCGTTTCGGAGGGGCGAGGATGAGGATGCTTCTTCCTCCGCGGACACTGCGATGGGCAGAGGTGGGGCGTGGGCGGCGGTCGCGCTTTGCACGGTCCCCCCACCGCCTCCCACGCCCTCTCCGCGATGGGGCTGCCACCAACACGCCTTTTCCAGGCAGAAATCCTCCCGGGCACCAGGTCTGCCCTGCCCACTCCTCGCTTGTGAAGGTTTTTCGGGCCTCGCCTTTCCTTCTCTGCTTGCCATCCTGTCTTGCTCCATGCGCCGGTCAGGCGCGGGGCTGCGGGGGGCTCTGGGGGGAGTGGGGTCCCCAAGGAGGGTCCCCTCCCGCCACCATTTGGTGCTGGCAGCCCCTGGTTGACAGAAGCTGATGATTGATGTCAAGGCTGGGAGCAAATAGCTGCTGATTTGATTATTACTATTCCGTCTCCTAACCTTTTGGAGCATTATGGGGGAATACTTATTCACCTTGTCACGCTTTAATGGCATTTGGTGCAGTACTTCCCCAGGAACAATGAAGGAGTGGTGTTGTACAGAGGTAGCTTTGAAATTCCTGATCCTGTTCTTTGTGTTTATTTACAGAAATAGGGAGAGAAGCGAAGATCTTGCTGTATGGAGGAATGGAAAATTTGTCTGTTTGACTGGGAGCAGTTACAGACATAGATGTGCAATATGTTAATAAAGTAATTGTGCTATGTTGCTATAAAGAGGATGGCTTCATTATAAAATTCTTGGTTTAATACTGTCATTACAGCAGATGTATAGCATATGAACTAATTTGCATGCAGATAAGGAGGCTCTGACAGCTTGGTAGCATAATTACTGCATAGCATACAGCTCACTAGTGCTGGGAGCTGAAGCTGTTGCTGGAGGGGTGCTCATGGGACTAATTACGTTGGCTTTGTTAAATTTAAAATAGTGTATAGCCAGGAAAGAGACCATTCTCCTGTGCTCCATGGTGTTGTGCACAATAAGTTACAGAAGCCTTGAACTGCTGCAGCCATTTTAAGCCATGCAAATGCCTGGATCTCAGCACTTCCCAGTGTAGTGGAGTCATCGACTTGGATTTAACCAGGGTGCCTGTATAAACTTTCAAACAAAAGGTTTGAAAACTCTGATGTTTCTGTATATTAAAACTCCAGTTAAGTCCTTTGGATAAGTGAAGAAAACCATAGCTGTAGTAACTTTGTTTTGTTGAGTACCTGATGGAAGTGGATGCTGAGTGGGTGGACTCAGAGTGGTGAATGGATTCTCCCCCCTCTCGCGGGTGCACCTATTGCCTTGCTTCATCACATCCGTGTCTTTGTGATTTGTCTCCACTTAATTTCAAACATATTTCTGCTTCCTTTTTTTGCCTTTGCTTTGACTGCATCTGCAGTTTTTAAAGATCTTATTATTGAGGTTCCTTTATGGATTTCAATATGTTTAATTCATTACTAAGTCATTACAAACTGAAGGCATTTTATTTTCCTGGGGAAATCAAGACAGTGCCACAGGAGATTATTTTCCCCCCTGCTACTGTCAGATTAGCTTGCAGAGAAGGGAGGAATTTGTGAATGCAGTTGACTTTGATTATGTAAGCTGGAAACTGGCAAACAGTATGGATTTATTTCAATTCCACTTACTTTAAAAAGAAATACATATTCAACTGGGAGTGCCTTAGGGCATCAGACAAATGGGAAGCCAGGCAGAAAGTGTGTCTTCCTCCCTGACCTCTCCTGCAGAGCAGTAGGTGATGCCAGGTAGCTGGGCAGACGGAGCTGCCGGGGCTGCGGGTTGTGCCAGGCGAGTGGGATGATTTTGGAGAGGAGGATGACAAGGAGACAGGGGCTGGTTTATAGCCAGGACCCGTCTCTCTGCCTGCAGGGAGGGGGGAGGCTGCTGGGGTGTGTGGGGCACTGCGGGTTCTCACTGAGATCTTGCTGGGATGGGCAACGGGAAGCACCCTTCTCCCTGCCCTGTTGATGACACGGCATCAAGGGACCAGGTGAGGCTCAGACAAGTTCTGTGACATCTTGCTTCAGTCACCTCCTGGGAGGTTTTACCCCTGAACCCATCAGAGCCTGGCTCTCGTGCCAGGAGGGCCCTTCTCCCATACCCTTACCTGCTGCCAGCCCCGGGATGGAGCTGGATGTGGAGCCATGCTCCTAAAAATCATCAGCATCAAGGGAACACTGGGACACTCAGCAACTCTGTCCCATGCTATGGGTGAGGGTGTTGTGCTCCATTGCCTTAATGCATGCCCTCCCTCAAAGTAAATGTTGCAACTCCCACTCATCTGTCTCCATAATACCCCGTGCTAAACAAATATTAACTTACACCTTTTTTCTTTTGTGCTAAATATTTGCCCAGGTGTTTTATTTTGCAAAATTCAAGCTCATCCTTCTATGATCTGCTTGCATTTTGTTAATCTGAGAATACTAATAGCCTGCTGGCATTGCTGCTAATTTGGAGTTTCTGCTGTGGAGTGAATATAGTAACAGATTTTTGGAATGGTGTGTTAATCTTATCACTGTTCATTATGTATTTATTAATAGTAATTAGAGCCAGTCAAAGCGATGTACTTGGAACTTTTTGTATCAATCAAACAAGCATTTTTTGAATGGATGATCATTTAGTAGGAAATTTAGTGTGTAAGTATGTAAAAAAATTAAATATGGTAGGAGAAACAGTACAGGAAAACACTGAACTGAATTAATAGTTTCACCAAAATTCTTGTCTTGTCTGATCCTCCCCTTCCCCCATCTCCCAAAGCAAAGTAAAAACAGGAGGAAGAACGGAAAGATCTTATCCCTCTTTTTTTAAAAAAATTACTCATTGAAACAGTTCTATTTGGGCTTTTTTCCATATATCAGAGATTTCAAGGCAATTTTTGCAGGTTATTGAGACAGTTTTAATATGCACATGCATGTTGAGACATTTTTATTCTTTTTCCTTCATTTTTGATGGTGAACTTGATTTACTTCAAAGAGTTTTGGTTTTTCAGAGGCCAGAAAGGAACACAGTTCTTTTGAAAATCAGGGCTCTGTGCTGTCTTGACTGGGTCTCAGTCATGTAATCAAACCTTTCCCAGCCATTGGTGTTGCTCACTCCTCCAGATAATGTCACAATGTCCTTTTAGGACAAGTCCTGAATGAGTCCTTTAGGTCTCTTGCAATTATATGAACAATGAAAAGGGTAAGAGCATCTCTGAGGAATCATGATTGGACTTTGTTGTTGTTTCCTTACCAACTCTGCTGCTCCGTTTATGCTCTTTAGGCCTGCTGTTGCCACTCAGGAAACAGATTATCCAGCACTTCTCCATCTTCCAGCCCAATCAGAGATTCCTCCTGAATCAGCAGTACTTATTATTTCCAACTGTACATAATTATGGTAGAGAGGTTGCACCACCATAACTGGATAATGTCAGCAGTTCTATTACAGCGCCATACTTTTAGTGTCCTGAAATGGGGATATAAAATCTCACTTTAGCTTTATAGTCATTCCAGTGGTGAGAGATAAGTGTGTGCAATCAGCCTTTAGGCAGTTCAAGAAACTCATAAAAAAATTCCTATTTGGGATGTCAGTTGTGTAAAAGCTTGTTACAAACTGGGGTTTAATGCACTTTTGCAAAACTATTAAGCACCTGAAGCTAGGAAATGGCCATGAAAATATCAATAATGCACAAGCACAGAATGATTTGCAGGTTGGTGCAACAAAAGAAAAAAAAATATGTGGGCTCCAGTTTTAGCAAGTCTGCCAAAATACTGTGAATATTTAAGGGTGAGGAATGACTCCTTCAGAGCTGTTGTACTCCAGGAAACAAGAGAGTATACATACTTAACAATCTATTAGTAGAGTTGTATAAAAACCTTTTATATATACTTTATGAAAATGGTACTTGACATGTGAGAGGTCAGCTTTTTGCAGTTGTTTTTCTTTATTTTTTTAGTGGTATTTTGAACCATTTTTCTCACTGCAGACTGCTCTCCCTCCTCTTACCCCCTGCCCTGTTTGCAATAGCATGAATTAAAGGGAGAAGGTTGGCATTAACCGAGGGCTTCTGCAGAATGAACCAGCCTGATTTCTTTAAAACATTGAATATGGTCATTTTCAAACAGGAAAAGAGGGTGATCGTTCGTCTCCGTTTAAGAGCTAGGATAGAAGTTCTGGCTCATGCTCTGCTGCTTATCATATTCATGCTAGCAGAGACCAGTGATGATTGCAGTGCTCTCTGAGTTCTGACACACTTCTAATTATAGCATACACTGCTGTAAACTCCAGAGGTGATAATGAAGCCCAGGCTCATGTGTCAGCAGAGCTTTGAAAGGGTAATGCATTCCTGTTCTGCACTACTGGTCCTTATTTGTATGTTTGGAGGCACCTAGACTCCAGCAATGATGTCTTGCTTGTTTTCACTGAGCCAAGAGGCTCACTGAGCCACATGCAGATCAGTGGAGATGTGTAATTTTATCAAGGTAATTTAGTATTAACTATTTGCGTGTCCTTTGAGAGATGCACAAGGAGAGGGGCAAGGGCAGGAAGCTTTTCTTACAAGACTTTGTATAAACTTGTTGCCTAGAAGGTGTTGACAGGTCTTTAGCACTTCGCTGTCTGATGACAAACTCTTTCCACTTCTGAGCATGGGGTGTCGGAAATGGCTGACCTCTGTAAACTAGGCTTACTTGTATAGCCCAAATTCAGCATCCACAAAACCAGTATGTGCACAGAGTACGGGAGGGACTGCGGTGAAGATGAGTTAGAAACTTGCCCTAGGAAGCTCTTGGTGAATGATGAAGACTTCTTTTCTTTTTTTCCAGAAGTGATGAGCATAACCCTGCTGCTCTCTTACGCTTTCCTAATTGAGGTGTGAGCCCATCACGCAAACCTCTACATATTCTGCTATTTAATCTTAGCATGTGAACCAAGCTGGCTCTCAGAGAGGGAGGTAACCAACTTTGCCCTTCAGGTTCTCCAAGCAGGAAGCAAATAACCTTCCAAGCTTCAACCACGAGGAACACCTTCATGTCTGGATGACCTGACAAATGAGTCCAGCTTCTTACTGCAGATAAAGCAGTGCAGTCTGTGTGACAGATTTGGCCTTCCATTTGCTTTGCTGGTGACAAGAAGTGTATCTTGAAGCAGATCATGAGGGTGCAGCAACTGGCATCTTCTGTAGCCACTACTACTTAGGAGATAGAAGTGGCCTTGTGGTCCAGTGTGGGAAGGGTGTCCCCATCTGGACTTCTCATCCCTCTTTGGTGAGAAGGCTGGGACCTTATCCCAAGGTCCAAGCTACTCATTTGAAAGGTAGAGTCACTTGACTCTTGTGGATATGCTACATGTGGGCCAAGGGTACCAGAAACACCTGTAATGATGCAATTTCAGCCTCCAGGAGGAGCAGAGGTTATCCCCTGCCCTTTGCTGTAGGGTGGAAGCAGCTGAGGCAGAGAGAAATCTAATTTAGCAGAGGTTTAACAGCTAACATGCTCCAAAAATTTTGATATGTGTTGGGGGCAAATCTGGCATAACGGAAATTATACAAAAATCAGGCATTTTTTCCTTCTGATCTCACCTATTTTTGTCCAAGAGAGGGACTGAAACCCTGTTTGTGAGAGAGGGGGAAATTGCTTGAACTAGTATCAAGAAGACAGAAAGTAGGAGAGAGAGAGAGAGAGAAGAAGATTAGATAGATTGATCGATTGATCGATCACCATGGTCTCCTTATGTGCTATGCCAGAAAACTGCAGCCCGGTACAAAGCTGAGAGTTTAAGAACATGGGCCTTTTGGTTCATCCATCTCTTTTTGTCTTTCTAAAGATGTTCTTTCATTTGTGTGTTACCAGCTTGCATTTGCCTGGACCACGATCATCATCCACAGCTGTCTCCAAGATTTTACAGAATATCATTTAAAATTAGTTGGTATTGTTTAAATCCAAATGCAGCCTACGGAGGGCTGCCAGGCTGTGCTGCCCAAAGGGGTGTGTGAGGCTGAGCCAGCAGTCGGAGGTGGGGATGTGCAGGCGGATCGGGGAGGACAAGGGGCACTTGGAGGTGAGGAAGGGGTGGGAGCTGGCTGAACACGTGGCACCACGCTTATCTGTGCACCACTTCGCAAACTTTTAAACCTTTAATCTGCAACGTGAATTTATACCAGCCTGCGTGTGGAGGTGTGAGGGTCACCGGGCTGCCCCGAGGCTGGAGGTGAGCGGGGGCCGGGACGGAGCCGGGGGGTCTGCCCAGAGCCAGGCGGGGGGCTCGGGGTCCTGGCGGGGAGGTATCGGGGTCCCGGCCCAGGACACGGAGCAGGAAAGGTGGCAGCCGGGAGCTGCAGGGTAGAACCTGAGTTGCAGGGGAAAGAATTTACGTTTTGAGGTGAAAATGAGGTGACTGGTCCTCGTCGGAGGCGCCAGCTCGGGCTGTTTCTGTGTGAATAAACGGCTCTATGGAACGAGCCATCCGAGGCTGTGCCCTGGGAATCCTGGGGTGGAACCGGGAAGGAAGCCTGGTCTGACTGTGGGAGTGGAGAGGGTAAGCTGGGTCCCTGTCGGTCACTGGAGCCGCTGTTGTGAAGGGGCTTTGGTCCCAGCAGCTGTAATGATCGATAACTAACATATTGATGATAGGGTTATATATCGAGATATATAGAGTTCTATATAGAACGATTGTGTAATGATATATGTATAAAATTTATATATACAGATTATTATCCTGGACCGTGCAGAGACGGGCAGAGCCAGGCCGGGTGCCGCTGCTCCCGTCGCTTGCGTGGCCTCCTCGGTCCCCCTGCACTGTGGAACAGTGCTACCCTGGGAGGGAGTCCCACACAACACCCTCCTCCATTGTCATTCCTCTCCCAGCCCTGCTGATCCCAGCACGGGATCTTGGGGGAAGAGTTTTGGTCTGGGCAACACTCTCAGGCCCACAGTGGGATTGTTGGGGTGTCCTGTGCAGGGCCAGGAGTTGGTCTCGATGATCCTTGTGAGTCCCTCCCAACTCAGGATATTCTGTGAGTGTGTGGCTCTGTCTATGCTGGAAAGTGTTGGTCACAGGTGTGTAAAGGTCCTTGGCTGGATTTGAAGTTGAGTGTTGCTCATAATCCAGACACACAATCTCATGCCCTTGGTAAGCTGCAGCACCTGGGCTAACAAATCCATAAATACTTGGCTGCTGAGCTCTGTCCTCGAATGACTGCAGTGTAGGTGTGCACTTTGTAAAAACTCATTTGAAAGAGGCCTGCTCTAAACAGGTGAATGGTTTGGCTTGGATACCGTTAAAAAGAAGAATTCTCCCCTACCAGCACGCTTTACAACTCTGACATAATTTAGAACAACATTGTCCTCCTGAAAATTCTGCTACATGATTACAGTGTTGCCAGTTCTTGTGTTTTGCAAACTTGAGAAGAGACCTTGAAGGAGGTCATTTAATCCATTCCACTACCTGAAAGCAAGAGCAGCTTTGCCTAAGTATCATCCGTGAAAGACACATAGGGAGAGTTATTTTCTGCTGTTCATGGTTTCAAAGCTACTGACCATTGGGACCACTTGTAGCTGCTAGTGCAGAGCCAGTCCTCCTGCAAACTTGAATTTTTGATGTTGAACTCTCTTAAAATCTACCTATAAGTGCTATAGTTTTTACCTAGACATTTAAATATCACCCTAGGAATCTGAAGTTCTTTGCATGGGAACCGTGTATGGGAAAATAGGATGACACTAAGTAAACAGGTGCCATCAGCAGGCCACAAAGTTACTGGCCTGTGTAACACAGAGTATACAAAATAAACTACTCATTTTCCTCTGCACTACTGTTAGGCCTGGGAGGAAGAAAAGCAAGCCCTGGATGTTTGAGAATAAGCAGCTTTATAAATCCAGTTCTATAAATACTGTGATGATTGCTGCCTGACTAGCAGGTATACCACTCTAGATTAATTCATTATTATATGTAAATTCACATATTGTGGTCACTCGTACTCATGGTTTCCAAACAGATGAGGAATGTAAGCTAAACATCATGAAATAGTACCACAGATAGCTTGTAGGTATCTTCAGCACCTGAGCTTTCATTGTGTCTCCTCATGGCCACATGCTCCTGCTGGTCCTAATGGGAATTATTTGCACACACCAAGTGGGGAATAAACCAGGAAATCACCCACTTGTCCATTCGAGAGGCTGTATGCAGACCTGTGACAAGCAAGAGTCACAGCTGCCACCGTCTGCTGTGAAGCATTCCTGCTGAATGACCCTTATCTGTGTGCCGTGGAAAATACCTGCTTAGGTCTGTGGTAGCAAGAGCCTCGCATTGATCAAAGCAGGATTCTTGAAGTTTGACTTTTCAAAAGTGAGTAAGTTCATTGCTGTGCATTTATCTTTCAGAAAAATTCCTAATCCAAATTGTGGCTGATCAATGGTTGCATTAATTATGCACAAAAGAGTTAATTCTACCAGCCTTTTTCCCTTTGAATGCTGCTTTAGCCTGGGAGGAATTGACTTGCATTATGCAGGTTGAACAAATTCACATCCAGTCTGAACTTCTGTAAAAGTCTCCAGGGAAGGTCAAGTTTCTGTTATTTTCAATAATAAATGAGATTCCCATTGAGTAAAATGATCCAGGAATGATTCCGAGCTTCAGCTCTCGGAATAACAGTTTTGTGGTCTCTGATGGAGAGCTGGGAAGAACTGATAAGAGTTGGAAAAGAGATAAATGAATCTCTCCAAGCTGCAGGTTTTAGAATTCTAACCTAGTAGAATTGGCTCCCAACACAAGTGTTAATAACTTCTTATTTATTTTGAAGGTTGTCTCAGAGTTGTGATTTTCAAATATACTTGTTTACAGTCTTATCCTACCTCAAGTAAAATTTTTATAGGTGAAAGACATCTATAACAATAAAGGAGAAGATGGTATTTTTGTAGTAGACAATAATTTCTCACAGCTCACAGGAATGTCTTCCCTTCCACACGTTTTTCTGCCAAATGGGTGTTTGGAAGCGTTAATAATTGCGTTTTCCCCTTCAACTCTGGAAGTAGCCTAATTTGGCTGAACAATCAGAGGGGAAAAAAGAAATAATTAATGTGATTCATTCATCTAGAAAGTGTAAAGTATAAGTTAAATGGCAATAGTGGTAGACAAAATGCTGTAGTGAATGTTTCAAACTTCAGACTTCTGTTGAGGTATGAAGTGATCTGAAATCAGTGAATGGCAGTTCATCAAAAGGATGTGTGTTTTCTTTTAATTCTGTTTTATTGGCCGTCTCCAGTTATTAATCTCAGAATTGCTAAAAATACATGGGATCATGGATGGTTGCTGTTCAGAGCTCTAATTTACTTTACTGCACAGTCACTGTGGGAAAGTGCTTTAGCTACTTTGGCTCTTTTGTATTGCCTCGAGAAAGAATTTTCCCCATGTGTTTTGCTCCAGAAGTCATCTGTTGTTTTTCAATGTATGCACATAAACAGCTCTTGCCATTATGCCTGAATATTGAGTCAGCAGTTCCCTCTGATGAAGCCATCACCGGGCCTGTCACGTTTATCTGCACAGATCAGCATTACAGAGCACATAATGCTATTAGCTCCCAAACGTTGTCTGCTAACCACGGAACTGTGGAACACGAGTGACCTTCTGCTTTTTCCTTCCTAATCGGCTCTGAGCTTGGGCTGCCACTTCGGCTGTTGTGTGCCTCCATAATCCAGCTAAAAAATGGGCACAACTTCATCTTCCCACCTTGCTGGAGGCATTTTGAAAGTGAATGTACTGACAAATGGGACCTGCTCAGATTTTTTTGATGTGTGTTGGAAGATTGGGGTGTTCATTTTATTTTTATTTTAAATTTTTAAAAAGCCTCCAGTGAAATTAAGTCTCATTCATTGGACTATGGTCACCCTCATCCTGCAGTGGCAGAGGTAGCGGGGATTTCTCTCTTATTTTCTCTTGCCTTTCTGCAACACATCCTTGACAGGATGAGAGAATATTTCTCAAAAAAACAGTGCTGGGGGATGGAGCTGCTGGCTCTCTCCAGCCTCATCACCTCCACTAGCACCACGGGCAGCAGGGATCACCTTAAATCAGCAGTATCCTGAGTCAGAACCAAAAGACAATTTTTTTTTCTTTTTTTTTTTTATCCATAAAACATTTATTGTCCCAAGGTTGTTATCCTGCAAAAGCTTGAGCATGTGTTTAACACTAATCATGGAAATTGGTCTTGAAGCAATTGGGATACTTGTGTGCTTTGAACTGAGCAGGTGATTTGCAGCAAGTCCCATTATCAGTTCTGTACCAGCATCTGTCTGGCAGAGTGGTTTCACCTGCATCGCTCCTCTGAAGGTCTCAACACAGCTGTCAAAGGATGAATGCTTCACTCTTTGAAAATAAGTGCTGGAGTTTAGATTTAAACCTTATTTTTTTCAGTAAGGTCTTATCTGTCATATGATATTCTTATCCTGAAGAAAGACAGTGTGTCTCTCTGATAATCACTCGACTGTCCTCTAAGTCAAATAACATACAGATACTTCTGAGAGAATATCATCTCAGGGTTTTTCTAAAGCCTGGATCTAATTATGTGCTTCCAGGCATTCATTTTCCAGGCATGTAGTGATCTATGAGCATGAGAAATCAGATTTCTGGGGAAACTGTCATCTCAGCACCTCAGATCACAACACCCTCCACCAACTGGGTCTAAGCTGAGAAGGTAGATGGGGCATTGAGGATTTCTTCCATATCCTCTGTGTGATGGCAACACAACTGCGAGCTAAAACCTGGTGGTGTTTTTTCTTTGCAGGGAATTGGAGGCAAGACAATGAACAGCTCATTTGTTTGGGCTGCCAGACTGTTGCATGAGGATAATTATTGTGTGCTGTTTATTTACGTTGGACTCAAAGCAGTGGTTGTGGGGACCTGGAGATACTCGGGAATCATTCACTGCAGTGAAAGTTAGAGCTGCTGGTGTTACAGCTCCATGGGGCATCTCATGTGGTCTGGTGCCCAGTCAACACAAGCAGGGCACTGATAAACTAGCAAATGAATTTAAAATGGCATTTAAAATTGAGACACTTGCAGAAAATTATTTGCAAGAAGCTAATAAAATGATGGAGTGTGTTATGTGATGGAATGATTGTTTTGTGTGAACACAGAACTGTAAATGACTGCGCAGGGATATTTAACAGAGAGAAGGTATAACTAGAAAAAATCAGATGAAATGAAGGAAAGATCATTTAGGCCAAGCACTGGAATATTTTATAGGGGTGTTGCTTGGCTTCAGAAAGGCAGAGTAAAGCACCCTGTGAGAGTGTACCCTCTGAAACTCATAGGTGATGACAGGATTTGTGGGCGAGGTTTTTATTGTTTGTATACAACTGGAAAAGCAATAAAATCAATGGAGAAGCTTGTATTCATTATCAATAACATGACAGTTCATTTTGGACTGCAGAGATGCAGAGTTATGCACAACCTAACCAGCAGACTTTTACTGTACCAGGAAATGTTTTAATTAAAAGTGAGGAGAATATACTGTAACTTGAATTTTCTTTAGTATTCTATTGCACTTAAAGAACTACAAATTCTTTCTGTGTTAGAGCTGGGAGATGTGGAATTTGCAGCAAAGGAACTGTAAATAACAAAATATTGTAATAGTTTTTATTTCAGTGGGGTAAGAAAAGATTCAAAATTTATGTATTTTATTTCTTTTACATTTTGGCACTTACAGTTATCAATAGGGATGAATCTGAAACTCAAACGCCCATCAGCATCTCAGCGTTTTGCATTTTTTCAGCATCTTGAGCTGTTATTTAATCAGCATCACAGAAGGTGAACCAAGAGAATGTTTTCAACCAGCTGAAGTGATAGCAATCACGAAGAACTAAAACAGGCCTTGCATACAGAGCTACTGCAGAAAAATGCAGGAATTGGTAGCAGTTAAGAACAGGTAAATTTAAGGGACAGAATCTGTAGGGAATAGTGTGTAAATGTGCATATTGCTGGGTAGATTAGCTGTCTGTTCTAGTCCTTCCCTTGAGTTTTACAGCAAGTGCATCCATATGGTTACCTGGCTGCACATTTCCATAGTCTGCATCCTCCTTGCTATGGCAGAGGCATTTGCATTTTTTGGTCAGAATTGAATATGAAGCTGGAAAACTGCTAAGCGAAGGTCAAGGAGGATTTTTCAGGGAAAATGAACCATCAGAACCAAGGGTTGGTGAGTGGGCAGAGCCAAAAGCTGAGGAGCCACAGGAGACTGACGTTCCAAGAGTGTGATGAGGTTATCACAGTTTCGAAGTCCATTCCTTTTATAGCATTTCATGGCTCTGGGCTTCAGGAGAAAGTATTCCATGGAGACAGTGTTTTCAGTGTACATTGTTCAGGGAAAAAACTGCTTTTAATAACTGTATTGATGTCCTGTAGAAGTGTGGTGGAATGGGCGTGGTGGTGGTGGTGGTGTGTATTGGTTTGTTTGTTTGTCTTGCTGGGGTTTTTTGTGGGTTTTTTTTTAGGGAAAAAACCTCTCTGCCTCTTTCAGTAGACTGGATGTGATCACTGAAACAAACTTGAGGGAATTCCTCAGAGATAAATCAGTATATTTTCTATGACTCTTTCTTTCTGTGTTGGAATTTTACAGAGATTAGAGTAATGAACTGATCTTCCTACTGTTAGGTGAGGTGTTTTATTCAGACTTTTAGCTGAAAATCAGAGGTCTGCTGCAAGGGCAGTTAAAGTCAAAAGAAGGAGTTTTAGATCACATCGAAACAGGGATGACCCACATTGTGTTGTATCTCAGCCATACAAACAGCAAAAGGAGGTAAAGAATCTCTATTGAGGCAACTGAGCTGTTGGACATCAAATAATCTGAAATTTAATACTGTGGCTTTTAAGCACAGAATATCTTTTCATGGATATATGTGCACATATGTATGCAGATATAAGCAAATATTGTTTTTGAATAAAAGCTGAGTTGAAATACTGCAGGTGTTCAGTCTATGTTGGAAATGCTATTTATTATGAGCTCAATTACAGTGTCTGATCATAGGGCACGTCTAAAGCCTTGAAGTAGAATAGAAAATAGAATATCTTGTTTTGTGGAATTTAAAATGTTTTAGTATCCAAGTTTTAAAGAAAAGAGATGTGTTTTTTTTCTTCCAATAGCTGTGTCAGCTTGTGTAGTAGTGCTGTTGAGGAACACACCTGTTCCAGGTGTTGAGGCTGACAGCTAGTCTGACGGCTTCACAGATCTTAATTTGGACATGGTTAACTTCTATTCATGAGAAAAGCCCATGAGAAGAAAATAATCAGCTTTACCCCTGGAAGTGTAGTATCAACAGAAGTACGGAATCCAAACAATAGAAGCAGAAAAGCAGCAACACATCTGCACCTGTTATTTTTCTAAATGCTTGAATGCTTATGCTATAGGTAACCAATAGTATTATACTGTAGTTAAATAATAGGCAGCAAATCCAGTGTTGTAATTTAGTAGCCAATGGATTTGTGACACGAACTGTCTTGGTTTGAAAAGACAGGTGTCAGCTAAGGAAGGCAGGAGCCTCCCTGGAAATGGAAAATGTAAACCTCCTCCCTCCAAATTATTAGAATTTTGAAAATAAGGGGCTCTCAGGCAAAGATATGGGAATAGGAATAACAGTTCTTTGCTAGGAAAATTGGAAAAAAAAAACCAAAACCAAAAAAACCCCAAATGCAATTAGTACCAAACAAGACAAAACAAACCACTGACAGAGTCAGAAATACAACCTGACACCCTGTTGGTCAGGGTGTTGGTAGCAGTCCGATTAAACGGTGGCTGCAGTCCTCCTGGAGTGGCAGATGTGGTTCTGTTGAAGCAGTGATCCTGTAGAAGGGTGTAGTTTTCCTCTGGGAATCCAGTAGAGAAGAAAACTGCTCCTCTGGGAATCCAGTGGAAGAGAGCTGCTCTGGTGTTTGAGATCTCAGCTTATATGCCACATGGAATGCCTGGTTCCTCCCTCTGGGTGGGACATCTCACAGTGGGATGATGAGTCATGGGCAAGGCACTGATGGGCCATTAACAGGAGACAGTCCAGGATCGAGTTAATCTATGAGTCATGAGGAAAGCATGGATGGACCCATTCACAGAGGATAGTCCAGAGGGAGGAGCACCGCCCCACCTGGTCTCAACAGCTCATGAAGATGGTCATAGAATACAAACTTTTGGGCACATCTTGCACTGTAACCTGGGACAATAACATACAGAAGTCTATAAATACACTGCTTTTCTGAAATATAATGCTTTATGCTCTTATCCGGTGCAGTGTCCGTTTGTGTCATGGCCGCCCCAACGGTGACACCCAGGTAGCTGGGCTCAAAAGCTACAGATTGAGATGGAGATTGAAAGGCACTTTGAGCTCTGGGTGGAAGCCCCAGACAAGAGGCTGTGGACTGCCAACCTTTGGGATAACAAAGGACATGAAGATGGGGGATGCCAGCCAGGTGAATGGACACTGAGAGACACTGCAGGAGCCTCCCAGTCCCAGAAATAAAAGCTTCTGGCCTTGGGAGTGTGACTGGCAGAGTACTCTTCATTTGGTTGAAATAGTCAGACATATTGCCCAAACAAGTTTTCATTATTTTTTGATAAAATTGGTCGTTGTGTTCTTGTTCACTGTATTTCTGCTTCAAAACTCCACTGCATTTCTTTCCCCAAATAGGAAAATTTCTCCACTACTTCATGGCAGGCAAAAAGGATTGTATAGTGTTTATAAAACCCTTAAGGTTTCTCAGAAAATCAGTGAGCTTGGCCTATCTGACTTCCCTGGTTTTGTGTCTGTCTTTGCTCTGTAACTTGCCAGTTCATCTTGCAAGAGCTTACAGCGTACCCAGCCCTGAATGCTGTCTTGTCCCCTCATCTTTTCCAAAAGCCCTTTTCTCGCAGCCTTTGGTCTGGAGCATCAGGCAAAAGGTTTGAGAGCCATTTATTTCTTACCTATTCTATGATTCTGCTCCTGCATAACCTACTCAAAACTTGTACCAACCCATGTGAAGATCTGATAGCTAATGAAATGCAGTTTTTAATACTACACTATCTTAATCCAGCCACTCAGCCAAACATCACAGGGAGTCCATGGGTGTTTTCTTTCTCAGCAGCTGAATGCTGCTAGTGGACCAATTCACAGCTTGGTTTAATGATATCCTTCAGTTATGAAGCTCCTAGGCTGGGCCAAACCTTCTCTTCGGCAATTTGGAGAAATCAGATAGCTCTGCAAGCAGCCATGATAAAAGCAGATATAAAGCATGATAGGTTATACCTCCTGATAAACTACTCCCTAAAATGTGAAAGTATAAATAAGACAATGAAATATTTGTTTAAAAGTGCTGAATGCGTGGGAGCAACCCTCCATCCCAGGTCTCATGTGAGTTAAGGGTATTTTGAGCACTTCCCCACACACACCTTTGGCCTGTTGTGTTTAATATAGATGTGTGCATTCATATGGAATAGTGATCTGAATCCACGTTGTACTTTTCCACTGCCCTGCCTCAGCATGGTGAGGGTGCAGGTGACTGAAGTTAGGCAGCCCTGTGCAAGCACGGCAGGGATCAGACTGTGCTTGGGTTGAAATAGCCCAGAGTGAATGATTTACAGTGTTAAAAATAACCAGCTAATCAGCGTGCTCTGTAATTATCCACTGTATGTATTTAATTTACCACCCTCAGCCATAGCCTTTCCCAAGATAGGTATTTCTACTGAAAGTAACTGTGATCATTTTTACATAGATGGAAGGTGGACCTTTTGAAATAAAGGTGTGTGCCACAGCTGTAGAATTATCTAAGCTTCTAAAAATGTATATATGAGAGAAACTGAATATAAGTGCAAGTATATAATCACCTTGTTAATTTACTTTCAGCTAATTTCACTTTCTGTAAGTTGCATCCACACTTAGACAAATGGCAATTTTCATTCATTTCTGTACCAGTATTTAAAAGCAGAACATTACAGTGCAATCTCATTACTACAGCTTTATTGGTTTATAAAATTACACTTTATTACACTAATCCATATATTAGAATGAATAAAACTGTGCATAGTTACAGCTAAGGTATTCTTGCCAAGGAGGTACATAGTTTGGTTTTGCATCAGTAGTTCGCAATTTGAATTAGTGGATGTCATGCTGTTGGACTCCAGAAACACAGGATTAATGGCAAACTCATTAGTTCATGAAGTTTAATCTTCTTGTGGGTGTCCCACCTCATGGGAAATAAGAGGGATTTGGCTGCAGGTGTCTGGTGAGGTAACAGCAAGCACTCAAACAAAGGGATCTAGAGCTGCTGCTATTGTGAATCTGAGAATATTTATTATTTTTGCCTTATTTGGTGCCAGAATACTCTTTTCTTTACTTAGGAGAAAGGAAATGAATGCTCTGAAGGACGCATGAAAAGACTGTAACTGCATTAGCAAGTGCTACATGGCAGTAGAACCACTGGTACTTTTCTCAAGTCAGGGGGGTGATGCTCCGTTTGAATATTTGGCATAGATCCTTAAATAGGTCTTTTTAAAACGGCTTTCTTGGGGAGTGTGGCACTTACTTCTTGTCATACCCTTACTTCTTGTCATCAGGTAATTATCAGTTCCTTTTAAATTGATATTACAGTGGAGAGTGACCCCCTCATGCTGAATTGGCTTTGTGTAGCCTTGGCATGGTGTTTCGCAACATGCACAGACAAGCTTGCAAGGCCCCAACGCAGTGGCAAGTTATTTTTGTCCCTTTTAATCTGTTAGGCCCTGATCCTGATCTGTAGGGTTTCCTAAATCCCATTGATTTCTCTAGAATTAGGTTCCTGGAGTCCTTTCAGAGCCTGGGTTTGGTTGATCTTGTGCTATTAACCAGAAGCAAACCCACTTTCTCTACCTCAAAACGCTGTAAGGATAAATGTGTTGAAGATTATCTTATTTGGTGGCAGGGAAGGCCACTGAATTACCAAAAATAGATTTTAAAAGGACAAAAATAACTTGCTGCCTGGAGGGTTTACACAATCTGAGCTGTGCAGTGTGGCTTGGCTGAATCACTTCTTCTGAATCACTCTCCCCGAGAGAGGCTTCGGGCAGTCCGTGCTTCTTTGAGGGGAAGGGTCAGGGAGATGCAGCTGGACACAGCACCTCGGAGAGAGGGAGAATGGCTTCTGTGTGTGCTAAGGGTTACTTGTGTCCATGGCTGGCACAGCCTTTTGTGCAAAAGGGGTTCCTCACAAGCTGCTGCTCTGGGCTCCTTCTTTGGCTGCTTGCTGGGAAGGCTGGTGGGAGAAGGAGATACTAAGCTCTTTGTACAAATCCCTCCCATCTCCCCCATGGAAGAAAAATTGCTTTAGACCTCAGCCATGAAATGCATTTCTCTCTGATAACTGCCTGTAGAAAGACAGTTTTGTCTTGGTCCACTCTTTTCTGGGTTTAATCAGTCTTCCCTGCTGACCACAGTGACAGAAATTTGCTTTTAGTCCTGCAGTGGTGTGTGTGGCCAGGAAGAGTCAATCAGCCTCTGCTCCTGGACATGCATCATTAACAGGGCTGTGAGTTAATTTCTAGCGGCAAACACATTCTTCTTTGGATTGAATTTCTACTCAGCCGCCAAGACATTTTGAATGCTTGTCACGTTCTTGGGGTTTATAGGTATCAAGGCGCTGGCTAGAGAAGGGACAGGCAGAATTTAAAATCCCAAAATGAGCTTCCTGAGTTTCAAGTTTCAGGAGAAAATTGTATTTATAAGCTGAGCATGTTTGGTTTGTAACAGATTGGGCCTGTCTGGAATGTCCATACTTTATGTAGTTACAACTATGAATGACCCCTTACCACAGGTATGTGGGGTTGCACTGTATAACTGATTGCACAACAATGTCCAAATGGAATTCCTTTTACTTCTGTTGGGAAAAAAATAAGGTATTCTTAGTTTGAACAACCCCAGAAGTCAAGAAGATAAGGTAGTTCTGTACAGTGTCTTCTTACAGACAGGTTACACTTTATTTTTGTGAATGTGGATAAGGCTGGTTTTAGTACTGTGCTGCTGCTAAGTTCTGCCTTAAGCTTGGCTGCTGATCAGGTTGTCTCTTCTGGAGGCAGACCAGGTTGTCTCTGTCTTTTCCCTCCTCCATTTGCTCTTAGCAGATCTGTGAAGTTTGTCCTGCCTGGCAGTTACCTGGCACCATAGGTGACAGATGCAGGAGAGCCAAAGCAGGCTCTCCAAATTAGCCTGGGATGTGATAGGAGAAGGTGACCTCCAAACACAGTGGGAAGGAAAAGGAGCTGTTTTCCTAATATGTTTCTTCTCTGGCAGCTGAAGGCTTTTTTCCGTGTCGATGATGAGAGCAGTCTCTTCTTGCTGAATGAACAAAAATACCAGTTTCTCAGAACCATGGGAAGAGCAGCACCCTGCCTTCCTCCGCCCCTGACTTTCAGAACCTCCCACAGCAGCACTTGGCCTTGCAGCCTCCTGAGTCAGGAACATCCCTGCACACTTCACAATAAAACCTCATTTACTGCAGTTCCACCCACTGCTGGTAACCACCAGTGGCTTGAGTCTGTATAAAATATGGTTGTAGCAACTATTATCATTACTTTGAGTGTACAACTCCCACGTTATCTGTCATTTTATGAGATGCTGGTCAGTGGAGTTGAGGAGTAAATGGCTTGTTGTTTTATCTGATATATTTTGGTGGCTCACCAGATTGTCACTGCCAGCCAGTGGAATTGGAGAAGGAGTTTGCAGAAATTACTGCTTTGCAAATGGGAATTGTAGGTATTCCGCACTTGAAATGGTGACTTCAAAATGACTTGCTAGGGGCTGTTTTGGTGCACAGTAATAGTATTACTGCTCAAGAACTGCTTTTGTTTTAGCATGGAAGCAATTGAAGTGACTGCAGCACCATTGAAGTCTTATTTTTGGATTACAGTAAGCAAGATTCTGATTAATTTAGCAGCAGGGCATCAGTGACTATTAACAGCTTAACTTGAAGCCGTGGTAGATTGATAAAGAACTAAATAGCCCCTGAATCATATATTAACAGTCTGGCTGTAGTATAATTGGGGCTTATGTTGGGTGAGTGTCAGCATGGTTGATAGGCAACACAACAGCAGAAGCTATTTGTCTTTTAAATAGGCACTTAAATTATTCAGCATAGTAGTTGATAGTCATCAAGACATCTGAGCCACAGTCCAGTTATTCTAGGCATGTGCGCACAAGCTCTCATTAGTTCACGTACAGCACTGAGCTCTCCTAGGACAAATTCACCTGTGTCTCGAAGCAGTTTCTCAGGTGGGGTCTCCAGCCTGTGATGAGATCCCTGTACTGTGGCCCAAGCATTAGGGATGCATGAATAAACTGGGATGCAGATAGCTTGGGGGTGATGACTAAACCAACAGCTGGGCAAACATTTCATTTAGCATCTCAGCCGCTCATGTTAGATACAGTTTTACTTCCCCAGTCCACAAGAGAAGGTAAAAACTGCAATGCTAACCAGTAGCCTTTTTTTTTTATTTTCTTAAGTCTTCTGTGGTTACAGGAAATTTGAGTAATTCTCCTATGAATGTAATGTATCTAACTAGTTTTATGTGCTGTTGGATATGCTAGCCAAATAAGACTGAAAGCTTATGAACCATTAAATGTGCAGAAGGAGTTGGTAGCCACTCAGTTTCTCCTCCAGTTCCTTCTTGTTGCAGCATTAAGAATTCTGAGGTAGTCACACAATGGACACAGCTCAAATTAATTAGCTAAATTGGTACCTAATGGCAATAAGATTTCATGCCACTTAATATTTCAGTGCAGACAGGACAGGCAACTAAACATATTTAAATATGATTGGCTTATCTTCTCAAGTGGAGTATCTTATCTCTTGTTTGGGCTAAATACAGCTCTCATTGTGCTCAATTAATTCCACCATTAGCAGTGGTCTGACCTGCTATTAGCTCTGGTAAAATGTACAGTCATCCCCTTCGCTGGAGACCATCCTGTGGTAAGGATGTTGAAATGCAATTTAAAGGGAGAAGGAGGATACATACACTTTGCCTTTGTACATAATTAAGCCATGCTAATGATGGGCGACTTAATTACAATTGGAGTTTATCAGCAGAGCGCTCCAGCGGTGGCTTGCAGGCTGTGATGGTGCTGGCCTGTGCACACACAAGCTGCACAGCCATGGAGCAGTTGTCCCAGGCTGTGAAAGGGCTCTGGGTGGAAGGTGCTGATTGTTCTCGGTGTCCTGTGCCTGGGAAAAGTCATGGAGTTTGCGCCTCTTGGCTTTCTTTTCTCCCCGCCGCTTCCTTGCTGCCCGCCCTCTCCTCCCACCCTCCTCGTGAAGCAGCCCTTCTGGCTTTGTTGTAAGTGTGGTTTGTAATCATTGTACACATCCCAGATGGTTCATGAAAACTCTTTGAAATGCCATCTGCCAGGCGTGTGTCCAGCCGGCAGCCTGTCATTCTGCTACAAGAAAAACGGAGGCGGGTTTTCCCTTCCCCCTGCCTTCCTGAATTGCATTCAGTAACACTTGCTCAGATGTGGAGCAGGATAACAGCCGGAGCATCTGCAAGCAATCTCTGCTTCAGACAGCAACATGGAAAGTTGTTGGGTTTTTTGCCTTCACCCAGATAAGATATCCCAGCCAGTGCAGTTTTTATTTTCCCTGAGTTTGCTGCTGAGGACCAGCTGAGGTGACAAATGTTATCTCTGTGATGCAATGTTTTCCTTTCCTGCGATGACTTTGCTAATGCCTTCTGTGTGTGTTGCAGGCAATCGTGCTGATAGCAGGCACAGCTGCGATTTTTTGACTTGAACATATTCAGGAAATTAAGAACACTGAGATGAAACAAATAGATCCATTAAAATGGCTCAGAGGAATTATGGCAGAGATATAATTGTCATGTCAAATAGGCAGCCAGCACTAGTAAACTGCTAACTGCAATTTCACCACTATAAAAATTCAGAAGGAAGAAAAAAATTATTAATAAATATCCTCTGTGGGAAGATAGAGATAAAGAGAAGAAGAGGCTTTAAAAGATAAGGTGAAAGCAATCCTGAAGTTCCCTGGTCTTTGTGTCTCATCAATGTGTTAGTAGTTATTGGGAAAACACACATCCCGATCTTTGTCATTTGGCTGGCGTGCCACATGGCTGGGGGTGACATTTGACTGATTGATGAGCAGTGGTACAGAGTCTGATTCTCACTTCCATTGTGCTCCGGGCATGGGGCAGCTACAGCGTATCATTGGTCATAGTTATTGTCATGGCTTTTCGTCCTTCTTGCTTCCCACTTGTGGGCCAGGTTTAGGGGAATGTGGCAGTGGCCACCAGACACAGTGCTCTGGGGAGCATCCTCACAGCCTCAGTGTCTGTGGCAATGTCAGTGCGTGGGTATGAGAGGTTGCATCTGGGCTGCGACCCTTCATCCCGGCTGCTGGGTGTGTGCTCCGCGCTCCTTGTGTGCCAGGCAGGAGCCTGAGTGAGCTGCACTGCCTGCCTTTGGAGGGAAGCACCAGCACTGGGGCGGAGAGGGACACATGGTGCAGCTCCAGCATTTCTCTGGACTAGATCTGCGAAAGAAAATTGTCTTCTGTTACAATCTACCCAGTAAAAATTGTTGTAGCCTTACTATAAGGATTCAGAAATACAAAGAATACAGGATTGAGTCCTTTCCAAATAGGAAAGAGTAATTCTGCTAGCAGGGTGGAGATATCCATCACTATTCCCATCCCCTTCCTTACTTTTTCTCCCTCCTTCACTCATTCATACAGCTCCAAGAGGAGGAATCATGGAAGAAAGCACAGGAATTTATAGACTCTCTGAAGGCTGACAGTAAATAATACAAAAAGAGAGTTTCTATTTTGGAACAAGAAACGAAGCATGTTAGAGAAAGTGGATGTCTATCAAGGAAATTAATCTAGTGATAGTCTTTCAAGGGTGTCACTCTGTCAAGACTGACCTCTTGAACAGTCTCTCAGATGAATAGGAGATAAGCAGACTTTCCGCTTTCCTGGCACTTGAGGAAAACATTTGCCAGATGCAGGCATGGTAAATTTATGCTCTTTCAACTTCTAAGAGCTGGAATCTTCCCAATTAGTTTTCAGAAGCTCAGCTTCTTTATTTCTTCTGTCCTTTTATAGAGGGTTTAGGATGTTGTATGCACTGAGAAGACACTGCCCAGTGGCCAGAAGAGTCCCTCAGAGTCGAGAAATTATGCTTTGTTAAATGTTAGGTATGGTTTCCACATCTCTGAAGTTATTCCCAAGCCAGCAGACTGGTTTCAGCCACAGCATTCAGACACCTCCAACTCTCTAACTCTGGTCTTTCTTCCAAAATTCAGCTTCCTGTACCATCTGTAAATCTGTCATTTATATTTAATCTCAGCTGTACAGAATCCAGTCACCTCCCAGCCTCCAGAGTCATGGAAAATAAAGGCTATTGAACAGAAATTGATCCTTATCAATGAAGCTGTGCTCAGTGACCTAAAATGCAGCATCCCAAGCCATCTTAGGAAAAAAGTCATTAAATGACTCATCTTACACTGTGCTTCAGAATGCTGTAAATTGGCCAGAAGGGAGAGGAGTTTCAGAGCTGGCAGAATGGCAGTGATCAAAGCCAGTTCTCCATGGGTGCTACTGAAATTGTCAAGTGCTGGGGAGAGAGATTCAGTGTGATTTATTACTCAAAAGTATTCTGGAACTGGAATGAGCTTGTAGGTAAACCTCTGTGAGAAGAGTTGGCAGGTTGTTTCTTTAGTGAGCACGTGTGAGTGGCGCATCAAAACTGTCTCATGGTACTTTTTAATGCTGAATAAAAAATAATAGCATAAATAGAGATAAAGCACTAAGAAGAAACAAGAGAGAAATTATGTTTATGATGTGAGAGAACATTTGGTGAGATAGTGATACGGAAATAATGGAACCTGGAAAGTAGTTGCCTTATCTGAGAATACAGATTGCAATTTTAGTGAAGCTGAAGTATGAGAGACAATTCTAACAGCAGGAAAGTAATTGCTGGCATTTTCCCAGGTACCAAATTTTTCCAGCTATGTTTCTGGACAGAGAGATGAGAGATTTCTTTGCCAGAGTCTTTCTGAGAATACAAGAAACATTGTCCTTCAGTTGTTTTGTTCTAATTAGTGCCACCAGTTCAATCTGAAATCTGTGTCTTGTTTTTACATGGGCTCCTAACTTCAAACTTCTTTTGACCCTTGTAGCTCATAGAACTGTGTTTTACAGATACTGTTGTATCTTTGTGAAAATTTGTTACTGTCCCTTTTAATTCTTGGTAAGAAAACAACTCTGTTAATGTTGTAATTTTTCCTTTCAGGCACAACCCGCCCTCCAAGAGAAGGAGAAGTGCCTGGTGTGGACTATAACTTTCTGACTGTGGAGGAGTTTCTGGAGTTGGAGCGAAGTGGGACCCTTCTGGAAGTAGGAACTTACGAAGGTATGGAGCCACAGGCAGTGAAAAAGCACTTCAAATACCTGTGGTGGAACACCACATTTGCATCACCCTCGCTGGAGTTAGGACCTTGCTTTCCATCCTAGTGCTCTGCTTCCCTTTTCTCTGTAACCTAAGAGAGGGAATTCCAACTCTGCTGTGCTTTTATTTTTTGCCTTCAAGTTAACTGCCTGAAAAGATTAACATCAGTAGGCCAGGAAAATTCAATATGTAATCCCATAACAGAATACTGGGGCAGTATGCATCCATTGTTTGTATCCACTATGGCTCATCTCTTTGTTAAGTTTTTCTTTCCTCCTGCTCTTTCTTTTTCCCTTCATCTTCCCTAAATACACTTCCTTCCTCACCTGGTTTTGTCACTATGCAGCTACGTGATGCACTGCTTGTTTGGTTTTTCCTTATTCTTGGATAATTGCTTCTAACTTGGGTCATTGTGTTGATCCTTTTTACAGCACAACTTTGCAAACGACAGCACTGAGACAGCCAGGGGGCACTGAGATGTCACAAGGGTGAGAGCAGGAAAAAGCTCCAGAGAAATGCAAGCCAAAAAGGCCATTTTTAGGTACACAATAGGATTTGTGTAACTAAACCTGCAATCTATAGCTCCTTTAAATTGAAAACTCCTTTTGGAATGGGTTGGGGGTTTTTATCTCTGGAGAGCATTCAAGTCTACCCCTTGACAAGAAAACGAAAAGGAACATTTTACATGTTTGAAAGTCCTTCCAGTGTACTTCAGCTCAGTCATTTCATATTTCCATGTGAAAGAAGTTTAATGGTTCTTTCTGTAAATATGAGAGATTGAAAAAGCCTTATTCATGCAGCCTTATTCTAATTATTCTTTATAAAAAGAAATATGGAATGCATTTAAAAATACAAACTACACACAAATAGCCAAAAGTCTTTGAAAAGTAGTCACCAAACATGAACAGAAAAGATTGTGACATGTGGTTTTGGTTTTCAGGGTCTGAAGAAAGAGTCCTGAAATACTGTTCGTCTGCTTCTTTAAAAACTCCTTTTTAAGGGCACCTTTAAACCTTGTGCTCATTCCCAGCTGCAGACAATTGCAGTGTCAAACCTGGTTTGCATGAAGATGCTAAATGTATAATTTGGTTTCACTCTTCCACCTCTCTGAGCTGATTAGCTCCATCAGCACCAATGCTAACATTCCAGCAGCAGCTCTTCTCCAAAATGAGCTTTTTCCTCTCTGTGTTTCTAATTATAACACCAAATTAGTTTTCTTTGTCATGGTGCTTGAAATAGATCAGCTGAAAGGCCTCACCATTGCTTCCCGATCTATTTGTTCTAGTGACCTTTCCATTTGTAGAGACAAAATGGGTAACTGTCTGTAAGCTGGCTCCTGGGACATGCTGGGAATTAGTTCTCAGGAAATGCTGTATCCATCTGGGACAGTTATAACATGGTTGTTTCACTGCTTATGTGATTAAATGCAGCTGCAGCTAAACTGTTTAGGTTTCATGACTTGCTCTTTTCAGTTGCTGAAGATGAGGTTGATTTCTCATAAGTCTAATGTGTATTTCATTTCTGTGGGTGATAGAAGTGCCTGAACTTTAAAGGAATAATTTGACAGAAGTGCTGAGAAGCTTCTTTCCCCGCTGACATCAGTGATGCTGGTGCATTGTGGTTCTAGAGTGCTGGCCTATTGGAAGGGAAAATCAATAAGAATAAAGCAAATAATGATGATGCATGTGTGCACATATGCATCAGGACACATTACTATTTGATTGTAATGTGAAATAAATAGAGTTCATTTTTCACTTACAGCTTCAAGAAATTATTTTGCTGCCTTCCGAGATTTCTTTAATAGCTTTGTTGTACTTTTTTTTGGAAATCTTATTTTACAGCTGTATCGATCAAGAGAGTGTTGATCTTGATTAGATCTTGGAAGATGGGGTGATTCAGACTTGATGCTGCAATCACAAGCAATTTTGTCTATTAAAAAAATTTTGCCAAAAACCCAAACCACAAAGCAAGTTAGACTTTTAATGGCCAAGTCTCTTCAATTGTCCAGCTTTACAGTCTTAGATGTTTTAATTATAATTTGTTTTACGCTCCATTTTGTTGCCACATTTTTTTAATAAGTGTTCCCCCATGGCAAATTTGACTATTTTTGATCAGTGATGGCTTATTCTACACCAGAGAAATAAAGCCCAACAAAAGGAAATAGACTTTTAATTCTATCTGCTGTACTGAGTTGAAATCGTAACAATTGCAGAGGTAGGGTTGCTTGTGATTTAATGCTCTCAGGTGATTTAGAGATGAAGGAAGAGGAATGCTATGAAATGGACAGTAAGGATGAGAAATGGGGAAGTTTTTCTGTGCCAGCCAGCCACAAACTCATGTGGCTCAAGCAGCCTGGTGGTTTGGGGTCCGTGTGGTCCCAAGGACCCTTCCAGCCTTAATTTGTAAGCATCAGCATGTGGTGGTGGTGAAGACAGACATAAAGCCACCTGGATACTGTCACTGGGAAAAATCTTGCAGAAGAAGAGGTAACAGAAGCATTTAATAGCAGTTACTGCAAAGAAGTTTTGGGGAGAAAGATTAGAAAACAGGGAGCCATCAGAAGAGGGGTAATACACAGGACTTTGATGCTGAGACAGATACTATTGATTTGGAAAGAATAAAGAACATGCTGAAGAGAACAGTTGGAAATCATAAAAAAGTAGGAGAGTGTATCAGGTTTTCAAAGTGCTCTAATAGCAAAAAGAGAAAGTGCAAGCTGAACAGGACAAAAGAGGTGTTGATAACCCACAGGGCTTTGTAATGCCGTTATTATTTCTTCTGGTGCACTGCAAATAGGTTCCTCTGGGCAGCTTTTGATTCATATCCCAGTGAAGGCAAAGTGGGCATGGCAGCTGCTGTTCTGGTCACCTCTCATCTCCCTGGTGTTTTCTGCACCCAGAAGGCTTCAAAAAATGTAATCAGGTGGGAGGGGGCATTGGCAAGCCTTAATTCCTGGGGTTTTCAATTTGGGTTTTAACATCCTGATTTTTAATCATAAAGCCCAGAAACATCTTCTTTCCTCCCTGAAAGCTACATGTTGATCACATGAATCCACCAAGTGGAGCTGGAAGACCTGCCCAAAAAGCTGCGATGCTGCCCCAGTATTTGTGATTTTTCCCCATGTGGGTGCTGCACACAATACTCTCAAGCCACTTAGAAATTCCCATTGACAATACTCATTAGGGAAGAAAATTCTTTTTAGGCTGCACATTGTCTAGGCCTTCTGGTGGATAGGAAATCAGTGTAATTGTAGTCTCAGGCATTTATTGACTGCTCCTTCGGGGCAGAAAATACTGATGGATGCATGGAAGTACTTGTGTAGGTTACTAATTATTTAGCTATTACTTCTGCATTTGAATTGTGGGCTCTCACAGGGACCCCAAGGGAGGGCTGTTTTGAACACAGCCACCACTTCCAGATTTTATTCCCATTTTTTCCCCAGCTGCTGAGTGGCCCTGGGCAGATCAGGTAACTGCTCTATACTTCAGGTTTCTGGGCTGGAGAATATTAAAACAACACTTCTCTCTTCATTAATATTTCAGCAGGTACCCTGTGCCTGTAGCTATCTGCTCTTCCAAATAGAAGAGGGAGAGTGGAAGCAACGTGTTCTGGAGTGCTGTGCTGAATTCAGGCAGCCCTGCAGATGGGAGCTGTGCAGAGGCACATGGGGACATGAGCAGGGTGGCTGAATTTTGAATGGGGATGGCTGGATCACCAGGGTCTGGTGAGACTGTATGAATGAATGCTTGCCCAGCACTTAGTGATCCTCAAATGAAAAAGTGCTGCACTTTATAGCATGTGAAGGGTTATTACATTATAGAGTATTATTGTCAAGGCATCATCTTTCATTCTCAGGACAAGTGTTATGTGATTGCCAAGAGAAGTAATAAGTAATCTGCATTAGTCTCATGACTAAGATGTAATGGGGTGACTTGCTAACATTTTTAGAGTGTATAAAACTAGCTATTGTAGACAGGGTCTCTGATTGTGGTACTTAATGATTGTAATAAATTACATTAATAGTGCAGTTTGAATTTCAGCTGAAGTAGAGAGGTGTATTCAGCAACATGCTTCAAATCAAGATGCCTTTAGCCTAATTTATCTGATGTGCTGGCTCTCCTTGGGTTTCTCCGCAGCAGCCACACTCCCCCAGCTGCTTTAGCAAAATGGGCAGATTTTTTTTGCTGGTGCCTTTGCAGCCTATGGGTGTCACCAACTCGGTCCCACCTGGAAATGAGAGCTGAGCCTGTGGCAGGCAGAACACGAGGGGAGGGTTGGGCGAGGAAGGGTGGCAGATGCTGGGGATACCTGTGCAGGTGAACAACATGTTCTGCTTAATGAGATCAGATCAGCTGATTTTTGTCTCCAGACTAGAGATTGACTCAATAAATCTTAATGGCTCCTCTAGCACCATTGTAATGTATCACACTGAATAACCACATACTAATATCTGTGCACTGCAGAATTATTCCTCTTCTACCTTTGGCTCTTAATACTTTGCTTGCTTTTTTTATTTTCATTTTTTAAACCACTAGTAGAGAAAAAAGGCAACTCCTTGTTGTGTATGTGCAGGATTACCAGTGTTAAGCATGACTGCTGCTGTACTGAAGTGTCATCTGATAACAATGTTTTATTCTGCAAACAGCTTAAGTGGTACCTGAGTAACTCTTGTTCTCTAAAAGCAAATATTCAAATATCTGATAGGGGTTTAGAGTGGCTTTGAATTTCCTATAGCATTCCTGACTGGCTCCTCCCTCTCTCTGCACTTTTAATAACAAGTTTCTCGATGTGAGCTCTGTCAGAAATTGTTCATTAGCAGTCATGCATTTTAAAACACAAACCTCGGGGAAAAGGTTCCCAAATACCTCTGGCAAAAAAAGAGATATGGTGAATTAGCTGCTTTCTTCTTAAGTTAGAGTTCAGGTAATTTTAGGCATCATTTACTTTTTAACCATAGTTTGATGTGTTGAAGGCTGTTCCTAGTAGTCCAGGCACATTTTCGCATTGTTTTTTTTTGGTACAGGGTGTTCTTGGAGCTCTTCAGAAGTGGCTGCTTCTTGCTGATGTTATCCAGCTCCTCTGCAGAGGCAGCCTGGCCTCCACAGGCTGCAGCATTTCCCTTCCTGCAGAGCTCACTGCCACTGCCTTCCAGAGAGGG
Organism: Dryoscopus gambensis; assembly: GCA_013389985.1. NCBI lineage: Eukaryota > Metazoa > Chordata > Aves > Passeriformes > Malaconotidae > Dryoscopus > Dryoscopus gambensis. The sequence continues at coordinate 296,312 of WEIT01003308.1, read as the reverse complement.
AAGGTGTTAATGGGACACATCCTCATGGTGGGACTATATATATAAATATTTAACTATTTGCAAGAAGAAGAGTTTCATATTGCAATGGCTTGACATGGTATTTTCTTTATTCCTACAGCCCTATGCTAGGTGGGTTGTTTCCAGCTGCTTTTCCTGCTTTCTGTGTATACCATACACAAGCACATGTTTATTTATGTTCTCTAAATTTTTTTTATTTATTTGAACATAGATATAGCAGTTGATATAAGACAGCTGGTCTCATGGAACACCCTGAGCCTCCCCAGCCCCCTCCTGCTCCATACTATCAAGGTTGTACTGCTTATTTATTACTTTTAGTATCATTGCTTTTTTTCAGGATTTTTCCATGCCTTAAATATGCTTGGATGCACTTGTACATGAGTGCTAACAATAGCACGTGGCAACACCTAGTGATAACATAGGAAAATCAGAATAAGTAAGAGTGATTTGTTCTGTGGGTGTCTTTCTCCCATGCTGCCACTGCCTTTAGGACACTAATTGGAGTATATGTTAAATTTCAGACATAATTGAAATGTGCAGTTTGTAACAGTTTTACTTACTTAACAAGAAACCCAAACTGATCTTTCAGTTAACCTCACCGTGAATAACCACAAAAATTGACAGAGAATCTCCTGTTTAAAGCAAATGGATATACTGCAGGTTAATTTCTCTGAGCTCTCCTTCATTGCCTGTTTTCCTTGCAATCCAGATGCTGTATCTGCAGCCTCCTCCCGGTTGCCTGGATACTCTGAATTTCCTCAAGGCAATTGCTAATCAATGTGCAGTTGCAGCTAGGTGAATCCCACAGACAGCAGCCAGATCTGTCATCTAAATGTGGAAATCTGTAGCAGAATGTGATCTGGAAAGAGAACAGACAAAACACTATGGCAGGAGCTCCGCTCCCAGGAACCGATTCATCCTGTGCTAATCAGACACAAGCACTCTTGCTGGATTAGATGAGCCGAAGCTCCTCTGCTAAAATTAAGGGTCAATTGTTTTGGTTCTTGTACAGTGCAGAGAAGAAGAGCTGCATCTCAGAAAAAAAACCCAATTACATTAATAATTACATTTCAAGTCTTCTTGTCAAGGCCTTGCTTAATTTTGCTGCTTATCTCCGAGTGTCTTTCCCAAAATACCCATTTGCACCAAGACAGAAAGCTATGAAGTGCTTTTTAAAACATGAACTATTAATGGAGTCCTTGTTAGCTCAGAGTGGTTGCTTTGAAGATCAGATGCACTTCTCATGGACACAGGGCCCTCTGTGCTGCACAGAGGCCTTTGAGTTTCTTGAGATTTTTATAATTGCAAAATTAGACTTCACAAGTAAGTATCAGTAAATTCAGAGCTGCATGAACTCTTCCTGGTCCTTTGCTGAGACACAAATGCATTCCCAGTCCCAGGAATAGACATCTTTCCACCAGAAGAAAAGAGAATAGCTGCTGCAGGGCAAACACCTAGATTAAAGTAACTCAAATATATGGGTTGGGACCACATTCTTCAATTGCTGTAATTGCACCATTAGAATTAGTGCTCAAACTCATGTTTGACCTTGCAGTCAGCTCCTCTGCCTCCTTCCATCTCTCCATGTCAGCTCCCTGTCTCCACCCCAGCAGCCTCCATGGTCTCCTCTTTCCTCTCTGCCTTAGTATCCATTCCACTTTTCACCTGTTAGATTGTGCCTCTCTTCTTGTGCATTCCTACCCATTCCAGAAACAGCATCTTGGCTGGATGGAGTCCTTTCAACCCAAGTGGAATTGAATTCAATAGTATGAATTCAAGGTTTTTATGGAATATATTCATAGTTGTTTTACTTAAGGGTAGCTAATTCATGTATTTTTGTGAATTGTATTTTAAATTCCAGCTCACATAAACAATATAAGGTGAGTTTACTGCCCACCAGGGGAATATTTATTAAGAATACTTTGTTGCTTGAAATACAAGACAAACTTTCCACTGCCATTTGGTTTCTAAAACTTAATGTTCTCTTGACTGACAGTGTTGCTTTAATTCAGGACAGGGGAAGCTGCTGTAGATTGCTTTCATTGATTATGATCACTGCTTGAATTGGCAGAGCAGGAAGTGTTATGATGATGAGAACTTGTCTTATTGTTGTGATAAGCTGTTACCAAAGTCTAATTACTGGGTGTGATGCTAAAATGTGTAAGCTGCCAACACTTAAAGATACGGAGATGAAAAGAAACCAACTCATTCCAAATAGCTCTTCTGTTTGGGTTTTTTCATTATTATTGTTACTTTTGTGCACTCTCCTGAGTGATGCTTTAGATTGCATGGATTAAGTCATGGATTTGGCTGCAGATGCTGCCATCAAACTTCAGCTGTGGTTAAGTAAGTTTTAAGCACCAAGGGACTGAATAAAATAAAGGTTTGACGGTGGACGCGAAAGACTGACGCCCAAAGATAGAGGCAAGCATCAGCACTTTATTGCAAATACCCAGCCTTTTTAAGCACTTCGCCAGTTATCTGTTTACATAGTTTTAAAGCATAAGAAACGTAATTCAACCAACCACCATACACCATGATGTGGACACGCGATGGTCACGCAGCATGTTTTTCTACCCCTAATTGATCTGTGTCTCTTTCCCACAGTCCTTCTCTACTTAGCCGAAGTAACAGGCCTGAGCCATGATTTTACAAAAGCAACAAGGCCTTCATTTTATAAGGCTTTACCTGTATGCAACATGGGTTAGTGAAAAGTGATGGCAAGGGATTCAGTTAATGGTATGTGCATCTGCAGAGTGAGTGTGTTGTTATTAGCTATTAATTCAGGTGCTGTAGGCAGGATCCAAATGTGATTGAGAAGAGGGTAAGGCCTGGAGGCCCAGTTCCCATAGGAATTGGACATGGGAAAGCACCATTCCTGCCATGCTGGCTGCTTCAGAACTGGCATTGCCACAGAAACGTAGAGCGTTTCCTGCAGTCTTGTTCTGGAAATCTCCGCTGTCTGGGAGACAGGCTGCTCCTTTCCAGCTCAGAGATATCCTGTTGGGGTCAGAGTCCTCAGAAGTTTTGCAGAGCTTCACCTGAGCTCAGCACCCTGGGGAGTCCTGGCCTAACTGCTGTGCTGACTTCAGAAAATGTTTTGGGATCCTCTGGGATGACAGATGCTTGTGTATGCACATGTAACATGCTGTTAATAATTAGAGCTGATTGGATATTCAGTACAAATTACACTGGCTATGAAGTTAGCCCCTTCTTTAGGCTTACAAGTGGCTCACAAAACACTGTTAAAGCCTATTTTTGAATGTATGTTTTTTCATAAACATTGATAGATTTAATTTGAACAAATAATGTCAAGTCTGAGTGTTGTAAAACTCTTGCTGGGCTGTTCACTGTCAGTTGTTAATGGAGAATGTTTGGATTTCTGAGTCACAGTGTAAATATTTTCTATTTGCAATTTTGAGGATGAAACATGAGGTTTGATGATTAATTTTACCAGTCCCCCCTAAAAGTGTGTCTGCTCCCACACCCAGGCCCACATGCCATGTCTTCAAAAATAACTGCTTAGAGAAGAGAAATAGAGCTGACTGCATCCAGCAAACATGAGGGAAAGATAGCATTTCCATTTTCTCTCATTTTCCACGTCACCTGGAAGCTGGATTGGAGCAGTCTTTTGAAGATTTTCATCATAAGCTGGGGTATTTCCCCAACCTGTTGGTCCTTGTGTGAATCTGAAGGAAGAGCTCTGATTTTTTTCAATATTGACTCAGGCTTAACCTGCCTCATATGGAGAAAAAAGAAAAGCTCAGCCTCAGTGGCTATATTTCCCATTAACCCCACACATGCAGAGCCATGCTCAGTTTCAAATTCATATTTGCTCTTTTTATATGCTCATATATATTTACAGGGATCCTCTAAGACAGCACACTGTCTTGGTGGAAAGTAATTATTCACTAATGTTAGTACCAACAACCATGGCTGGTTTGAAAAATGACTAATCATTTTGGTGTAAGAAAACATGAAATACCTCAGAGAAGCCTGTTTTGTTGTTGAGGAACAGCTCTCCATGGACTGCTAGGAACTCCAGCTTTGCTGTTGCTAGAGGAACTAAGGAAAAAAATTCAAAGATATAATCATACATTTCTCTGTAATTGGAGGAGGGATGGTACCATCTGTGCTTTGTTCTTGTCCAGGGGAAATAAAACCCACACTATCAACATCTATATATTCCCTTCATCCACTTGTTGCATCCATCCTAAAAAATTTAACCTTTTACAGCAGACCCAAAGTAACTTTCGCATAAAATAGTGATGTGCATTGCTATAAATAAAAGTTGCTTTTACGTATATGGCACACACATGGCTCTCTCTGCTTAGCAGTTAATATCCTTAGAAATTTTTTTTTCCCCTGGAAAAACAAACAAAGCAACAGCCTAAAAAAAAATTAACAACCTACAAAATCCCAGAGTAGCATTGTTCTTCATGAGAAATGCCAGAAAGGATAGATGGGAGCAGGGTTAATTATCCTTTTTTTTTTTTTATGCCCACCTATGTTTGTATTTTCCCTTTGCACTCCCTCTCCCCTGTTCCTCCTTTTTTTGTATAAAACAGTCCTGCAGTATGTAGAGCGTAAGAATTATTTCTCTCGCAGAAACTGGAACCTGCTTGTGGAGCCTCTGTACCCATTAGAGGCTCTTTCCAGAAGAAGTAATTTCCTTCTCGCCATAAATTATGCATCAATGACCATTTAAGATTCTGAAATGATGAGCAGAAGATGAAAGCATTGCGAAGCGTTGCTGCTCCCGTGGAATTGGATCCACATCGTTGTGTACAGGCTGGAACACACCTTGTTAAGACAAACCTCCATGTGTTGCTGTCCTACTACTCCAGCTGTAAAAGCATGGAGGTGGGAGCTGCTCTGGTTTCTTGGGTCTCAGCTCTACGGGAAATACTTTTTCACCTCACAGGAGGCAGTGAGGGGGAATGATTACAAGTGTTTCCTAAATGGTCTTCCCAGATGAACTCTGCCAGTCCAAGTCAGGGTGATTCCAGCTCTTGATGGGTCCTCGTGTGATAAATGGGTGAATGATAAATGTTGGCTTTCGCAAATATGGATTCAATATT
>WEIT01003308.1:279567-290566 GCA_013389985.1 Dryoscopus gambensis | reverse complement strand
AAATAATGCTTTCAGGTTATATATAGCATGTGGAGATTGATGAAGAAAATAAATCAATGTGTGCTTTAGAGAAGGATTTTGCACTGTTGCCACAATTGAACTATATGGGAGGGCATCCTTTGTGTTTTGTCATGTCAGAGAGCTTAGGGAAATTTTTTAAGTCTACCCTTAGAATCCGAAGATGGAAAATAAAAATTGACAATAATGCCTGAAAGAGAAATTTTGGGGAATTTTATGTAAAAGTGTTGTATATAAGAGATAATTGTGTAAAAATTAAAGATTCGCCTTGCAATAGGTCTGAATTCCTGTAATGCCCAGTGCTGCGGGAACAGATTCCAGACCTGAGGTTGCTGTGGAGAATTTCAGGGTAAATCAAGCACTGCTGTGGTGTGGAGGTGAAGTGAAACAGGGACAGTGAAATATCTCTGTGCTGTTGTGGCATAAATGAACCTGCACTTATTCTGTGTCTCTTCCACGGTCACTTAAAATGACAGGGAAGCAGCCCAAGCACTTTGCACTGTTTTCATCACAGCTGGTGATGGATTCTGAGCGTGTACTGGCATAACTGGGGGTGCATCTTTGTCCCTTCAAGTTTAGCTTTAAGGTCTGGTTCTTCACTTCGACCCAAGTTGACCCAACTCTTGAATTTCCTCTTTGAAGAAAGCACTGCCGTGTGGTATCTTTCCTTTTCTCTCCTTTGACTAAGTTTTCTTTTAGAGAGAGAATAGTTTTTGCTTTCCAAATGCAACATTCCCCCTAAAAGAACCTGTGTATTAAAGCAGGCCATCGAGCCTTTCATCACTTTTCTTGGTGATAGCAGTCATGAATTTTTTATTTTCTGCAGGGCTCACTCCAGATCTGCCACAGTATTGTGTGGGTGCACAGATGTAAAAAGGCTACTAATTGAAATTCAGATGTAATGAGATGAAGTTTTGCTATTCACCATGACTGCCTTTTGTTTTAGCCCATGTACGCTCAGTGCACCTAAACAATACAACCATTGCTTCTCCTTTTAGATTCAACAAGAATATATAAAAAGGCAAGAAATATTTCTGTGTCTGCTGTAGAGATGAAATATGCACCCCCAAAAATGGGAATGGCACGTGTTAGCTTCTTTATTTACTTATCTGTGGGGAGGGACGGAAATTTTAATGGAACCGTAAAGAAAATGAAATAGAAACCTTACTGCTGTAAACTGTTCTGTTTTGAAGAAGCAAATGTGTCTCTATTGCCTAGGTAACTATTATGGAACGCCCAAGCCTCCCAGCCAGCCCCTCAGTGGGAAAGTGACTTCCACCGATGATTTGCAAAACCTGCAGTCTGGCTCCAAGCAGTCAACTCCAAAGCGAACCAAGTCTTACAATGATATGCAAAATGCTGGCATAGTGCATACAGAGAATGAGGAAGAGGATGATGTACCTGAAATGAGCAGTAGCTTCACAGGTAAAGCAAAAATACCACTTGCTGTCCTTCAGTTAGGATACATGGGAACAGCTTTTGGAGGGTATTTTGAAGGGGAGATGTTGTTTTTAATGTGCTTTCTGCCGAGCAGTCAGTGTCAAACAGAACTGGCCGACACCTGAGTGGCAGATGTCCATGTGTGAACAATGCCATGCACAGTTGTGTCTTTGCAAAAAGTCTTTGTGGGATTGAACTGGTTGGGATAAAAATGTGAAAAAGTTCAAATCCATTAATTGCAGAAAGGTCAGGGAAGAGTTGAGCTATCGTTGACAGTTACAAACAGTATGAAATGACTCAACTAGGATTACATTTGAAATTAATTATTGCTCCTTCCTAAATATGTTGCTGTCCTTTATCCTTCCTTGCGTCTAGAGCTGCCCATCACATACAGTTACCATACTAGGTCCTATTCTCCAAGGTACCTCCCAGAAAATGGAGTGCTGCGTGCTGCAGGAATGAGATCTGAAGCATGGGTGCAAGTTCCATATTTCATCAAGGTCTTGTGTCCTGCTGAACACAGATCTTGTTTCCGCCGTGGCTACCATCAAGCCTTGGCTGAAAGATTACTGGAAACCTTTGCAATCTAAAGTCAAGTGCTGTGCAGGCAGATTCAGAGTAAAACACTATTGGAGATCCATTGAGTTTCGGCAGAAGCCAGCTGGAAGTTTATGAAGCTCTGAGGGGCAAGAGCTCTTCCCCATGTCCCCAGGCCTAGTATTTGCTAGTGCTTAGAAAGAACATTGTTAGCTCAATTTCAAGCTCTGAATTCATCTGGGCTCCTTTTGAGGCAGTATTAATACCGAGCAAGTATTATCCACACCTTCAAGCCTTTCTTAGCTGCTTGCTGTGGGAGCTCACCATAACTGGCACCGCGTCCTTTGTCCTCTGATCACTTTCTATCACTATGAAAACTTTCCTTTCCAGCCTCTGATGAGTCAGAGGATCTGTCCTGCCAGTTCCTACCTGCCAAGTTCCTGGCTCTAACATCCGTTTAGAGCTTTGAAAGGATTTAGGCTGAGATTTAGTTTTGGTCCTCTCTGGGCTAAACTGTCGAATGGCTTTTGAGGGTTGTGCTCTGTTTGGCTGCTACCTGCTACACATTTCCAACTCAAATCTCTCCTAGCCAGCTTAATTTGTCCCAGGTTGGAATTTCTGGCTCTGTTGACAGCTCATTGACAAAATTTTGCACCAAGGGTGGTTTCTCACATGTTGTGACATGACAGCAGCCTCAGCCTTTGTCACAGGATCTGATTTTGGGAAGAAGCTGGTGGGAGATCTGCTGTTTGATTTCCTTGCTTGCCCGTCTCAGTTTGGTGCCCCTGAAGTAGCTTGAGCATCATTTCTCTTCCTTGTTTTCCTTTGCAAGATGAAATACTGGAAGATGCAGCTCATTTGTCACAACATTATCACACCCTGGCCCCTTGCCTTCATTAAACAGGCATGGAATTGAGAAAAGAGTTATTTCTCATACACCAAAGTGATTCCTTATGCTTATTTCACATTTAAGTGTGCTAGCCGTATTAAAATGATCCTGCTTCCCAAGGAGACCTCTCAGTAACTTGTGTTTTCCAGATTTTGGCATGTTTATACTCTCAGTTATAAGCTGGCAATGATTCTTTCGTGCTTCTTTATCTTGTCATCTTCTACCTAAAAATATCAAACTCCAGGAGGGCTGAAAAGCAAGTGCTGAGGGTACTGATATAGTCTAGGTCTTTTTCTTCCTGTTCCTCCCAGTTTATTATGTTCTTCTCTTTTGGTAATGGCAGTACACAGACTAGGATAATGACAGAGCTATTTCCAGGGCTGTGGTCTGTGAATTGAGGATATCCATGGTCTCTGGTGTGGAGAGCAGGGGTAAGGTCCTGTCTGTGAGGCCCTTTCAGTCCCACTCCTTGGGGACTTGTCAGAGGGTGACACTAATCTCTCCATCTTTTGCTCAGTGTTGTTTTGTCTGTGCTTGTACTAATGTTCTCAGGGGATATGGAAATACTGCCATAAATTTTCAACACCTTTCAAGAATCAAACAGAGAAAATCCCTTTGGTAGACACAGGGTTAATTTTAGAATTTGTCTGTTGTTGCCAAAATCTCTCTGTGAAGGAGTGAGGGCACAGATCTGTTTATTGGGGAGCATTTACTGTGATTAGTGATGGAAGGGATGAGCAGCAGTGTTTCATGGATACAGCTCAAAACTGCATGAATACAAGCATCAGAAATATTTACATAGAGGGAGAAGGGCCAGATAAAGCATAAAATACTCCTGACTGACTTTGACTGGAAGGATACTGTGATGAGCCGTGGAATAAACCTCCTCAGACAGCAAGAACAGGCACTAGTGAGCAGCAGCACGTGGACACATGGTGCAGTGCTGACATTCATTTTAATTTTTAATTTAAAATAACACACTGCATTGAAGACATTCACCATTAGCTTGTTGAATTTGAGCTTCTGGCAACATTTTGGAGATTTGTAGTCTCCTCTTTTGATCATTCTTCAAACAGGAAATTTTATCCTCCTAATCCTGTCCCACAATTGGCACTGCAGGAGTGAACCTGTAAGCCTGCTCAAAAGCACACTGAACTCCTCTACACCAGTGAGCCTCAGACAGCTTGGAAGAATTTGGTACCTCAGCAGGGCCTGTTGGAGCAAACACAGGAGCTGATCACAGCTCCTGATTTGCTCGGCGAGGGTCTGGCTGGCAGAGTGTATGGGCAAGCTGAGCTCACCCCTGCTGCCACAGAGATTGCTGGGGCTCTGCCCTCGCTTCATCTGTTGCTGTGTCTTGTGAATTAAAAGGCAAGGAGAGGAAAACTGGTAGCATAAACCTGAAGGGAGCAAACCAGGGGAGAAAAAGACTGATTCTCACTTTTATCTGTGCTTGTTTCTTCTGCAGCAGAGTCTGGTGACCAAGACGAGCACAACACGCATATCGCGAGAGAGGCAGCCCCACCGTCGGCAGTTGAGAGCCACACCCACGTCCCCACCACGGAACCATCTCAGAACCTCCCTCAATACCTACCTCCTTCTGTCGAGGATAACTTAGGTCCTCTGCCGGAAAACTGGGAGATGGCCTACACGGAGAATGGAGAAGTCTATTTTATAGAGTAAAGCACATTTTTGTTGTTCTAATTCCATCTCTCTCCCTCTCTTTGGGCATAAGTAAACCTCCGTGGATGCGTTTTGTGTGTGTACATGTGTGTATTAAATATTTAGTCCATACAGTTATGTTGCAGAGCTGTTAGTTCTTTACTGCTTCTGAAGGGGGTTTGCATTTCCTGATTGGATTAGCATCCAAATTACTCCTGAGTGCCAAGCAGTGGGAACTGCTTGTTTTATGCGGGTAGTTACAAAAGCAGCAGACACTTATAAAATACGGGCCAGTTGTTTTCACAGGTGGAATGAAAGCTCCTAATTGGAAGGGCTGAGACTTCATTTCTGATGCCTGCCTCTGTGCATAATGCAGCAGAGGGGATTCCTTCAGTCCTGTGCACAGGCAGCAGAGCCAGGCATGGACTTTGTGTGTTGTCACCTCATCACAGCAAATGGGCCAAATGTGTTAATGTTCTCCAGTGGTTTGCAAAAGGTACAGCTCAGTGCAGGGTAGACAGAGCAAGTTTGGAACGCCAGTACCTCATGCTCTGCAGTCTTTGCCTAAGAGCTGATTGCTGTCAGCAATTTTATGATGATATTGATCTTTTTCATGCCATAAATAATAGTCTCGAATTCTACTTGTCTAAATTTATTGAGGTAGGAGTAACTTATAAAATAGGACCTGTTTGTGTCAGAGATGTCTTGCACAGAGTTTAGTTAGACATTAACACTCAATTAGCCTTTGAAACTCAAGCCCTTAGCTGCCAAGCAGAAGAGGGGGTGAGGAATTGATTTTGGATTTGATGCTCTGTTTAATGCAGTTGTGGAAACTGTACCAGAAGCCAATGCCCAGTTACTGCAGAAGAACTTCCTCTGCTAATTACCCCTCTCTCCTGTGGAGAGTTACGCTGGATCAGGGTTGTGGAGGGCAGCAGCCCTGCCTTGTCATCAGGAGAGGGGACTTTTGGACAGGGCCAGGGAAAGGTTCAAGAGCAGATTTTCCTTTGGCTTCAGTGGCAAGGGAACACATTAGAGAAGATTGCTGGAAGATCTGAGGAGCTGGGATGACTGAGGGCACTGCAGCAGCCCTTCACTAGCTGGCAGAGGGTTGCTCTAAAAAAGCCCATTTTCCAGGGCACTCTGAATTACCTGAAGAGGCTCCAACAGCCCCCAAGTGTAAGACAAGGTCGAGAAGGCAAAATGCAGATTCTCATTAGATGAAACCAAGATGTGTACATTACCCTGAGCACGGCTTTCTGCCCCTCACTGTGTCCTCAGGGTACCTCGTTATTTGATGTACTTTCTGGCCTTTATATATAGAGCAGCCTAACAGCCTCTTCAGCCTGCCATTTTCCTCCCTGGAGGAGGACAGATGATGAGTAGTACATGCTGCCCAAGCAGTCGGTTGCTCCCCTTTTTGACCCCACAGGGGCCCCTGCTGTCCTTCCTTACAGGTGCTTCCGTTGGGGGTTCTGCTGCCACCACCGATTTCCCCAAACCCACCCCTATGGCTGCTGTGTCTGCGTTCTCTTAACAATGCAGGACTGTAGCACCTCGAAATAATTTGTCTCTAAAGAGACCTTTGCAGGAGAATCATGTACGCGTTGGGAAAACATAGCCTGTACACATAGGCCTGTGTGATGTGAAGCTCTGGTAGCAGCAACTCCCTCCCTGCAGTGCAGTTTGAGGATACATCCCCATGAGGCTGATTTTGTGCATGAACCTGTTAGTGTGGATGCAGCACTGAATTACTGCAGTTCTATTAATTCTAAGGACACCCTGAGACTAGAAACCATTTAGTTTGATTTGTATCAGATTAAGAAAGTGAACTAATGAGCAGTGTGGACCCAAGCCAGCTCAGATGTCAGTTCCAGCGTCTGTGGTGCTTTGGGTATCAAGTCAGGGTGCTGAAGGGAGCAGCATGAGCTTCTTGTACAGAACCAGTGCAGGTCCAGTGGGGCCAGGGCTGTGTGTCAGATAACCCATCCCGATGTAGCTGAAGCAATTTGGCTCTTGAGATACATTTCTCTGGTGCTTTAATTGGGATTTAATTACACAGCATATCCCAGTCCTCTGTTACCAGTGCAAGTTACAGGTCTAACACAATCCTTTCCATCTGAGTGTGTGATCTGAAAGGTGTTTAGCTAAATTTTCTGTGCCTCAGCAAACTACACTGTTGTGAGCCTTTGGTTAGCGAGTACAAAAATGCAAGAAATATGCAAATATTCTATTGCTCTCCTCTCACCACCCTCCTTCTCAGCTAGACTGCAGACTTGCTTATTTATAAGGTGGCAGACCCCCTCAGCTTTATTTTTGTTAATTTGCCTGACTTGCTGAACTTCTGCTGTTCAGTTTTCTAGGTGCTGATTAATTGCCCTGAAGCACCCATAAGGATTAAACACATTTGCTCATCCTGCCTTGGGAGGGTTGGGTAGTAGGATGTGTAAAACAAGGACCTTTTATTTACTCACTCAGATCCTGGGAGCAGGGCTGGCCCCTTTTCTTCCAGTACAATACAAGTTTGCTGGTTGGTGGTTAGTTCCTCAGGGATCATGGCCCTCATTACAGAGTCCTCCTGAGACTGTTGTGAGGCTAAAGTTCAGTTTGTAAACCTCTTTGAGACCTTGAAGGAGAAGTAAATAGCATTACTACTGTATTGAAACTTAAAACTGTTAAGCAGTGTTAAAGGCTAAGCTACATAAGTGATACCTCAGGGACTGAAGGGATTTCTTTGCTGGTTGTGCCTAAGATGACACCGAGTTGTAGAAGAGGCATTATATTACCAGATTGTCTGCTTATGCAAATGAAATTATGGCAGAAAATAACTTCTAAAAAAGTGTATTTTAAGCCTGTTTACTATGCAGCCTTCACCTCTGAGACTGGCATCATGAGGCTGTCAGGGGACTTGTGGAAAGGAAGAGTTGAAAGTAAAGCTGTTCAACTTCCATCAAAGGCTTAGACAGAACATTTTCATTTGTGTAATTATGAAGTTTTAAATCGAAACCATTTTTGACTAATGCTTGGGTCAACTCTAGACATGTCAAAGGTCTTTTGTAGGAACAAAGATCACTGCATCATTAAGTGAGGAAGGGAAACTTCTGCCTTTAGCTCAGAGACAGCTCTTGGAATTAAAAAACAGGCCACCAAAGAGAAAAATTTGGAAATTTTTTCAACTGCAGCATTCACATGCCTCTTTCCAGTCAGGAATGCTGATTTGGTTTTTTTTCACATGTTACCTATGTGTTTTCAATGCCAAAGTTCTTGTGATCTGGTTGACTAGTTTGCACAACATCAAATTGTAGAGCTGTTTCTTTGAATCAAAAGTATGCCTGCAGGTCTGTTGAATAATAAAGAGGATATATACTTTTATGTCATGGATACTTCAACTCCGCTTTATTTAACAAAGGTCATATTTCCATTTTTGGTTTCCAGCCATAACACAAAAACAACATCTTGGCTAGATCCACGGTGCCTGAACAAACAGCAGAAGCCTCTAGAAGAATGTGAAGATGATGGTAAGAGACTAAAATAGTGACATAATACTGTGTCTCTTCCTAGGTAACTTTTTCCTTTTCCTTCTCTCTTTCTAATAACTAGTGTTCAGAAAGACTTTTTTTTTAAAAAAGGAGGTTTATTAGTAAGTACACAGAGACAATATCCATTATGTTGTAAAATCGTTGTGAATGTAAAACAGCCATTGAGGTGCCAGATGATTTAATAAAAATCAAGGAGGTGCTACAAGTAAGAGGCCTCTGTTTTTGCAAAGGCATTTGAAAAGTCACTGTTGCAGAACAAGACTCAAAGCTGTCTGACATGTTTGCTCCTTGGACCACTGTGTGGGAGGGAACGACGGAGTCTCTGCCTGCTCTGCTGTGTTACACTTCAACTGCTTCACATAGATTGAAAGAGTTATGTTATTTCCTTGTTTGAGCAGAAATAACTTAATTGCTTCACTTCTACTATTAAATGCTGACAGTCTGCGCAGTGTTGTGATTGCCGAAAACAAATTCCATTTGACAGTGTAGATTTCTGACACTGAAAATTTGCAGTGATAAGATTTTGTATTCCTTGAGATGTTGGAAATGCAAGCCACTGTCCAATTTAGAGCAGTCAAATGCAGGACTGTTAAAGGAGGTTCTTTCCTGACCTCCTTTAGGAAATGCTGGAAGAAAAAGGGAATTATGAAAATAAGTTAAACGTTTGGGAAAACCTGTGCTGGAAATTTGGTCTACTGACCACGAAAGGTGATGGTATTCAAATACATAATCTTGGCTAATACAGTACTATCATGGTAGACACTTTCTTAAAATGGTGGGGTTTACTTCATCAGTGTTGGTGCTGTCCTTGTAAAATCAGTTTTCATAATATTATTAACCTCTTACTGGTGTTAGTCATCTCAGTAAGAATGACAATTTTATTTCAGAAAAGAATCAACTCAATCCCTTCTCGCTGTTAGGTTCAACTCTGGCCTCCAGAACTGCTGTTACTGTTTTTACACATGCAGTTTTTCAACCTCTCCTATCTTTCGCTTGTGAGATTTTGCAGGGTGTGAGAATTTACTTCTGCAGTCTTGGCTGCTGTGATGAAGCAGGTCACCAACTTCCTAGTGCACAGTGCAGGATACCCTCAAACTCCAGGAATGTGCCAGGCAAGGAGCAGCCAGTACCACGAGGCTACAGAGGGTGACTGAGCTCCTCTGTTGCACAGTTTTAAGTCTCCGTGCAGAAGGGAAAGTCTTTCTCTTGTCCTCTTAGCAATTGTAAAGCAAACATTGGAATAATTTGTTTAATTTGGAATAGAAACATACAGCTGGTATTACTGTATTTCATTGAGTTCATAATTTTGGAGAGCAGTGGCATCTTTGTTTATCAACTCCTTAAAATAATTTAATTTCATCTTCCCACACACCCCTTCACTTCATTCACCAAGTTGCTCATTAATGGATATTTTTAACGTTCAATAGTTAAACCAGTTGCTTCATAGTTACGGCAGTGCTCTGCACTGCTTTGCCTGGCTGCTCTAATCTTGCTTAGCACATAAGAATAATTATGTTGCAAAAAACAAAGAGGAGAGAAGGTTAGTTTTGCTGCATCATAGAAGCTGGACGTTTTTTAGCAAGGGTCACTGTTGTGTGTCATTCCACAAGTCAGTGGGATGACTCCTCTGTTTTGTTTGGTGTGTGTGCATGTGAGTTGTCAGGCTCATCCCACCCTCTCTATGGATTTTATAAATGTTAGATCTTGTTTCAGATTTGTTTGGGTGCAGTTGCCTTGTGCTTTTGCTTCATCAGGATGCACGTCCCTAACAAAGTTTTTCCTTGTTTCCAGTTGTTTAGGCTATCAAAGGAAATTGCAATTTGTATTTCACACTAATGGTCCCAAACAACTGCTGTGATAGAATATTTTGCGGAGAGGTCATGGAAGTGGTTTTTTGGGTGTCTGGATGTTGCAACCTTACATTTTCTGGTTGCTTCTTTCATTCATTTATGTGGCTTAAACTTTGGGTCCAAGATTGTTTTTACCATCTTTGTTCTGGTTTTGTCACCATCTTTCATTTTCAAACTGCATTATTATTATTTGTAGGCTAAGCAATACTTTAATCATCTGTGTCACTGTTAACTTATGAATATTGAGCAGATTATGATAAATGGAGCAACAGAGAATATTGATGGCTTTGCGTGTTTGAAAAATTATGTGATCTTTGTCCCAGGTGCCCTGCTAAAACTGGTACATTCCTGTCTGTGCCTCACCAGTGCATCTGGACTGTGGGTCTGTGCCTCCAGTTAAACAAGGCGCTTCACTTCATGTCTATCTTAAATCATCTGAGTAGGACAGTGAAGTCTTTTGGACCTTGTGTGCACATAAATTTAGGTGCTTTCTTGAAAACCTTGCCACATTAGTCCTTATTTAGGTGCAAGGTTTTCCTCTCAGATTTCTTCGTTAGTAGCCAGGTCTGGCCTTCTGATAGATCCTTGTGTCTGTACAGCAGATTGCAAAGGTCAGACCCTATGGATCAGAGGGAGAAGCCTCACTACAGTGAGAACATCACAATTGCATGACTTTGCCACATCAAACCATGACATGGAAGTAGTCCATTGATGCAGATGTTTTGAGAGTGCAAGAACCAGTTCTTTCATTATGTGGGTCAGATCCATCAATATTCTGATCACTGGAGTGTGATAAATGGAAAGCTTGGGCTCGGTGTGTAGAAAAGTAGTGCTGGTTCTGCTGTTTGCTGTAGGGAATTTCTTGCTTGGTGCTGGTATCTGAAATTTTCTTTTAATTTTTTCTGTCTCATTTACTGCTCTTCCCTTGGAGAAGAAGGGGTACACACGGAGGAACTGGACAGTGAACTAGGTAAATCATCCATCTCTCGTTTTGATATTTGACTTCAACTGCACTGTTTTGAGCCTTTAATTACTTATTTTCTCCCTTGTATCATTTTGCATCT
>WEIT01003308.1:85035-279543 GCA_013389985.1 Dryoscopus gambensis | reverse complement strand
GCATTTTTAAGTTGTTTTGTTTTTTTTTTTTTAACAAGAGTTGAAATTTATCAGCAAAACTTCCCCAGCACACAGAGCATTTATCTTTCCCTAGCTTTAGATCTGCAGTGGTTTTCTTACTGATCGAAAGTTCGAAGAAAGCTAGAGAGCCCTAATCTTGCAAAGTTGATTTGAAGCCACTTCCTCCTGGACTCTGCAGAAGTCACGGTCTTTTCCTTTGACATCTCTGGCTCCAGGAAGAAGCTTATAGATGCCAAAGCTGAAATGAAGTAGCTCATAATGCTTTTTCACTGGGGCCAAAGACATTTCCCAGACAATAGAAGCTAAGTGTGATTCAGAAAGTTTAAGTATTACATCGGATGCTTTGGCTGAGCTTGTGAATGAAACAGCTTAAAATTTCCCCTCAGTCAGTGATTTTATAAACAGATGATTTTCAATGATGTGGTACACTTTTATTTGCTGCATCTCTTTGTGAAGAATGCTGTCTTGATATCTAATCTCAGCGGAGCTCATTGTGTTTATACTGATGGCAGAGGCAGTTGTTATTTCTGTTCAGCTATGCTCTAGTGCGCTCGGAGAGCTGAAAGGATAAGAGGTTACGTAGGATTTTATTTCCACTAGGACTATTATTGCTTTTAAAAAGGACTGTACTTACAGTTCATAGTACTGCATACTGGAGGAATTGTATTACCAGAGAATTAAGCTCTGGTTTCTGTAATGACTTGCAAGTAAGTGTATTCTGCTCCCTGCTTCTGTGTGATGGATACAGCATCAGCAGCCAGCAGTGGACTTGGAACACTGCTCCACAAATGGTTCTTCTGAATAATACGCCTGGAATAATGTTGGAGGCCCAACTTCTTACAGAGCAAGAATTTGAAAGAAATGACAATTTAAAGAAGAATGCAGTCTCTTTGGCGGGACAT
This sequence comes from Dryoscopus gambensis, assembly GCA_013389985.1. Classification (NCBI taxonomy): domain Eukaryota; kingdom Metazoa; phylum Chordata; class Aves; order Passeriformes; family Malaconotidae; genus Dryoscopus; species Dryoscopus gambensis. The sequence goes on along the minus strand of WEIT01003308.1, from coordinate 278,620 downwards.
GAGTGTTATGTGCAGACCGAGTAGCATCAGAAGTAGGTGGATGCACACCAACAATCTGTAAAGGATTCTCACAAAGGTCTTCACAACAGTGGCTTAAAATGAGAGGGAGGTTTTAAAAAAGCAAATTTAGAGGCAATATTAAACAGAAATTACCCTTTTTTCAGTGTGCTATCAGGAACTTGTGCAAGAGCAGAGCTGAAAAAATAGATGCAAGAAAACTCATTAATTGATAAGCCTGACCCTGGATCTGCAGGCACTTAGTACACAAGTGTTTTGCTGGAACATCACGAGATGTTCCCTTTGTTTCAATGCGGATAAGCTTTATCGAGCTCACAGCCCATCAATATGCTGTTGAGATGAGCAAATGTTGCAGTGTAAAGAAAGACTTTTTCAAATTATTTAATTGGTTACAGCAACATTAGGGAGGGGGCATGAAAACTTAGTATAGTTATAGTAACTCAGGTTAGTAAAAACTGGTTGGCAACAGCTATTTAGCACCTTAACTTATCAACAGTTTCTGTTCTAAATATAAGAAGATTAGGACTTGAAGCATTTTCACAACTTCTTGTTTTCTAAAGAGCTATGGAGTAATAGGTCACCTCATTTTAACAGAAGGTTGTTCTTCAAACACAAAAATTTAACCTTTAGAGCAGAATTTGATATGGCTTGGACCGACCCTCCTGGCTTCACAGGGAGCAGTAAGAGCTGAGTGTGCTGAGTTCCTCTCCAGCTCCTTCAAAGTAATGCATGGCTGCAACTGAAATACCTGGTGGCTGGAGAAGTAATTTTTTAGGAATCCATCCAGCCCCTCTGTATGTAGGGCAGGATACTAGAGCATCTCAACAGGAATCCATGTACTTATCCGAGGCTTAAAATAGTGAAATTAGATATTTGTCCATTGAATTTACCTGCTGATAAGTGCTCTGAGACTGCATTGGTGCTGCATGAATGTACCAAAATAAAAACCATATGGCTCACTCAGGCTCCTAATGATGCAAAATGGTTTTTGAAATCTCATCTTTGTGATAAAATCTAATGCTCTGGGTCATCTTCAGTTTGGCAGGAGACATAGAGAAAGGAGATTAATTTAAAGCATTTCAGAAGCTAGACTGCAACATGGCTATGGAGAATATTGCCTTTTGCTTTAGAGAACTTCTGGAAGCTTGCAGAAGTCGAAAAGTGCATCTACATAATCAACAAGAAATGTGTTAAAAGCCGCAGTTTTGTATATTGTTATATCTGAAAACATGAAGATTTGTTCCTTAAATGAAAAGCTTCAGAGATAGTAAACTGCAAAGATTTTGGCATAGTACCATTTTTGGGGTTAGGAAAGTGCTGGTGTTCTGATCTTTTGTGAAAATGCTTTAAAAAGCAAGAAAAAAAAGAAATGTAATATCAAAATCTTTTGTGAACAGAGGAAAACCCAAAAATTTTTGCTTAAACTTCAAAAATAAAAAAGCACTTAATAATCCAAAATAAACAAAATATATTTAGCATGAAAACTGGTGGAACTCATTTGAAGGCATTTGTGCATTACTTCTCCTTTCCCTCACTGACTTTTTCTTTCACCCCAGCTTGATCTCTTTACCATTCTACTTTCACTCTAGTGCAACAAACTAAATGGCTGCAACAGCTTGTGATTTTCCCAACTGCATGCTAGATCTTAATCGAATTGCACTGAAACTCTTGGACGCAGTCCCACAGTGTTTTCACCTTCTGGGACTCCTCTGCAAACCTGAGAGTTCCCTTTGCAAAAAGACTTTCAAGATTGGCGTCTAGCTTTTTGGCTTTTTCTCAGATAAATTTGCAGGATGTAAAGGAATATCTGATTCTGAAGCGTTCGATCTGCAGATAAAATAATGGAGTTTTTTCATGCCCAAAAGATAGCATTGGCTTGCATTTAATGGCTTATGTCTCAAGGAATCCAAAGAATAAGTTAAACACAATGAGGATAAAAAAATTATAAGAATGGAAAACCTACCTTTTACCTGCAAATAAGGAACATGTGGAGCAAAACCCATGAAAATTGATTTCATCTGATCTCCAGCCAATTCTGAACATAAACATAAACTTTGAGTAATTAGTCCATGTGTGTTTGTATAGATTCTGTTCCTCTCCAGTCTGGAGATATTTCTATCCTTATGGCAACATTATTCTAATTAATGGGCCATTGTTAATTGTATTGGCTCAGGAATTGATGCCATTAATGGAAATAAATCTCTGCATTTGATAATGAACAAATATAGATTGCTGTCAGTGTTGACAAATTTCATGTTAAATTTTGACGAATTATTTTGCATGGCGTATTTGAACTTGTGTTATCCAACAATGCTGTTTTTTTCTAAATTTAAATGAATGTGCGGAGTTGGTAGGACCACATGTGCACAGTTCTTAGCGTGGCAGAGCCATTTTCTGAGTTGTTTCACAGTATAACACAAACACACCATTCTGTATTGTTAATAGTATGATTATTTTGTTCCCCCCAGCCAATGGGAACATTGTGTTTAAATGAGTGGCACAAGGATCAGGCCCTTAAGTAACACATGCAGCTTTAATAACCCTCAGTTAGATGCTGAAGTGATTGCATTACATTCACTAATTATAGTTAAAGTACTATCTACAGTCTAGAAAATCAACAGGAACAAAAGCGGATACATTTCCAAATGTTAATTTCATCTTCAGAACTGTTTTTTGTTAATTATGGTAATGAAAAGAAGGAAATCTCTGTTACATGTGGCTATGGCAATGTGTGTTCTTACACGAAGTGCTGTGCAGTGAAATACACCCGTGCATGCCAGCCCCTCTTGGGTGGGTTCCATATGGTGGCATACATGTTAAATCCACCTTGTCCTGGTTTTGTGTTGGGCTCATGTCTGAGCGATGCAAATCCCAAAGGAAGGAGTAAAAAAGTCCTGCTTTCTGCACTGGTGAGCATAAATGGTTCAGCTCTGGTACAGGAGAGGGAAGTGGTCTCTGTCAGTGGGCTACAATTTTTGGCCGTAGTCTCACCTACCCCCATGGATTGGTGTTAAAATGCCTCTGGCCTTTCCTGCATCAACTTCCCTGCAGTGCTCCATCCAGGACCACTGGCCATGGTGGAGAAACCAGGAGGGTACTTGAGGCAGTCCTGGACAGGAAATTTATTGAGTATTTGCTCATTTAATGCAAAAAGCAAATCAAAAATTGACCAGTGTTTGTGTCTTCCCAGCGATGTGCTGACCCAGCACCGGGGGCACAGGCTGGGATGTTGGTGTCATGCTGTGCCAGCCCTTCAAACGGGATTGTGATCATTCTTAAAAGTATCCAAAGCAAGGTCTGAGCTACTGATGAGTTTTGCACATTGGGCAGGAGCAGCTGCCTGTCAGAAAAAAAAACCTGCCTTGGAGGCTTCAGTAATGCTTTTTCTATTTCCAGAGTTGCCTGCTGGTTGGGAGAAAATTGAGGATCCTGTATATGGTGTCTACTATGTAGAGTAAGTGCTGCTCCCCGTTTCAGTGTGGCTGTCAGGTGGAGGAGGCTTTCCCTGCACCCCACTCTGCTTTGCTGGTCACATCTCAGACCAAGGAGGAGGAGACCTTGGCCCCTTACAGACTGGGGGATGTTATAGGGTCTGGGAGAGGGCAGCCCTGTCTGGCCATTCTCCATCCATGCTGGAGTGGGAGTGGGCTCAGGGGAGACGGGAGTGCCCTGGGAGGATGTTGAGCTCAATGAAGACAGGAGCATTCCAGGGGTGGGATGTGCAGGAGCCCCAACACCTCACCAAATACTTCTATCCAGAGAACATTAACAAATGTGCAATTAACTGAGTTTGATCGCCTTCATGCAGTACTGTGGTCACAAAAGTTAGGGTTAGGGTCACAAAAGTGACCGTAGAGAGTGTGCAAAGCAATCCACCAGCCAGTTGTGTCAGAAGACACCCAAAAGGATGGAGAAGGTGGTGTGACCAAACAGCCATGGCAGAGGCTCTTCCATCAGGCTGTGTTGTTGTGAATAGAATTACAGGTTTATTGGGACTCTCTGTGGAATTAGAGCAGCTTCTCCTTTATCGAGATGTCAGATTGCTCCCTTGGGAAACCAGAGATCTGAGTTTCGTTTCATCACTGACCCCATAAAATGAATTTTTAATTATGTGTATACTCCTGTCTAGTAGGATGGCTTATGATAGCCCTCAGAATAGACATGGAATACAGTATCTGTCTGCTTCGGCTCATTTCTGACCCCACCATCTGTGCCTAGGGAAACAAGGTTAGCAAACTGTGTGATTAAGTCTCGACATTTATTTACCAATGGCATCAAGAATATTTTTTGGCAATTAAATGCCATGCCAAGAGGTCTTTACAGGATTTTTTCTTGTCACTTTATGTACACATACCCGTTAGTTTTGTGGCACTCCTTACTGATTGAATTAAATCAAAAAATAACTGCAATAAGCCATAATTTTATTTTACTTGCTGTTTCTAAGCTAGTGAGATGGTTACGATATGATTTTAGCATTTTTCTCTGTCCCTTCAAATCAGGCACTCTGTTATTACATAATGGCTTTTATTGAGAGACAATTGTATCACGAAAAAGTTTGTATCATTTTTAAAGTAGTTATCATTTTTTCTTGGCTCTCTGAAGATATCTTGAAATAGGAAATCTTTTACAGAACTCATTAACTTGTTTTTTTATTTAGTAAGTTAAATATTTTTCTAGTAATTTAATATTGATCTTTAGCAGAAAAATTTCTGAACATAAATCCCTGGAGTGCTTCTGTCACAGTTAGTTGAAAAAGTGGTTGGTTTGCATGTGTTTTTTTTTAATAAAGACATACTGGATAGGAGACAATATAATAGCAAGTTCTTAATGGTAAACTTTGCTTTGCATACGAAGATAGCTTTAAGGTAATATATTTTTCTGAGGTCTACCTGTTCCTCTGCTGTAGCAAAATCACTACTGAAAATGGCTCTTGAACAGTTGGTGAGCCATTCAGGGAGTCCCAAACCTGCCACTGCCACCCCAGCATCTGTGACTGCTGTTCATCACTTGGTTTCATAAGGTTGTTAATCCTCTGCTGAGTACATGTTGGGACTGGGCTGATTTTTTTTTTTGTCCTGGAATTGGTAAGAAGTATTGGCTCTCAGCATCTCATAGTGCTTAAAAGCTGCCTAAGGAAAGCAGCTGAAGTTTCACTAAATGTTGGTTTTCACTGGGAGTATATGCTGGTGGCTGACTCTGGATAGATTTTGATCTATTTGGAGCCCATCTCATAGCCTGCGTCCCTGCAGATACTTTTAAGACACCCTGTGTGCATTGATCAGATCGCTGACAGATGTTGGGGTTTGGTTTGTTTAGTTTTGTTTTATCTTGTTTTGTTTTGTTTTGTTTTTAACTTGGGTGAGCCAGGGAATGACTGCATCTCTGGGAATCTAAATAAAGCACAGATGATACAGGCCTGTCTTTTAAAATGCAATCAGACAGAATGCCTTTCCTGCTTTAATCTCATTTTTCACAGATAGATCACAACTCTAATGTATTTAAAGGAATTAGCCATTCCTACTCAAGACATCACATCAATACCAGAATCCACTTGTTTTTCTAAATACTCTTTTTGGCACAACTAGATGAGCCTTGCTCCACCTCCACTGCTGTTGAGTATGTTTGGTATTTTACTCCTTTCCTCAGAAAGAGGAGTTTCAATGCCTGGCCGTCGTTCCTGCTTGTTGCACAAAGGGTTTCCTAATTCATTGCTCTCTTTCATCTCCAGCCACATCAACCGGAAGACACAGTATGAAAACCCAGTTCTTGAAGCAAAGAGGAAGAAGCAGCTCGAACAACAGCAACAGCCTCCAGAAGGTTGGCACTCCTGAGGGCGTGGTGTGTGGGGTGTTCATGGGGGAATGCCCTCCCTTGCCATGGCATCACTGTGCCAGTGTGTTTGTCCTTCCCTCCATGGCCTTAGTGATTAAAGGCAAAGTGGTGTGCGTAGGAAAGGCTGTGTTTGGCCTTCATAGAAGGTGCAGCAAAGGAGAAAATCTAAACTGTATCACTTAAACATAGAAGGTTTCAACCTCGTTAAACAGGAGAGATTTTTCTTTATATGTCCTTTATTTCTGGAAAGTTTCTAGACTTCCCAGAAACAACTGAAACATGTTTTCCTCTTCAGTCTGCTCCATCAAGTTAGTCACTGTAGCTGGTGTTGTTCCAATTTGCACTGGGACTCAGGCTATCAAAGGGGCTATGTTTGGCCTTCATAGAAGATGCAGCAAAGGAGAAAATCTAAACTGTATCACTTAAACATAGAAGGTTTCAACCTCGTTAAACAGGAGAGATTTTTCTTTATATGTCCTTTATTTCTGGAAGGTCATGCACTAGACAAACCCTGCATGAGATACTTCTTAAACCAAGACCTTTGTATGTTGTCAGGCTCTAAAATCTGAAGTAATTTCCTTATTTTGAAACACTTTTTAAAAATTAATATCTGCCCCCTCTTTTTTTTCCTTTCTTACTTTTTACATTTTTTTCTTCAAATGCACCCCAACTGCAGTGAGGGCCATGTGGCATTTGGGTTTGTTCTTCTACTTAGATGCCACGAGTGGCACAGGGAGCAGATTTCATTTAAATGTCAAGTCCACTTAGATGCAAATCAAGTCCCAAGTTTGAGTGTGAGGTAGGATGTGCCAGCAGATGAATCAGTTGACCTGGATATAGAGATCCTTCAGGACTGGTTTTTGGATATCCCATTCATTTTATTCCCTCTGTCTGTGACTCTGTTTTCTCTCCTGCCATGCTTTTCACATCTCCTCTGCTTGAGCCCCACACTCCCAGTGTGTGCACATGCAGCAGCTCATGCTGCTGTTGTGAAACCAGTAACATTTCCCTCTCTGCCCTCTCTAGAATGGACAGAGGAGTGTCCATCTCTCCCTCCACCTGCTGCTCCAAACCATGTTTCAAACAACCAAGAGGCAGTTCGGGAAGCACCAGTACAAGGTAACAGCCTTGTTGTAAAAGAGCAACAAGTTCTTTTTCCTGAGAATGAAATTCCCTTGGCCACCACAAGGGCAGATTTTCACGCTTGGTGACATACCAGGGCCTCTGCCTGCTTATCTGAATTCCCAGATTTTGAGACTGGTTGTTTCAAGACTACATTTGTTGCTGAATGCAAGAGATTAATTAGATTATTTGCATCAAAAAGAGGATTGTGGCTATTCTCTATGTAGTGTTCCAAGTTTTCAAACACAGTGGACTTACTCAGAAGTTGTACTTTTGTACAGGTACTTTGGGTTATTACAGCCTTATTTATTGTGTCAGTGGTCTGTGTAGCCAATTACTCCCAGACCAGTTGTTTGCCTTAAATAACTCACCAGGCAGGACAGGAATCATTTTCCTGAATTTGCAGCATGAGCTGAAACATTGCCAGGTCAGGTTGCCAGCAAGGGCCAGGGAATTCCTTGTACCAGGGAATCCACTTGTACCTGTGGCAGTAAAGTGCTCTCTGGTTACAAGTGGTTTTAAGTAGGCTTATCTTTGACTACATCTGAATTGCATAGCAAGTGAGTGGCATTGCCCTGGTCTGCAGGAGCCAGAGCCTGGGGAAGGTGAGAGGGGGAATCTGGCTGGACTGCATCTTCCTGACAGAGTTTGGAGCAGCTGGGAGCTGGGAAGTACTCCTGTGGTCTCCAAAGGCAAACCTGACTGGAGTGCTGCTGTCCCAGGCAGCCTTTCCTGCCAGGAAGACCCAGGGAGTGGTTTCTGCAGCAGCTGGCAGCAGATCAGCCCTTCCAAAATAGACATGTGGAATTTCACAGGACCCAAATCCCCCAGCACAGTCCTAAGGTGTATTAGAGTAATCCAACCTGGCAGCAAGGAAAAAACATGGGAGGTCTGAGGATGGCACCCTGACCACCAGGCACCTGGGTTTAGAGATGTCATCAGAGTGCCCCAAAAAAGCTGATCTTCCTCCTGGAGGAATCTGTGAATGCCAGTTTTTCCACTGTCAGGCTGAAGCAAAGGCTGCCCAAGCACCCACACGTGGCAATGCAAAGGACCCGTCACGCAGAGGTGATGTTGGGAGCCTACCCAGCCACCAAAATTGTGCAGCAGTGTTAGAGCAGAGCATGAACCTGTCTCAGCACTACTCTAAGTGACATGTCCTGGTACCTGCTGATGACTCCTCCCCTCTTTCATTCCTTCCTCTTCCTTTCTCAGTGCTGCTCCCTCTTCTCTTGCTCTCCATTTACAGCACCTTTTCCAGTTTCCATGCCCAGAGGTTTCCATCTCTCCCCCTGACGACAGTGCTGGCAGGGATGTGGGCACAAGGAGCTCTCCCTGTGCCCCTGGCAACACTCTCACAGCCTGGGTTTTGTAGATACACTAATTTCAAGTGTGCTACTCTCTTGAATGCTGTAGGTGGGACATAGCCTGTGGTGCTGCTGGCCTGTTGCTGCAGGGCAAGCTCAGCCTGTATCTGTGGACAGACACTGGCAAGCTCTGCTTGTTCTGCTTGTCCTTTGAATCAGAAATGAGCCCTGCTGCACTCTGCCTCTCAGCTGTGTTTGTTACCTGAGACACTGGGTTGCACTTTGATAGTCAGGGCTTTTTTGCAGGCTGGGGTCTGAGCAGAGCATCTGCCCATGATGTGCAAGGTTGCTGTGTTCGTTCCTCTGCCACCCTTCAAAGGCAGAGGAACACAGTTCTCACTCTGCCTCCTCATGAATAATCTTCAAATACACTTTTTTTTTGCCCCAGTCAAAGGCTTACGAGTCTCAAATCCCCTCACTCTCCCCCGAGGTCTCCTTTCTGAGCAGAGGCCCATGGCAGTGCTGCCAAGGTGTTTGAAAGTGCGCCAGTTCTCCTGGCTGTGATACCCACTGCTGATCCCAGAGCTGTCACCAGAGGGCTTAGTGGCATAGGCTAAGCGTTAAAAACAATTAAAAGTGCAAAGGTTTTTAGTGTTGGCACTGTGAAGTGCAGCAACCATGATCCCTTTTCCAAGCCTGTGCAACATGCTTTGCAAGGATGTGCTTTTGTCCATGGAGCACCTCTTTCCCTCTTAACTGTGCTCCCAGAGAGCATTCCCAGCCCCCCAGCACAGCTGCTCCGGTCCTGCGCTGCTCTTTGATTCGTACTCTACACCAGAAGTGTTTCATCCACAACAGGCAAGGAGCAGAAAGGGAAGAGAAAATACTTCAAACAGTGTCTGAAGAATAATGTCAGCATCCTCCCCTTTTTCACCAGAGGCGGTCACAGGGTAGTAGCAGTGGTGGGGCTGGGGGGTTATGCTAAAGGGTATCAGTGTCTTGTCAGAGCTCAGAAGTTGCGTTTTGCTCAGTGGGTTGGGAGAAGGTCAAGTGGTGAAAAACATAATGATGCTTCTTTCTGCGGAAACTCTCACTGCAGACTCCTTCTGTAGGAGGCCCCCTAACCCTGCCCCATCCTTCCCGGGATGTATGTAACCACCTCAGGACAGAGACGAGACACACATCTAGCCCAGCATTCCCTGCTTTAATATATTCCATTCTTTAAAGCAGCATGTTTTCCCCTTTGTAGCCTTGGGGCTTTGGTGTGCACGACCACAGCTAACAAAGTGCCAGGTTCTGGGGTTTTGTTCACGCCTTGTACTGCATGCCTGGATCCAAGGAGACGGGTGGAGTGTGATGAGATGAGAGGATGCAGGACTGAAATGCAGTCCTGTCCTCGCACGCTGCTGTGTTTGTCCATGGACTCGTTAGAATGGGGAGGGGCAGAAGAAAAGGAGATCAAACACTCTTGCCTGCCTGCTTAGAGATTTTTTCCCAAACTTCCTATACAGGAAAACCGTTTTTTACACGAAACCCTTCTGAGTTGAAAGGGAAGTTCATTCACACCAAGCTAAGGAAAAGCAGCAGGGGGTTTGGCTTCACCGTAGTTGGAGGGGATGAGCCAGATGAATTTCTCCAAATCAAAAGTTTGGTGCTTGACGGTCCTGCAGCGTTGGATGGCAAAATGGAAACAGGTACTGATCTTTTTATCAAAATCATCACCACCACTTTGGTTTGTGTTTTTGCAGCTGGTTTTAAGTGCCATTCATAAAGGACTTTAGCCCTCATCCCCTTCTTAGGGAAAGGCATTCAGCTTTCTTATCAGCAAGTAAGGAAGTGAGATACATTGAGAATCTTGGAAAATGACACTTCATGTATTGGAATTCCATCTCAGTGTCAAAATACCCAGCTGGGACACTGCCAGCTCCTGCTCTCCCCACACTGATCTGAGGAGAGGAGGCAGCAGTTGTGGGATTCCACATCAGGCTGTGGGTTCCTACTCCCTGCTGTGACAATGGATGATGGATTTTTGTAGGGCCGCACCACCATGTGTTGGTGTCTCTGCCACGCTGCTTGCCCCTTTCCAAAGCTACTCCCAAGGAATGGGCAGAGCAGTGGGCTAATCTGCATTTCCCTGTGTGGAGGCACCAAGGGCAAATTCATTTTGCCAGAGATCAGGTCCACCACAATTTAGCGGCAAAATACGAAATATGGTTTAGTGGTGAACACAGTGGTGCTGGGTTAATGGTTTGACTCCATGATCTTGGATGTATTTTTCCACTTTGATTCTATGAAATCCTCTTAGGCTTCATCTGAGGTCACAACTCCTTGCTTTCAGCTGGAGCATCACAGCACTTAACATCCCTGTTTTGCAGCCCCAGTGTTAATAAAATGAGTCATAACTTATCAATATCTGGATTTCAGGCTGAAATATGAGACACGACATGTGGCACTCACTGTGTTTGAGCAGTTGGTATTTGAGAGCCTTCTGTTACAGCTCCCATGTGCTCACAATTTCGTTTCTATCATATGTCAACATGTAACAGTGAGAGCCGGACTTCAAAATAGCTGTGAAATGGGCCATATACCATCATTAAAATTCATCAATTTTTTGCATGATCCAATTCCATTTTCACTTTCAAAAACATTTATGTACATAAAGGCTTTATGCCATGAATCCACAGAGTTTTTGCTCGCCCAAGTGTCACCACTCCTTTCTTGTGCTGAAGTGCTGCTGCTGCCTGTGAGTGGTACCTGTGCATGCTACAGATCTGCTCTCAGGCTCTAGTCCTCACCTTCCTGCAGTGTGCAAAATGTATTTTCATGGTCTATCTGTCTGTGCCCTCTGCAGGGGACGTCATAGTCAGCGTGAACGACACCTGTGTGCTGGGGCACACTCACGCTCAGGTGGTGAAAATCTTCCAGTCCATCCCCATCGGTGCCAGTGTGGACCTCGAACTGTGCCGGGGCTACCCCCTGCCCTTTGACCCCGACGACCCTAACACAAGCCTGGTCACATCCGTGGCAATTTTGGACAAAGAGCCGATCATTGTGAACGGGCAGGAAAACTACGACTCCCCGGCGAGCCACAGTAGTAAAACAGGAAAAGTAAATGGCACAAAGGAGGCACGGCCCAGCAGCCCAGCTGAGGTCTCCTCCAATGGACCCCATGGCTACCCCAACGACACGGTGTCTTTGGCATCCTCGATAGCAACACAGCCTGAACTCATAACTGTGCACATAGTGAAAGGGCCCATGGGCTTTGGGTTTACTATAGCAGACAGTCCCGGTGGGGGCGGCCAAAGAGTGAAACAAATTGTGGACAGCCCACGGTGCCGCGGCCTGAAGGAGGGTGACCTTATAGTCGAAGTCAACAAGAAGAATGTGCAGAGCCTCACTCACAACCAGGTGGTGGATATGCTGATTGAATGTCCTAAGGGAAGTGAAGTCACGTTGCTGGTGCAGCGAGGAGGTAAGTCTTCAAAACTGTTTTAAAATATCTCTTCTTGAAATTAAAAAAAAGGAAAAAATGCATGTCACGAAAGATCTGCTCTCCTAAGCTTCTCGGTAGAAATTATTTTTGTCCTGAGGTGTAGGAACTGCCCCAAGTTGGCAGTTGTCAGGTCACATAGATGGTTAAAATGATTTATTGTGTTGCTCCACTGGGGGGGATGCTCAGGTTCCCACGTGCACACAACAGTTAAGGAGCAGGAGGGTGGTGTGGTTACACATGTGGTTACACCTTTGCTTGCATAACAAACCCTGGTCTCATACTCGGAAAACCTGAGTATTTTAAATAGAACATGGACATTCCTTGAGCTATTCTGGGATATGGAAAAGGCTGGTAATATGTTCTGTAATTTGCAGTGTTCAAAATCAGATGCTTAATGACTCTTCATTGGGGAAGGATTATACCTGGGATACATTTGGGAGAGAATTTAAATTTCTCCAATTTGTAAGCAATTGAAATGTGACTTCTGCACATTTGTTTACTGTGCCATTGGGAGCTAAGCTCATTTTTTGGTTGCATTGCCAAGGCCACTAGCAGGTACAAAACCCATCCCACAGGCAAGATGTCTGCAGCCCACAAGGAGCATGGTTGGCAAGTAACCTGTCAGTGGTCAGTCCATCCACAAGAACTCTTTCCCTGCACTTAGTAAGTATAAAGTAACCTGAGGTAGCACCCCTTTAGCTTGTGGATTGAGAGTACTAGGATAGGGTCAAGCTCACAGGCAAAGTCCAGGTCAGCTGTTGACTGCAAAGTCAAGAGCAGAGCAGTCAGCTCTCCCTCCCTCCCTGGCATTGACAGTGGGGCTCTCAGAGGAACAAAAGCCTGTTCCCACTGTGCTCCCTGTCCCATGCAGGTTTTTGTGGACAACACACACGTGGGTGCCCAGTGGATCACAGGAATGACCTTGCTGCAGAGGCAGGGTTAAAGTGACAAGGAAGTGCTGAACATAGCCCCCAGCCAGCCCGGGGGGAGTGTGTGCTGTGAAAGTACTTTCCTGCTGACTTTTCTAAAGTGTTTTGATTGTAGTAAGCACCAAAAGCCAGTCCATTTTAACGAGGGACAAGCTGTTTCCTGAATTTATAAGTCTGGTTTGTTGTTTTCCTAGACCTACTTCAAGGCATTGAATACATTGATTCTGCAATTAATAGCAGCTCTGGAAAAAGCACTGCCTCTCCTATACTCCTTTCTTTCCAAGTGCTTACTGTGTATTCATATAGAGAACAGAATATATTAAGAATTCTCCAATTTTCAAAGTGTGAGTTTCTTAAAGACTTTCAGTACTAGAGAGATTTAAAAAACGCATTTCATTCTCATGATTAATATATGTATTATGGAGAAAATATGGTTGGAAGAAAAATAGCAGCTATTATTAATCCTCCTGGAGAGTGTGTATATATCTAGTAACACCATATATTAATTATTTGACTTGTGCCTGATATTTAATAATCCTCCTAAAGCCTTGATGGCATAATGAAAAGTTTTGATGAGGAAATTAAAGCCTAGTTTTAATAAAATAGTAAATATTTCCCTGGTAATCTTGTTGAATCTCTCTATTTTTTTTTTAATTTAATCAAGATACTAACCACATTTGCTATCACCTTCCTAGATAAGGTACCATAGCAGTCTCCTTGAACTGCCTCCCTCCCTCCTTCAAGGTCTTCACATTTCCATCTTGGCACAGAGCACTTGCAGTTTCAAATTTCACACTTGTGGTACAGGACTTGGAGATCCTGGTGGCCCTGGTCCACAGTTAATCATTGAAACAAGGTTCTCTTCACATTCAGAGGAAAGCTGGACCAAAAGGCACTCTTTTGGTAGGTCTGCTATGAGTACAGGCTGAGAGTTGGGGTTGTTCAGCATGAAAAGAGAAGGCTTCAGGGAAACTTTGTAACACCTTCCAGTACAGAAAGGGGCCTACAAGATTGCTGGAGAATGACTTTTCACAAGAGCATGTAGTGACAGGACAGGGTGAATGGCTTTAAACTGAAATTAGGCAGGTTTAGATCGGATATTGGGAAGAAGTTCGCTGCGAGGGTGGCGAGGCCCTGGCACAGGGTGCCCAGAGAAGCTGTGGCTGCCCCATCCCTGGAAGTGTCCAAGGCCAGGCCGGATGGGGTTTGGAGCAACCTGGGATAGTGGAAGGTGTCCTGTGCCCAGCAGGGCAGTTGGAACTAGATGAGGTTTAAGGTCCTTTCCCATCTAAACTATTTAAAAAAACAAAAAGTGGAACTGGCTAAAATCCACCTGGCACTCAGTGCTGCTGCACTTGAGTCCTTTCCTCTGCAACTTTACCTTGTGTTACCTCTGCCAAGTCTCTCCTCAGCAGCACCATCCCCAGACAAGGCGCCACTATTTATTTTGGTCTGATTGCAGAAATTTATTTGGCTCGGGTGTCTGATAAGCTCCTTCAGGGCTTTTGAAACTGTTCTTTAGCTTGCCTGTCACTTATCCTTTCCTCCTCCTCCCTCTGGTGTCCAGTGAGGAAAGTGCTCAGATGCTGTCAGCATTTTTCCTTCAGCCCAACATTTGCATTCAGTCCCGCTGTGCAGGAAGCATCCCTGCAACACTAAGGCTTGTATTCAAGAGCTGTCGAAAGGATTTTCAGAAGTGATTACTAATCAAGCAGAAAAATATCAGAAAGAGATGTGTGATACACAGGAAAATTTCTGCCTGCTCCAAGCTGCTGGTGCACTCCCAACAAGAAGGCCTAATTCTTAAAATGCAAACCCAGAGCTGCTGAGAACAGCCTGTAAAATATTTACTGTGAAGTGTGTTCAGCTAAAGCACTGGCTTATGGGAGAGGGCAAATCCTGCCACTGCCTCTGAGTGAGGAACACAAGGATGATTTCAGGAGGGATGAAGCTGAAATGCCCCTCTCTGCATGCTCATGTGTCATCTAAAATCGTTTGCAAAACTCATGCAGGATTGAGGCCGAGGGATAAATATTTCAATACAAAGTCAGATCACTAAGAATTTGCTTTCCAGAGGCCTCATAGAAAACTTACCTTGTCTGTGTTCTGGTTTATTTTCTAATTCTTTATTTTCTTCTCCCTCCTCCCTTCTGTAGGATTAATTTTATTGCTGTTGTTTTCCTGTTTCACCTATACGTGGATAAAACTAGATAAAACTCACTGATCTCGAGGGGTTCAGCCCCCCCAGGGTGCGGAGGGTTGATTGGGCTGGTTGGCAAAGTTGCTTTTGCTTAGCAAAATGAAGGGACAGAGGGGACAAAATAATTATTGTCTCTATTAGGCAGGAGAGATAGGAGGTACTTAAACAAAGGAGTTGGCTGAACAACTGTGTGTTGTTTGGCTGTGAGTAATTTAAACTGGAAATGAGAAGAGAGTGCCAAGCCATTAGAGCCTGTAAGTAAAACTGGAGGAGGCATGAGGGCTTTTCTGCCTGAAGGTGAAGCTCAGCACGTTTGAAGGGGACAGGACACAGTCCCTGCAACAGCAGAGGAGGTGCTTGATAACCCAGCAGGAGCATTTGAGGGCTCTGCACTTGAAAGTAAACCAGTGCTGCTGCTACAAAATTCAGAATTAAGCATATGTTTTTGCCCCTGCACTGGAAATTGTGATTACATACTTTGGTTATTTTAAAGAATTATTGTTAATGCGACCACAAAAGGTACAACTTTATTTTGAATGTTTGTAGCTGAAAGGGTTCTTTCAACCTTGTACCTACCAAGTACATAAAGTACTTCCAAAAAAAAAAAAAGGGTAATATTATTTGCCGCTTGAAATCCATTAGTCATTGAAGCCTTGCCTGTGCACTCTAATCAACTGAAGTAAGCAATTCTCAAATACCTCTCCATTCTGCACGGACTCTATTCATAATAAAAGCAACATTTTGTCAGGATAATTTCCCTGCCTCCTAAGGGACTTTTATTCTGGCAGTCTGTGTCTGTGTTGGGACAGGTGGGGGGCTGCGTCAGAACAAGTTATTCTGCAAAATTACTGTGCTGTATTTTTCAGAATCACTAAGATCTAATATTTTTTTCAGTGAAAACTTTCATATATTTTATATTTTGTGAATTGCCTCTGATTAAAGAGGATTTTTTTTTCCTTTTTCCCCTCTTTTTTAGGTCAGTCCTCAGGTTAACCAAAATATATGTGTTTAGTTTGTGTTCAGTTCCAAGAATTACAATGAGCAGTGTTTGTGCAGGTTTGAATGGACAATTTACCTTCAAAGCTCTCACAGTTAGTGCTCAGTTGCATCTTTGTTCACTGGAAGGTCGAAAATAGCATAAACCTTGAGCCTGATCTACATAATCCCCTGGAAGATGTGTTCCCACTTTGCTCCAGATCAAAGTAAAGGCACGCAGGTGAAGTGTCACTCAAATGTCACAAATCTATTTGTGTAGTACCATTTCTAATTGCTTTCCCTAGTGCCAAACTCACATTAAACTGGGAAGTATATCCTCTGAAAAAAATATATATGCTAGACAGATATATAGGTATACACTAGGGTGTATTTTATGGGAAGAAGAATCAATGCAATATCTACTTGCCTAAATGCCCATCAGTGAGTACCTGAGTCTTACCTTCATGTAAAAGTCCTTAGTAAATTCCCTATTTATGGTTCAGTGGAATGGAAGGTGTTTGTGGGGAGCAGTGAGGTTGGTGCAAATGGGGAGAGGTGTGTTCCAATAGTCCTGCTCACTTGGGTCCTCAAGTCAATAGGCTTAAGATATTCCTTGTGACAAATGTAACCACAACAAAAAATTGCAACAACGGAAGAAAATTACAAAGCTCCAAAGCAATAAACCTATCAAGTCTCCTTAGCTACATGGACCTTCCCTTGCTGGAATTCCCACCTGGAAATGAAGTTTTCCCTTCCTTTCCTTAGCTGGAACCGGATCAGTGAGTGGTAAGAGCAGAAAAAAAAAAGTGTTGGAATTAGAGCTCCTTTACAGTTGCTATCCTTAATGATGTAAAACCATGGTGTAATTAGAGCTGCAATCAGCTATTCAGTACAGACTTGAACTCTTTTGAACAAGCCACTCACTTCTGTTTGCCCTTTAGGCTTGCAGTGAAGAGTGAGTTGAAAGTCATGCCACTTAAGCATCAAGCTGCCAGAAAATTTCAAACTGTCTTAGCAGCTGCTGAATTAGAAAGAAAGTGAGTCCAAACTGCATTTGGGACAAAAATCACAACCTGGGAGTCATCTGATGGTTACCACAGAGCATGTTTGCCAGTGCCAAAGCTTGTGGAATGGGAAGAAAAGTTCACCATTTCCAGCAGTGCTTTCAGCTCAAGTACAGAGGGGCCAGAGCTTTATACTGAGGTCTTTGTGCTGTGTTTGTATCTGTAGGAACTCCCTGGACCCCATCTTGCCGAGCACAGAGCTGCTGGTGCCAGTTGTCGTTCATGTGCCACCGTTATGGTTGGTTTTCTGACACTGCTCCACAGCCCACCAGGCTGTGGCAGCTCCTTCCCTGGACCCCCAGAACAGGGGCAGGTCTAATTCCCTTCTGCCCTCTGGTGTGCTCAACTGACTTCTAAACTTGTTAAAAATCCCTTTTCAAATCACCTCTTTTTTCCTTGTCTTACCTTCTGTCCATCACCACCAGCTACCAAAGCTCCTGGTACCTTCTACTCAGGTATCTTCCACCAAACCTGTTTGTTGAATCTTTCAGTTTGTTGCTCAGTAGAGGTTGTTTTGAGCTGCATGCTGAAAAATACCTGATATTGTAGTACAAATAATATCATCCAGACTCAGAGGCACCCCTCACTGCTTAGTAAATCATATTTAGGAAATCAGAATTGTAGTATGTCCATGTGTAAGGTCAAGATTTATGTTTCAAGTTCATTACTTTGTAATTCCAGAGTTATGGATTTCCTGATTAACCTTGGAATCTCATTTGGCATTTAAAAATCTGTCTTCAATTATTTCCTCTTGTTTATTTTTGTTACTGTTTCCTTTAAAGAGCTTTGCCTGGCAAGAAGGGAATCAGATTAGTGAAGTTTGTAAGCTGGTTTACAAACTGTGTTAGAAATGAGATGTTTTTAAAATGTCTTGCATTGTGCCTTTTCCATTTTCTGAAAACAGACAATCCTAGTAAAAATGCATTGTTAAAATTTAGGTGCAGGGAAGGAGCAGGACTGGGGGAACCTTTAGTTGGGAATAGCTGCATCTTTTTCTTTCCAAACCACCAAATCACTCCTTGTTATTCTCTTTTCTCTGTTGACTGGAATTATATTCTAACAAGGCCAAAAGAAGCTGTTGAGACTTTAAAGAAAGTTTAAAGCAAGTTTGATGTCACATTTACTATTCTCTCACAGCCTTATTCTGATTAGGCACTAGTATATCAAGGAACAGGTAGAAAAATCAGTTGAAGTCAGGAAGAGATGAAATAAAGGAAATGTTATAAGTTTAGGTATTTTTAATAAGAAGTTTGAAGTTCATACCCCTGATTAGAATTGCTTATGCGCAAGTGTTTCAATCTTCTGTGCAAGTTAATTTTCCTGCAGCAGCTCCGGAGTGTTAGATACACCTTTTTGGGACAACGCTGTGTATTGTTATGCAGCACCATACACTGATCACTGGTAATTGGTTTTGTAAAGCAAGCGAGCAGAAACTTGTTTCCTCTTTGTGATAAAAATAAGCCGAACTTAACATTTAAAATCAGGTCGTCTTATAAATAATGTAGTATTTTGGGATTACATGGTGGTTTTTCTCCTTCAAAGTGCTTTACAGGTGTTAATCTTAGTGACATTAGCTGTTTTTGATGATCTGAACTTTTGAGGTTTGGGATGTCTTTGCTTAGCAAAAACACAAAGGGGAAGTTTTGGTGCTGCTCAGGTCCATGACAAGGCTCCCATTAGACTCCAGGAGGCAGCAGGGTTTCACCCGGATTTTTCATGCCTACAAATGCTACAGCCACTAAGGGTAATTGTTGATAGCTTGCTCAGACATCAAATACTTTGATGTATGCTACTAATGTTCCTATAAATAATGCATTTGCAGGAACTAATTAATTAATACTGCCAGGTCTTGCTGGAGTTTTTCAGTACAAGAAATCCAGTTGAAATAATAATTGACAAAACCAAATATCAAAAATCCCATGTGTGCAAAAATCCAAGGAACTCCAAACAAAGCACAATGTCCTATGAACACCAAAACCAACAGCTTTATGCTATTACAGTTCTGATAATGAAGGAGACTCGGCATTGCTGGGGTATGAACATTTTCATTGCCTGCAGAATTTCCAGCTATTGCTGGTGTGATACATGTGAAGGGCTGACACTAATCTGTTAGGCATTCGAGGCACAAGTGTTTTCCCCTCAGCTACCCTTCATTAACTCCACTTGCACTGATTCTTTCCTAGAAATGAGTAAGCAAATGAAGAGATGCCTGTGAAATCTGCTTTTTGGGGTCAGCATCAGCTTTACATGAGCTACCCTGCATTTTTGTGGCAGCATGGCATATCTATGCTATAGCTTGTGTCCCCCAGATATATGTGTCATCCGAGTTCCAAAGTTGCTTGGAAGTGTAAAATAGGATAGAACAGTTGCTGATTCATTATTTGGCATTTTGTTATACATTTTGCATTTATTTCAAGGGTTGATATAATCTTCTAAAGTTTTTTTGCTATTTCATGAAACATGCTTTAAGGCCAGGAGAAAACCTGTACTTTAATTACTAAGGAGATGAACAATTAACACGTTTGGAATAAGGAAATAATGTCAGTTTTGTGTAGCCCTGCATCCTGACAGCACAGTAGCGGTGGTGCGCACGTTACACACATGGCTGCCTTTCTGTGGCAGGGAATCTGGATCTGCTTTAGTATCAGGAAGAAAACTGAAGCATTTGCTGAATGCTGGAAGAAAAAAAAATGGCTGAAATCTTCTCATCAGGATGTTTTATTGCCCAAACCACCTTATCTTGCAGAAAGCAGTAGGCTCTAAGATGAGAACAAAACAGGAGGTTGCTTAGCAAATGATAGATGAGAGCTCTGAAACTCTTCCTGAGGGTTTTTTTTTCCCCTCCTTAGCTTGAGGTTTTGAAAGTTGGTGCTTTTTTTTTTCACCTTATGTTGATTTGGTTTTGGTATTAAATTCTGAGTGGTGTAAGTGGAGCAGCTCAAACCCACACAGTGTTGTTTTATATCTGATGTGATGTGATGTAACACAAGGTGGCACAGCAGAACCTAATACTGTGCATTAGATAAGGCAGATTTAGCTGGAGATGTGCCTCCCACATCTTCATCAGGATTTGCACGGCAGGAAGTGGAGCAGACTTGGAGGTGTGCAGCAAGGAGGGTTTCGTTCCACTCAGGTTTTCCTCCTACCTTTACATACTGCCTGGGTGACATTCTGGTGTGCAAGTAAATAATGAGTTTTTATCAGCCACACTGCAGGTAGGTGCAGTAGCTGCTGCTTTGATTTGGCATTATAATAACCAATCATAACAGAAGTAATGAGGTATCAGAAATCCGAGAAAGGTCTTTGTTTATCACTGTAATTAAATACATTTGAAGAGTTATTAAAAGCAGTAGCAGGTGGGCAGAACTGAGGAAGAAGGATGACTTTGTAACGGACTAGTCAATGGTTTTGTTCTGAAATTGATTGCTTTTTAAATATCTATCTGCATGTCTCTACGTCTCTTCCTTCTGAATTTAAATGTTTTTTCCCATTCTGCATTGGGATGTTATGTTATTCATTTTAATGTTTATTTTTGTCTCTGTCAGATGGACTTATTTTTGTGATGGTGATAGTAATTAGGTTATACCAGCTTTAAGATTCGGTTAACCTGTGCCTTTTGTGCCAGAAGACCTGCAGTGCACCGTGAGTTGGTCTTAGGAAGTTGGCAGGGCTTGTAGGCCGGACAGACTTGGTAGAGGAGGCTGAGCTTCAGGGAGGTGACACAGCGGGCTGAGGATACTTGGACAGGTCAGGACCCTGTGGCTGGGGGCACATGAAGGTGATGTTGGTAGGGATGTGCGGGTAAATACCAGACCTTGGAAGTTTTCTTTCCATCCTTCAGGATTAGTTTCTGAGATGTACAGGTTACATCCTTGGAAGGATATCACGTTACCGATCTATTTTAATAGAAAACTAGTTTCAAACCAATAAAGTTATGTTTTCTGAAAACATCCATAAAACCATTGTCCTCTAGTAGAGCTTTTTAGTGTGCCATGAGTGGATGTGCACTCCCCAGGTCTGAACCTGGTTAAGCATTCTGTAAATACTAGCTTATTATTAAGGGATGTTATATATTAGTAGCAGCATCAAACTAATGCCAAGGGCCCTATTTGTAGGCATCCCCTCTGTGCAGGCTGCTCTCCAGATACGAAATATGAGAATCTGCCAAAAGCCACCCAGTTTGAGCACATGGATTTACACACTGTAGCAGTGCAGTGGTAAGTGTGAAGACAAACACTCTCACTGAGCAGGATAAATACAGCTGTGAATAGCAAAACGTGGTTTCTCCTCTTTGGTGTCCTCTATACTAAGCTGGGAGTGGCAGCGGGATTGGCCTGGAGGTGCTGCTGCCCTTTGGCACCTGCATGGTCGTGCCATGGGACAGCCAGCGGGGGAGAGGAGCTATTGGACTGGGCATCTTCAAAACTGCAGCATGCCCCAAAAATTGTGAGACGTTTTTCCAGAAATAAAGCTTGTAAGTAATGGATTTTGTGGGCTTCTGGGAAAGGATAGGTACCCTCATGGATAGCCACACGTGTATGCTTATGTATATGAAAAATAGATACATAATACTGTGTATACACACACCCTTAGCTGTGTAAGAAGAACGTGGGGGTCTCTAATTACTTTCCAATTCCAGTGGTTGGTGTCTGAAATTTGTGAGATTTCAGAAATGTAATGTCTATGTACATATTTGTTTAAATATCAACAAAAGTTTTCATCGAAGCATATGACTCCAACAGCTTGAGCTTTATGATAAGCACTTCATTTAATGACATTCAAAATAAAAATACAAGAACTGCTGACATGTTTTCAACCATAGGCTAGATGGGTAATTGTCACACTAATTCTCAATCTCTTTATTATCTTACTGTCTTGGCACTACCTTATATATATATATTACTGCACAGTTAAATTTATATTTTCATAGTAATTAAATAGCTTTTTATTAGCCTATATCTTTTTTTATCGCTTCTAAAATCAATACTCATTCGAGATGCTGAAAATATGACTGAGACTTTATTGGCGAGGAATTGTTCAGCATCCTAACCAAAAGTGAATATTTGAGGCTAGTAAAATTTAGCATCTTTAGAGCATCTAAACCTGAAATTCTTCTTAATGGCAATAATGTTCTATGCCTCATTATGTTTCTTGTCAGTGACAGTGATCTCTTCAAGATATTGCTTTCTTGGCATTAGCATTGAACATTAGCATTAGAAATGTAGCATTTTTCACTGCATTTGGTAGTTACCAAACTTGATTTATGGCAGGGCTATATTACTGCAGTGTAAATTATTCTCTTGCTTAAAGCTTGTATTGCATAGCTAATTTTTTTTTGCTAGTGCAGTGACACTCTTGTTATGCAAATCACAATGACAAGCAGAAAAGTTTGGCAGGGACAGGTAGGGGATTTCTTCTTGACTTTTTTCTTTCTTCCCCTTATGCCTGCACAGACTTGCCTCTCTTGCTGCAGATTGTTCCGGTCTGGAAAAGATCAACTTCCATCTACTCTCTTAAATAGTATTTGTCCTTTATTAGAAATTCTTTGGCAATGGATCATACAGAATCAAGGGGATTGCNAGCACTAATGGCCATTAGCATTAATTATTTAAAGTTCCTTGTTTTGCACACAGAAAGCAGAAATCAAAGTTCAGTGCCAGGTATATGGTTGTGCACCCCCTGACTCAAATACTTTACCTAAACCTCATCTTTCAAAGTGTCTGTTTTCTTTGACACAGCCTTTGGTTTTGATTCAGCATGGTGTTAAGTGCCGTTTAGAAAGCTTGAAGGTTTTATTTTTTTTCCAGGCAGGAACATTTTCTGTGTAAATGTTAACCTTGGGACA
The DNA here is from genome assembly GCA_013389985.1 of Dryoscopus gambensis. NCBI lineage: Eukaryota > Metazoa > Chordata > Aves > Passeriformes > Malaconotidae > Dryoscopus > Dryoscopus gambensis. The sequence goes on along the minus strand of WEIT01003308.1, from coordinate 255,835 downwards.
CAGTCCGAAATCTTCATTTTCTTGTGTTTTTCTTCATCTCTGAATAATCTTCCCCACTGGTGCCTTCTGGGCTGTAGGTAGCATAAGGGCAAAACCTTATGGGTGACCTTTCCTCTTAGACTCACCTATGGCTTATTTTGCTCTTGGATATAGATGGTCCACAAGCTGTCCAGGTTGGAAGAGTTAAGGAACTGTGAGAAGTGAAGATCTAGAAACAACTGTTCTTTTCTTTCATGTGCAAAACCACCCCAAAACTGAAAAATGTTGAGCAGTACACAGACATTGTAAGCCATAAAGATGATAGTATGGCCTCCAGACTGGCTCTTAGTAATTCCAGGAGCCTTTGTCATATGGGTGGGTTGTGCAAACTACTGAGTTGTTCCAACTTCAGTTGAAATCCCATTGAAATATATATTTTGTGTGTCTGTGTGGTGAAAGGCTGTGTTCACACCAGCTGGCCTCCACATGTCCAAGCTGTTGGGATGGGCTGACTGCATGACTCCTGTGGTGCCTAGAGACAGGCCTTCCTTAGGATTCAATTTCAGATAATTTTGACCTACCATCTCTAAAACATGGGACTATGGAACAGGGCACGTTGTGTCTGGTGTCCATTTAGGTGATTTTGGGGCATTTGTGGCCTTCTGAGCTCTCACCAGAGCCGGGCCCAGGCAGTGGTGTGGGTTTGTAGTCACACACTGCGTTCTGTGTATGCTCAGTAAAGCAGGGTTTGCCATGTGTCATGGTCTTCCTATGTTACTTAGGTTGCATAAAGACAAAGGAGTTGAGGGGAAAAAAGTTCCTTTAAAAATTGCGTGTTAGAAACAGCAACCCTTGGGGTCAAGTTTTGTCCCACGTGTTCTTCCATGAACTCATCATAAATAGGGTTAGTGACCTCACAGCTTCCCAAAAGTTATACCGCTCAAGACTGCACAGTTAACACAAATAATATTAAATAGGCTGAATTATGGATTTAATTCATGGGCCACATCACTCACAACATAACACAGTGTCACGCAACAGAAATACAGCTCCTCATGTGTAATGGCATTAGGAGTGCTGAAGTCATGCTGCAAAACTTGCTTAATGATTTGCATTTTTTCCCCTATGTTACAAAATGTAGTTGAGCAGATGGATGCAGCCAGCTGTACATAGAGCTTTAGGGAGTACTGCGGAGAAAATAGAGAGGGTTTTGTTAAGATAAATGTAATAATCTCTGTGATAATTAGTTTAATTTAAATCCCTGCATCTGACTCATTTTTAACTAACCTTGTATGAAGTCTTTTCTTGCTTTGCTGATGGGTCTGTGAATTTAGTTTGATTACAATCCCTTTTTTTGTTCTTGTGGATTGCTCACTGATCACTGATATTTTTCATTAAGCAGTTGCTTTATTACATTGTTATTTAGAGGGGAGTAATTTGTGTTTTCTAATTAATTTAATTCCAGGCACATTTAGTAAGTAGCTACAATGAGCCCATTCAAGGGGTTTTAGGTCATATTGACATTGTTTACCAGATGTGTTCGTTTGTTTTAAAACATTGTTAACTCTGTGGTGACAACAGCCCTGTTTGATTGCTTGACTTTTCCATCTTCTCTAATCTGTATCTCCAAAACCCCCCAAAATTAGAAGATGCATTTCAGGTACTAGTGAGACATGTCCATAGGTATCAAATCACAGGGAAATCATATTGCAATGTCAATATAAACTATCATTATTTTATTATTGGGTTTGAGGAGATAGCAGGGATAAGCCTTCTGGCTTCTCCTAGCCAAGGATGTGAAGCCATTTATCCAACCATCAAAAAGCTGGATAATGCTAAGAAGATGCAGACTGAGTGTTTTGTCTATGCTTGGCCCATTTACCTCTGAAAAAGTTGCAATGAGGCTTCAGGAGAGAACGGGGCAACCAGGAGGATGAGCTTCCAAGCCAGGCATGGTGTGAGCAGTGATGGGACACGTTAATGGAATCAAAAGGCCAGTGTTGTAATTCACAGTTGTCACTATCCCAAATTCATAGGCTTGGGAAATGTTTTTGCCAGAAGCTTTTTGGAAAAGCTCAGCATTTCCTTGCTAGTGGAGCTCCCAGGATTTGGGGGTTATTCAAGCACTTCGCGTTCATCCCTGTTAAATACTGTATCCATTCCATCATCTGAGCATGAAAACTCCCCATTATACCTCTCATTTGCTCATTTGGCCTGCTGCACCAGGAACTGGAGTTCGAAAATGAGACCCTAATTAGATGAATAAATAATATTTTCATGGGAAAATGTACAGGCAGGTTATTCCCCTGACTATAAGCTCAACCCATGATAAACTACCAACAGTTGTTAACGTGTTCTGCAGTCACTTATTTTGGTAAGAAGTAAATTACTGCTTGTTGTGCAGCAAAGTCTGGCACAGAGCAGTGACACTGTAAGATTCATTGGCCTCTGAAGGACCCGCCAAACAATAGCCTTGATGTGTTTTGCATTATTTTTCAACTGTTTTCCATCTCTTTGGGGTTGGAACAGCCAAAACAAATGACAAACTTTGAAGGAAAGGTTTGTTCAGTAGTTCATACTACTAAATTTTAACATTTAGTGCTTGTGATGCAATAGACTGAATTCCGATACGATTTGACCCAGCAGCTAACCTGCATTTCCACTTTATTTTTTGGAGGGAACACTTAAAATGTTGTTAAATCTTTTCTGTCTCATGCTGGTCTGTTAAGGGCAGGTGTTTGTGCGTGCGTGGGGATCTGTTCTATCTATTGCTTTAATAGGAAAGAGCTTCTCTTGGAAAGGGAGAGTAAATGTGTGTGCATGCATGTGGAAGGAGAGAGAGAGAGGAGAATCTCTATCTCTGTGTTTATCTCTGCGATAAATGATGCCTGTTAAAAATGTGACTTGCCATAAACGTTATTAGTGTTGTCCTCTTTAAGGGTATTATACAAACACAGTCCCCATCAGCAGAAATGAAGCTGCAGTCTTGATTGTTTAGTTCACACAGTTTGATTTTTCATTGTCCCTCAATCAGTCACTGCCTGGAGGGGTATCAGCTATTGGCTGGGAACGCATCAGAGTGACATGCAGAGCACAGATATTCCTCAAAATCTTGAAAATATTTCATTTAAAATAGTCATTAGAGTATGCATCCCAGTCTGAGAGCAGCAGCAAAGTGAGCTCTGATTATCATTTTTAGTTGTGGATCTTCCCTGTTCAGCACTAACATCTCCCAAATTACGTTAAAATAAGCGTCTTCCTAGACAGATTTGTAATTCACTTGCACTGCCTATTTTATTCTCTGTGTAAAAGTTAGATGAGGGCATGGGGTTTAGAATAAACGAAATGCATAAAGTAGAAAACGTAATGCAGCATAAATGCCACATAAATCACATCCTAAAGACAAAAGCAGATTTCAAACATCTGAATTACTGAGCACTTAATGTGGAGTGTAATCTGTGTTTTGGTTTATGTTTGTTTCTGGAGTGTCACACAGAGCAAAGTACGGGGGGTTTCCTCTCTATTTCAACAGTGGGGGGAAAAGGGAGGTCTGGACCCCAAGAAAGCTTTCCGTGCATTTTAGGTAAATCCCCAGACAAGAGTCTCCCTTGCTGCTGGCAACTGGGCACTGTGCACAAGTAGTTGATTGAAATTTCATTTAAGTTCTCTTGCTCATCACAGACTAAGAGGCTGCTTCAAAATGCAAAATTGTCCTTGAAAAAACCTTCCTTTGTGCCCTCCCAGTTGTTTGTTCCTTTACATCACCTGCAACTTGTGTAAACGCCACTTCTCCAAGTTCCCTAGCATCTCCCCCAGGGGTCAGGGCACTAGTAGTGCTGTTCTTAAGCTGCAGCTCTCTGTTGTACCTAACAGATAAAATCTCAGGCTTCAAAGATTTACACTTAGGATGGACAGGAAGGAAAACAGGTGTTTTTTCAGTAACATTCATATTTTTAGGGAGAAAAGCTTTTTTTTTCCTCAAGGTTTTGTTTTTCTTTGCTCAAGCCCAATGCATATTTTCTGTTCAAAAATCAGTTTCTAGAGGAATACTTTTTAAAAAATCAACCTGTTTCCCCTGCAGCGCTGCGATTGGTCCGATAAAATCGCCGAGCCGATCGCGTCAAAAGGAAAGAGCCTTGGCTTAATTGTGAGCTAAGTCTCCTGTAATCCAGGGGAGCATTTGAGATTCTGCCCAGGCACTCGGTTTCAGCAGCCACTGAGGGCTGTGGGTTTCTCTCGCAGCCTCCCGGCTGCTGCAGCACAAGTCAGCATAGCTGATGCAGAGAGCGCTCTCCCCCCACTCCCTCTTCCCCGGCTCTCTCTCACTCTCCCTCTCGCTGGGCTTTGATTCGATATGAACAGACTGGTAACTCCGCTGTGAGAGCGAAAGCTGACATAACTCTGCAGATGGCGACGTTCGGATGATACACCTAGGGATTTTTCTTTAAGGGAAGGTAGCGCTTAATGCTAATGTTTATTTTTCCCTTGTTGCCATTTTTCAGGACTGCCAGTCCCAAAGAAGAGCCCAAAGTCGGTAAGCACTTTTCAGCTACTATTTCTGTCTGTTTGTCTGCTTTGAAGGAAAATGGCATGAGTTTGGTTTGTTTGCTTTCTGGGTCTCAATTGTTTTAAGTTGTCTTTCTGTTGCAACCATGATTACATTGCACGGCTTCTGCTGCATGGGGAGATGAGACAGGGATGCAGTACGGAAGGGGGACTTGTTTGCAAATAAAGCCTCAGGTTTACAAATCCGCTTCCCTGACAGATGAGCTTCTCTGTCATTTAACTTACCAAAAAAAAGCGCTATTGTTTCCTTTTGGAAAGATGGGAGGCTCCACCTTCTTGCCAGATAGCAATTCCTGTCAGGTGCTCATAGGCACCAACCTTTTCCATTAACTCCCTGAGTTTTCTGAGTACCTTTGGCTGAATTATTAACAGAATGGGAAAGTATGCACATTGTCGGGAGAGACAAAGCCTGAATAGAGCATGGTTACAGTTCCCAGGGAATACAGTCAGCTGTCGGAGTGCCTGCTCTGGAGGCATTTCCATACTGAGCAGGATTGTGCTGCAGGTGTAAGATTACTCATTTTTTTAAAAAGCAACAACAGAACAGTATTTTCTTGTCTCCTTGAACGTATTTCCATGTAAAGCTGTTACCTGGATGGCATCTTAGCTAGCAGCACGGAAGCCATGATCTAAAGTATCATTAAAGCTCCACGAATGATATTATGGAAGAAATTAATGTTCTATTTGTATGCAACAAAAAGAAATGTTTTATTTTTAAGGGGAATGAAATACCTAAAGCCTGAAAGTTGCAGTTATCTGTTGAGAGTGAGGGAGAGACAGAATTCTCTGCCAGGAGCTTTGGGGAAGCAGAGCAAGCGAGGTATTTGCTGTGCTGTAAGATGGTGTGAAACTTCACCGACAGTCCCCAGTGGTGCCAAAACCTGCAGCTGGGCACAGCCCAGCTCGCTGCAAACCTGGGCAAGAGGTTTAGGAAGCGGCTGAGCAGAAGGCTCTTGCTTTTAATACGAGCGCTCTGCTCATCCAAAAAGAAAGCCCTGAAATAATTAATGTGATTCTGATAGCTTAGGGCAGCGCTGATTAAAGTCATGTGCGCCCAGGCCTCTACCATTGTCAGCTCGCATTAATGTTGGGAGCCAGAAGTGCGGGGTGTGCTCCTCGCAAATCACAGCCCTGTCAGCCCCTGCCCGCTCGCTGCTGTCACACACAGGGCTTATTTCAGCCTTCGGTAAAACAGAAGCAAGTGTGTAAAATACAGACATGTCTGGCACGTTTCTATTCTCTGCCTCCACTTTTCCCCCCGGTCGGAGCAGGATTGGCTGCACGCGATCCGGACTCTGACTTCTGTCATTAAACCAGCCCTAATCCATGAGCCTTGGTCTTTCCAAAGCATGGATGCTCCCACTTTGCCGCACGCACGTTTGGCATCGGGAAAGCGGGAGCCTGCTGTGTCAGGCACCTCTGTTTGGCAGCTCTGCACAGTAAAAATCTGAGCAGCATGTAAATCCATGTCGGAATAATGCCGCCTTGGTGAACAAAGAGGCTGCTTACAAACAGGTGTAGCTGTGCAACAGCAGATTTCTCTCTACTGTTTGCTCTGAGGAGCCCGTCAGCCTGGGGAAAGCTGACATTCCTTTGCGTGCCTCTCCCAAGCCTTTTCAGGGTTCCTTCGGTAATTTTTCCTACGGTCGTAGGCGGTGCTGTTGCTTTTAAAGCGCAGGATTCCCAAAAACCAGAGGCTCCTGTTCCCCTGGCTGCACACGGGCTCGTTGGCAGCGCAGTTAGCAGCGATGTTGTACTCACTGCAGCGTCGTGCGGCAGCTTTAATGAGCGGCCACTCCTCGGAGGGCAGAGCCAGCGCAGCAGAGCCGGTGCAGCCGCTCCTTCCTCCCCAGGCATCGCTGACATGCAGGGCTTGAGCACGGAAACCTGGAGCAGAGTGCCTCGGGGCATCTGTGTGCAGGGGAGAAAACTCCTCGGGCTCTCTGGGGAGGATTTGCACCAACCCCAGAGCTCGTGTGGCCAAGGCAACAGTCAGAAGCAGGGAAGTGGGGGTGTCTAACGCTGTCCTTCCTTGGTTTGGTGAAGGGCTGCTGCTCCACTGCGGGAAGGGGGGACTCCAGCTTGACCTTCCTGGCCATGAGGATTCCCACTCATGACAGGCAGGAGGCAGGCCTGCCCCACCGGCACAGCTGCTCTCTGGGATACTATCTCTCTGAGCTCTGCCCCCCTGTTTCCCGGGGATGCCGTGAATCCCAGGGATTCCAGTTTGCTGCTGCACTGGCAGCGATGGGGTGAATGCAGGAGCTGCCATCAGAGCCGAGTGCCACGGGCTATCCCCAGCACAGCTGTGGGGCTGGGGGGGACGTGCTGCCCCTTTCCCCCGTGCCCTTTGCTCAACACACAGGGACTGTTTTCCAGCATTCCTTGTATAATAAGCTGCAGTTAGAGGACAGCACGCATCGAGGCTGGGAGCAGTTGGCTTTGATCTTAACTTATGCTTGTTTTTTGTTTCTTCTGCCGTATCGGGGAAGTCACGACTCAGGTGTCAATCCTCTTCTGCTTTGCTCAGGAGATGAGCCCTCTCTCGTTCCCTCATATCCTTTCCCAAAGCCCAGACACATTCCCCACTTACTGCCAGTGGCTGCTCTTCCGAAATGAGTTCTATTTTCTGTTCTCAGCCCCTAGTCCACATTCCCCAAAGGCCCTCCTGGCGGTAATGACATGTTTAAGCCCCTTGGAGAGGTTTGTTGGTGCTGGGAAGTTTTCTTGCCTTCAGCTCAGTTTTGCTGGGCTGTATTTGTCAGTCTGTGTGTATCTTCTGACAAACTTTGCTCTTCTCAGATTTTAAGGAGACTTTTTCAACCTTGGTGAAAGAGCTAAATTAGTAAAAACCCCCTTTCCAGCCGTACTTGGGACTGGACATTTCCAAGTTCTTTATTCCCTTTCCCCTCACCAAGGACATGCTCCCAGCAGCTTTCTGTCCCACTCCTTTTTTTAAATTTCCCACTCTTTTTTAGGTGAAAATGGATAATATTTTTGTATTGATAGATGTATATAGATATATGTATTTTATATCTAGATATATACATTTTAAGCATGGAAATTTTCTAGTATAGCAATTTCCCCTGCAATCGTTCTGGTATAACATGGATGAAAACAAACTTTTTTTTCTTTTTTTTTCCCTTGTTGCTTGCATCAAAATACTCCACAAGGGGGCAAAGATTCCCATTTCCAGCTCAGTTTGCTGTTGCTGCCCGGACCAGCTTCTCCAGCGCAAAATCTGCAGCTAGATCATCAGAAGATGGGATCACTGCAGGGAGGATAAAGTGCTAAGCTCTTCCAAAAATATGATTTTTTTCTTTTGGATTTAAGTAAATGCATTGTCAGCATAGCTGACTTGTGACCAAAAATGCAATTCCTATGCACAGCTAGTCCCAGACAAGAGATTTGCCACATTTTTGGGGTGGATAAGAAGCACCAAGGGCTCTACCAATGTCCTGTTTTTGTCAAGAAGATAAACTGGTTCCACAACAAGTCTTTACAAGACATCCCTTTTCATTCAGAGCCCAGGGGCTTTGGTAGGATGTGGCAAGCTCCAGCTTCCCACCTATTTATTTCGTCATGGCTGTAAAACAGTATCAGGGTGATTGTTTTATCCCATCACCTGTATTTAAGTGTTCAGTCTGCCTAAATGGACTTGAGGTAGTCACCATAGTCTTGATTTCTAGCCACTTTTGGTCAAGGTCTTTCTGGCAAGCCACTGATGCTAATCAGCAGCTCTGGAGAAGATTGTGGGCTCTCAAGCATCAGAGGTGCTCTTACTGGCTCGGGTAGTTCAGTGCCCCGTGCTCTTGGTGGCTTCTGTCAGAAGTCAATAGAGTTCAGCTGATCTGCTTTACTTGACACTGAAAACCATGATCAACACCTCAGGGTGAGGTCAGAACCTCCTGCTCTGTTACCAGCCAGACCCTGAACTCATGTGCTGCTTTCCTGCCCATATATGTGAACTGAGCAAGCTGGACAGTAAGGTTCAGACCCAGGAAGATTGGCCCTAAAGCTGGGCACAAGGCAGGAGATGGACAAGCCATCCTTTTCTTGACATTTGGTCAGTTCATCCCTCTTAGGAAAGCACTGCTTGTACCAAGACACAAACTTCATCTGAGCAGTCCCCATGGCAGGGACCAGGATGGTCAGACCCCTGCAATTCCTCATGGTCATGACTTGCTGAAGCTGCTACAACATGTGGAAAGAAGTTTGGCCCCAAACCTTTTTGGCCTCCTCTGGTGATATGAAAGTCAATAAATATTGTCTTGAATAATTTAATTATATACATTCCGTAGTACCATGGTTACATTCCCCTTTCTCTGGTCCCCTCTCAAACTCCTAAATAGAGATATTTCAGGCTTTTTGAAGGAGTTATTTTTTGGAAAACTACTGGTCCTGCTAAAGAAGTTATTGCCTAGTTATTGAAAAATACCTGGCTTTGCAATTGCAACTCTAGTTTAATTAGAGGTAGTTTTGCTTGAGATATGCTGACACTTCCATTTGCAATCCAAATACAAGACAGAATTCATAGTTTGTTCAAAATTTAAATCTTTCATATCATAAAGTGAGAGCACTTTTTGAGGTTCAAACTTTGTTTCTTTTTAAACCAGAAAGCTTTCAGAGGGTTCTCATTTTTTCCCTAAAGGCTAAATCTTCAAATTTTAGTCCCTGTCCTCCACATTCTGTAACCAGCTATTTCCAGTGAGACTGGCCTGAAGTTTCAACAGGATGTTTGTAGTTATTTTAGTAGTTTAGCCAAGCAAACCAATCCAGATGGCTGGACTGAGAGATGTAATTTTTTTTTTTAAGTTGATTATCCCCAGCATAGCTGTTTTAAAATGGCTTCAATAAAAATTGAAGGGCTGCATGTGAATTAGCTTCATTTACTACTTAAAAAGCTAAACATGTTGGAAATTGGTTCAGATATTTGTATTTGAAAGTCTGCAGATGAGTAATCACAGCAGGCAAGCTTTGTTCAAAATTGCTTTAAAGGACAAAGCCAATTTCACATTCTAGTCAATCGAGATATCCTTTAAAAAAATGCTGGTAGTGGATCAACAACTCCAATGCAAGGCTGAGAGGTCAAAATTATTTGGGCTGTTGAAGCTGGGATTTTTTCTCAGCATAAAGCTGAAGTATGTGCAACTTAACAATAATCTTACCTGGGTTTTGGGGGTTTAAGACTCTAAAAGAGGGCACTTTGTATGATGATCTGTAATTTATTCAGCTATTCCATGATGGAGCATTTGCTGCCTGGGGTCTCATGTTCAGAGTGAGCCAAGAGGTGCCCAGACCTGTGGCCAGTGAGCCCCCCACGCTGATCCAATCTGTATCTGCTGCTGGCTCCTCTCCCTACCCCAGCTTGGGTTCCTAGAGAGAAGTACCTGAAAGCACAGACTTCTGTTGGAATGTTTTCAGGCACCCTCTGCCAGCAGGAGGCTTAAATTTCAGCCTGAGGTTTATTGGTGTGAGTGGCTGACCCCCTTTTAGCTGGGAAATAGTGGATGTTGGAAAAACAACCTGTGGGATGCTGTTTTTCTGGCCACCCTCTGTCTTACAGCAGCCCTGGGAACACAGTTCCCTGTGCCAGAGCAGGTGGGAGATTGCACTCAACCTTGGTGTCAATCCAAGGTCATCTCAAAAGAGCATTAAAAAGCATTTGCTGCACGGTGTGGGGAGCTCTTGTTGAGGATTTTGCTGCATATTGAGTAGTACAAATCCCAGCAATGCAAATGTGACTTGTGCTTCATTTGAGCACACAGTTGTGAATTTGAGTTAAGAGCTATATACCCTGCTTAGCTAAATATTAAGCTGTCAGAACTCCTGGCACACTACTTTGGAATAAGCCCCAAGCTTAGATGGATGCCTTTTTTCCTGCTTTAATATACTTAATTAAAACAAATCAAACTTCAAATAGACATTTTCACATTTGTTAAGGTCTGCAGAAATCCCTGCAGAAGTCTGCTCTGGGGAGCAGAGCCATTAAAGAGGTACTCTGCTGTCCACACACTTGTAATGTGGGGGGCTGCAAGAGGTGCAGAGAAAAAGTGATCTTGCATAGTAAGGGCTGTGCTTGAATCTGTTTTAGAGGGTCAGTTTGAGTTTTCACAGTGAAATCTGGTAGTTTTTCCATTTTCTTTCAGGCTCAGGTTAGACCCAAATGTTATCTGAATAGAAGGCTGTTGGGATTTTCTGCCTTAATTCAGGAAAAAACAAGTGCACTGATAACTAGTAACCTATAATGAGATTTAGATCTGTCTTATGTGTGAGATGGAAAAATGCTTTTTTTTTTAGTGATAAATTACTTTGTTTTGTATATCTCTTTTTGTCAGTCTGCCTCTCAGAATCTATCGCTGGGGAATTTAACTGTACCCAGCATTAACTGGGTAGCAGCAAAACTATGACTTATGTATTTACTTACGTGCATGCAGAAAAGCCTGATCAAAGAAGGGAGAGAAATTGATGGAAAACACCCACTCAGCGACCAATAACCGTCTGTTCTCTCTCTTTCCACTCACTCTCTTCCTTACAGCAACCACTTGAAAGGAAAGACAGCCAAAACAGTTCCCAGCAGAGCGTCTCGAGCCACCGCAGCGGGCACACCGCGTCCCCCGCGCACAGCACCCAGGTGCTGCCAGACTACGCCGCCCCAGAGGCACCGGCCGCCGACCAACCAGACACTTCTGGGCAGAAAAAGCCAGATCCATTCAAAATCTGGGCCCAGTCCAGGAGCATGTATGAAAGCCGACGTGAGTATGAAGCAGGTGTAGTTGCTAAGGCTACGGCTACGGCAGCTGCTCCCTGTGTATTTTCCTTGCAGGGGACTGAATCTTTTAGGTTTCTGCTGGAGATGTATGGCTTCCGCTGGTTTATTTGGTATCTGTCAGTGTGATCCACTTGGTAGAGCTGCAGTTTGCTCTTTCATGAGGATTGGATTTAGATCATCTCTAGGAAAGGGCACTTAGACCAAAGCTTAATATGAAAAATCCCTTTAAAATTAAAGACTGTCTTTTCCCCTATATTTTTATTTTGCTTTTAAATTAGGCTGAAGGAGAATTTTCAAGTTTGTTATCCAGATCCTAAACTCTTTTTCGAGGTTAAGATTCATTATCTGATACGCATAGGAATTTCAGTAAGGAGGGGGAAGTATTTAGTTTGCTGAAATTCATATCAGATGCTTTTCAGCCTCACCCTGGGGAGGAGAAAATCCAGCTGAGCCGTTTTACTTTGACCAGAGTGGACACTTTAACAGTACAGGTATTAAATGCGTATTGTGAGTGGCTCTTATGGCAATTAATAATCTGCACACTTGGCTAGTAGTTCAGCAGGGTTTTGACTCTGCTCCAAGACTATAAATATGGTTTCAATCAGTTTCTTCTCTGGAAACAAAATAAATACATTGGCTTTGCTTTAATTGCACTGCTGAAGATGATCAAATCTGTAAAAGCTTCTTAAAGAGTTAGAGTATTAGGTTCATCTTGAAAGGCAATAGTTACTTTCGTTACAGAAAAGGGAGTTTCAAAGTCTTGGTGCTCTGAGAGTATCACCTGCAGTTTGATTTTGTTGTGCTAACTGGAAATTGATAAAACCAGTAAGAAATGAGCCTTTACCTCAGAATGAAAAATGGTAGGACTTTTTTTTTCTGACCAAATGAATCACTCTGAAGTCTTATATCCTGGAAAAATTAAATCATGAGTCATAGTTTCTTGGCTGAAGATGCATCCCTGGATTGAATGTCTCAGCAAGGCAGTTTGTAGGTGTCTCTGCTTCTGTGCACTGCTTCCCTTCCCATAATTTCCTAAGGATTAGGTGTACTGACCCTGTGGGCTCTCGGGCGAGGTCACGCTGATCTGCAGAGTGCAGTGACAGAACTTGTACGTGCAGCTCATTGAAATAGGAAAAAGGGGTGAAAGCTGAGGGACAGCGACTCCTTCCCGTGCAGAACTGTGGGCAGAGCTCCTCCTTCTCCTGCCTGGGTGGACAAATGTCCCATGGCACTGGTATTCCTGCTGCTCAGCCCACGTGGTTCCCCTTGGCACTGTGCTGCCATTGCCCCTGACCCCCTGCAGCTACTTAACTAATTTCTAATTAACTGTTTAACTCATACTAATTAGTCTTTAGTATCAGCTTAGCAGCCTTAACTCCTGCCTGTCTTTCCTGATAAAACCCCAGACTGAACTGGAGAAACTCTGAAGTGCACAGTCAGGCAGTTGCCCTTCTGTGTCACCTCCAACACCATGTGCTAAATCCTTCCTCTTTTCTCGATGGCTGCAGTTATCCTGTGGAGGTTTTGTCCTTGGCTGGGACGAGAGCCCTTCCAGAGGCCTTTTCACAGTCTCTTGACCTGCTGGTTTCCCACACCCCATCTTTTCCCATGCCACAATCCTCACTGCTTGGGCCTGTTGCTAGACTGGGATCTGCTACATCCCTTCAGCTTCCCTATCTCACCTTTCCATAGTCCAGTGTCTCTGTACTGGGGTTGATCCTCTTCTACTGCTTCAGTCCTTCTCCTGCCTCTTCTACCAGATGAGACCTGTTTGAACATTGGTGCCTTTCTATGACCTTTTCATCCCATTGCTGTTCCCTTCCAGGAAGGTGTTTGATGAGATTTCTTGGTTTCATAGATAGGAATGTTTTGGAGAATGGTGGAAGTGTGATATGGTCATGTGTCCTTCTAAACCATTAGAAGTGTCCAAGAGCCTATGAATTTCAAACCCTAAGCTGGAGTGAAACCCATTCCCTGGGGATTAACCTGTACTCTTCTCTAGTGACATGGTTTTGCTGTGGGTAATGAAATGTGAAGAGAAGCAGGAAAGATAAGTGAAAAATGGAGTTGGACATGCTCTGTCTACTTTTGTGGTCTGATCCCAAAGCATGACTGGTGGTTTCATTTAGAGGTCAGTGATCAGCTCCTCCTTCCCTCACCAAGCCCTTATTTATCACCAGTCTCATAAGTGGAGTCTGTAGTTCACAGCTGATGCCTGACTCTGCTGCCCTGGGGGCTTGGGGTGAAGCACTGTGTTTCTTTTTCCTTTGTTATGAACCTGAATCATCCCTTTGAGACTTGTTCCCAGTGTTGCCCAAGCGCTGGGTGTGTAGCTCTCCGGTCATTTGTAGGGAACTCTGCTGACACTGAGCATGAGAGTGTGTGATGGGAGAAACTGTTCCCTGGGGACTCCAGTTTCTCTGTCTGTCAGCTCCACGTATGCTGTTCTTCATATTTTTACTCAGCTTGAGTTGCGTTTAACTCCAGTGCCACCTTTGGCTCGTGGGAACAAGTCATGTCATTGCTTTCTCCTTTACTTGGACACCCATTCCCTCCGGCTTTGGGACTGTCATCTCCAATGACATCCATAGCTTTGGGTGCTGGGTGTGACTCTCTCTGCAACTTTCTGATTGAGGTGTGAGCAGAGCTAAGTGAATATCTAATGCACAGCAGGAGGACGTCACCCTAGTGCCAGAGCCAAGGGTCAGTGACACATCCAGTAGCCAGGGCAATTGGTGGGTTCTAGAAGGCTCCACTACCTGAGGAGCCCCAGCACAGCTCTTCTGCTTCTCAGGCCAGGGCTTGCTCACTGTTAACTGCTGGCCTTAAATTTTAAAAAAGCCTGAAAAGGGTTATAAAATGTTCTTTTGAGAGACAGGGTTTTGAACCCTCAACAATTGGACTTGTGGAAAAACAGCAACAACCCTTTGTGTTGAAGTATATGATGAATTTGAAAAGGACAGAATTTTAGAGCATTAGGTCATCTTAAGTGTTTTATTTTGTGCCATTTTTGGAATTAATGAGCATAAAAAGAACATAGTGCAATTTTTCAAGTGCAGTTGACACAAGAAGATGAATTCATTAGCTCCAGCCCAGAGATATTTTTTTTTTCATCTAAAAATAATAATGTAAAGAGGTTTTATTCAATATATGAACTCGTCTTCTCTAGGATATTTCTAAGAAGTACTGAATCTGCAATGAATACCTACTGTCTTTTGCTCTGGGAATGCATCCCACTGTTACTTACATTAATAATAAGAATGTAGACACAGAAAGCAAAGGCAACATTTTAATTTTTCAGAAATTGTAAAATTCATTCTTCCTCTACTTGAGTATTTCATTAAAGAGGACTGTATTTGCCTTATGTGACCTGTCTCACTGAAGTCACTGGTAGAGCACAATTAGGTTGAAAAGCACCAGCTAACCACTAATTGTGTAAAAGCATGTGTTTTTATTATTTGCCTAATACATCTTAATATCAGAAAGTGCTCCAATTCTGCAAAGGAGAGCCACCAACGTTGCTTGTTTAGGGGAAGAAAAAAAAATAATAAAAATTAAACTAGAATTAATAATGCAAAGCTAAGCAAAGGCTCCACCACTGTTTCTGGACTCTGGCTGAGGGGAAGCAGAGTAGAACAACAACTTTATTCCACAAATGTGGGTTAAAGTTCCTTCATGTGGAGTTCCCTGGGGTGAGGGGATCAGCCCTGCAAGGTGCTGAGTGTTTGGGCTTGGGTCCAAGGGAGCTTATTTTCAAGCTGTAAGCCCAAAGGGATGCTTTAAGGCTAAGGCTGAGCTCAGATGCTCTGCTGCAATCTGGCCCAGAGTCACCAGTCTTTGCTGGATTAAGACATTTCAGAATAGCCAGCTTTGTGCGAATGTGAAAACAGAGCATTTGGTGGTGGTAACAAACGCACTCATTGCTGGTGCTGAGTTTTTAGCTGCCTGAGCTCCTCGTTATGGGTAACTCATTGCTGCTTGTGGGAGTTGTGTACATGAATCAGAGAGAAGGACAAACCCTTAAGGTTTAAAAGCTGAAGCAGTTCCCAGATCCAGGAATGACATACTTGAAGAGCGCTCAGAGAGAGAAACAGCAATTGAGTGGCTTAGCAGAGAACCACAATTCAGAAACCTCGCACTGTTTTATTGAAATATATTTTTATAATATGCTTTTTACTTTTCAATGTATTATTAAACTTCCTTAAAGATTAACACAATCTGTTGTCAAATTTTTCTCATGTGGCCTGATTGCTTTGCAAAATACCATATCCTACATATGGCCATCTGTCAAAACAGCAGTGACAAAATGAATTAATCTGAATTGCAGATGTGTTAATGAATCCCTTTGAAGGACTTAAGCATTTAATTAAAAGTAAAGCAGAATACAATAGAGAATTTTTAAAGCTTTTAAAATATTCGAAGTTATCGTTAATATTTGAATTTTGTTTTCAGGCACATAATTTGTTTGGGAGGATTTTTCTCTCCCCAAATCTAATTAAAATAATACAAATAAGTCTTGACCCTAGCGTATTCGCTCACTGGCAATTACATAGAACTAAAAATATTTGCATAATAACACAAACATTAGATACTTTCCTCTTAAAATAGAAAAGAATACTCTCCTGAAATTGCAGCCGCCTTCTGATCAGACTGGCTTGAGAGATGATGTTTAGTAAAAGCCCTTTGGTAGGGTTATGTGCTTTTGTTATATTAATAGGAGACAAACAGTTGCAGTGATACTCTTGGGCACACGGATGTATCCATGCCCTCGGAGAACGTGTTGCTAAAAAGGACCGTAGCACTCCCAGCATGTCGCGTGAGCTTGGTCAACTTGTCAAGAACTCCTGCTGAAGCCATCTTTCAAAAGCTTTTCATGCCACCACAAAGGGTTGTTTAAAGGGAAAAGACAAAAAAAAAGGAATTCTCCTGCATTGTGAGAGTTTAGAAAATGGATTTCTTGCAAATATGGAACCTTATGAGGTCCGTGGCTGAATTGCAGGACTTTTCAACTCTGAAACTCTCCATCAGCTTCAGTGAGACTGTCCACTACTAATTTCAGACTTGTCCTCATATAATTTGCAGAATCTGGGCCTTAAACATTTTGTACTTTGCCAAGCTATGAGTCACTGAAAGTGCTGCTGCTTCAAATGAGCCAGTGACTAAAGCAAACTCATATTGATCATTCTTGAATCCATCTTATGTTGAAACTGATGTCACACTAGGCAGATTTTTATTATATATAACATGTTAAAGTTTGCATAGTAAAGTTTGATTAAAATGATCTGTAATGAATCTGTAATTAATACTGTGTTCATTATTCATCACCACGTATTCAGAATTTCTTTTAATATTAGACAAAGATATTTCCACTTGGAAAACTAACTCGGGTTGTGAAGGTGAAAGGTTTTTTGTAGAAAAGTATATTTAAGGTGTTCTCACAGAAATTTTTCCTCTACGAAGAAAAAAGGAGGTTTTTCAAATATACCTGCATGCATGTTCATACATGTATAAATTCAAATGTGTGTTTATTTTATATCCACATTTGCACAGGCATGTGCAGAGAGATGTGAAACTTAGTATGTCATAGTCCATAGTAGCTATAACCTTAACAAATTGTGCATGAAAGCCTAACATGACCCATAAAGTCACAATTAATTAAATGAACTAACAAGAAAGCAGATACATTAAGCTTTGCAAAATTGTAAAATTAATATTACAGCTATGTCACCTTCACCTGCAACTGGACTGAGCAAGGGTGAGAGAGAGAGAGAAATCAATTCCACGAGTTTTGGAGAATGTAAGACTGTGCTGAGAATGTTTCTGTGTCTTGTGATGTCTTGTCCTGGTGTCATTGCTGCTCTGTGGCGGGGGGCTCTTCATCACCAAGGGAGTCTGGCAGGGCCATATGCCAAGGTTCGCCACCGAGGGGCAAAGTCTGGCTTTATTGTCCTGGCTGGATGGCGTAGGTGGCAGGGGGCAGATGTATTGTGTTCCTGTTTCCTTCATGAGTTTGCCCATGTGGCTCATCAACAGGGCTGCGTCACCCACGTTTCCAGCCATTCACAGAACTCTTACCACTTCTGCACTGCTTTCCAAATGGTCTGGTTTAATTTGGGACGAGCAGACTGCTGTTAAATTTTACCCATTTGGGCTACGTACATGTTTTACCAGTCAGACATGCTTGAGATCAGTCAAGGTGCAGATTCTTAGAGGCCATTTTTCATTCATTTTCAACAATTTCAGCAGCACCATGTTCCCTTTAAGTAAAGAAAGTGGCCCCTCTGAAGTGCAACTGAATAATGGGAGAACCCAAAATAATTCTCCAGTATGGAACCTCAGAGGGTCTCACCTCTGAAGCTCTGGGGTGGATGGATGTTCTGGATTGTGCCAGGGAATCACGGCCCTGCAGAGCTGCTGCAAAAGTGGTAAAAGCTTTGTACTCATTCTGTGAAAGGGTTTGTCGTCTGTATGTCTGTTGTATCTGTGTTCCACCTCGCTGTAATCCTTCCAGTGGGAGGAGCGCTAGGTGAAAGAACTGGCTTCTTTGGGGGTGGACTTGTCTTTTCTTGTTGCTGTGGTCTGATACGGCTGGTCCAGCCTGGCCTGCTCTTCCCTCCAGCAGCATTAATTGTGTAGCTGGGACCCAAACCAGGGCCATACGGCATCGTTCAGTGAGATTGGAGGGGTGACAAATGGGAAGGTGTTGAGAGGTGCCGAGGACACGGGCCCACGCGGGAACTCTCTGCAGAAGCCACTTTACCTCTGACAGACCCAACACACACTATTAATTGTTTGGGGCCAGCCTTTGCCAAAATAGCAAATGAAGGGCTGGAGAGATGCTCCCAACTGTGTCTGCTTGTCACACTCCCCTCGCTGAAGGCAGTGACAAACAGCAATTAATTCATTGTCTGAATTCTGTTGTGCTGCATGTCTGTGTGCTGCATGTCTGTGCGTGGCGAGCTGCCTTCAGCCAGAGGAGATGAGCCACACAGGCACTCGGCGTGTTCATCACTCGAACACTCTGTAATTGTGTCCAGACAAAAATCAGCCTCTAATTCACTAGGGGCACGAGTGTTAAGCTTAGCTTATAATTGCAGATAATTAAAATGTGAAAATATTATCTGTAAAGCCAGTTTAAATTAAAACGTTGAAGCAGACATCTGTACCTTAGCATTCACCTATTCGTTTAATTTTTAGTATTCCCAGTTCTTCAATTCATGTTATATTGAAGAGAGACCCTCAGAGGTAACCAAAAGTCTTAACGCTGACAAGCACCAGAGCAGACCCAAATTTTTGCACAATAAGCACAGACAGCATGAAATCCAGTTAGGGCCCAATCTGACATTCACTGATGCCAATGGAAAACAACCTGTTCATAGATATAGAAAGCTAGATGATGTTTCATTAAGTGTGCTGCATCCTGTGTCTGAGTTGGCACTTATTTAAATTGGATTCCTGAACGATATACTTTGGTTTCTTTGCTGAAGTTATAGGCAGCTGACTGGTAAAGGAACAGCTTCTTATTATCATTAATTATAAATTTTGGGAGGGGATCATTGCAAAATTAGTCAATGTTACAGATACTGTCCAATAAATATTAAATGAACCTGAAGTTGTCTCCTGATATGATATAATGTTAGCAATTAGTTTTGCATTTTTAAAAAAGGGATGAAAGCAAGCATGAGCAAGTTAATATAAAACATTACTGTTCAACAGCATTTCAAGGTTAGTACTTCACTGTATGTAATATTCATTGTAAAAACCTTGCTGTTGTTCCATACTAATGAGTAGGTGAGGCTGAGCTTTTTTATGTTTCCAGCTGGTTTTATCTCTTCAGTGCTTTTGCAGAGCCTGTACACGAGCAAGTGAGAGTCAGGAGAGCTGCATTGCTTCGAGTGGAGCCCTTCTGATTTACACCAACTGGGGATCTGTCCCATAGTTATTTAAAGCAGAGTTGGTAGACAGATAGTAAACTATGCTTGGGAAAGTTAATTAAACAGTAGAAGTCATAACAAGTGGCTCTTTTGTCTCCCATGAAAGAGGAGGCAGCTGTATTGTTTCTGGCTGAGTAGTTCTCTGTTGTACACATTTATTTATTGATGATTTGGAAGAGGATCTTGCTCTGGGTAATGATGCTAATATTGACAGAAGGAAATATTATAGTGATAAATAAATGGCATGTCACAATTAGATACCTAGAAAGTAGAAACCACTGCATAACTTTCAATAGTGATTTAAATAATAATCCTTTAGTATTTAAAACTGTAAGTGTGCATTGTTATGTCTCAATTTTTATGTAAAAATGAGGTGGTCTTCAAGACCACCTCATTTAAAGGTTAAAATTGCATGGCACATCCTTTTATGTACATCTGAGTAGTCCTGATTTGGGTAAAAAGGTGTGGTATTTTGATTAAAAATTATAGTTTTTCTTCTTTCCCTTCAGTTCCAGATTATCAAGAGCAGGATATCTTTCTATGGAGAAAGGAAACCGGGTTTGGATTTAGGATTCTAGGTGGAAATGAGCCTGGAGAGCCTGTGAGTATCATGTTTTAGCTTGTGACATCTTTCAGAAACACATGTACAGATGTGCAGAACTGTGCTGTAGCATCACTGCTAAAATAGTTAGTGGGATATATATATCCTGCATGTCCTCCCCACCCTCCCTCCAAAAAAAAACACCCCACAACTCCATAACTGAAATGGGTTTGGCTTCTCCTTCTACTTTAATGGTAAACCAAATGAAAATACATAGGTACTTGGGACACTGAGGACAGGATGTCCTGGTCAGGTTTGAAAGTATTTTGATCTTAGAATGCCAGGTTCTCAGATCTTAGAATGCTCAATTCTCTCCTTGAATTCAGTTAATTTCTTTACCATAAATCTAGTGCCTGTGGGAAGTGTCATGTGCTGCACAGGTCACAGCTAGACAGTGGCAGCATAAATTACCATGGTTTTCCCTTCAAAAATTATTTTGCTCATTTATGGGAAGAGAGACCATGAATTTGTCTCATGTTAGAGTAACTCCACAGAATTCACTGAAGATAAACCAAGACTGAACCAGTGGGCAAGTGTGTGGTGCAGAGCTTGTAAACCCTGGAGGCAACTGAAAGGGTAATTCAATCTCAGCTTCCCTGACAAGACCTTCAGTCCTTTTAACCACATTCCTGTCTGGTCACTGTCTGGTTGAACACATTTCCCAGGGCTGTCTGTCCTTAGAGTGAATGGACTGCCTAAAGAAACAAGATGTCAATTTATTACATTTTCACAATGTGCTGTATTCACATAGAGCCGCTTTCACACGAGCAACTTTCCTGACCAGCAGACATTTGTCAGCAATTCCATGTCTCTACTAAATCAGGTCTAACTACAAGTGCCCCTTGCTTCCAGCTGGCTGTTGAGCAGGTTCTCATTTATCTCTCTCCTCCTCCACTAATTCCTCAGATTTACATTGGTCACATTGTACCACTGGGTGCTGCTGATGCCGATGGCCGCCTGCGATCCGGGGATGAACTGATCTGTGTGGATGGGACGCCTGTGGTCGGGAAATCACACCAGCTTGTGGTCCAGCTTATGCAACAGGCAGCCAAACAAGGTCATGTCAATCTGACCGTCCGGCGCAAAGTGGTTTACACAGGTAGGCTGCAGTATCACCCTGCAGGGGTAGATTTCCTGCCAGGATCCCAACTGTTCAGCAAATGGTCTAAGGGGAAAAAAAGCTTTTCCTTGTAATGCTGGGAAAACTCAGGGGATGTACTGTTATTTTTCCTCTTTTACCTGTTTTTAGTCTTTTTTGTTCCTGATCAAATAAGCATCAGTTATTTTTCTTCCAGTCGTGACTCTCTGAGTTGGCTTTCCCAGTCTTCATAAGGTTTCTGATAAAATGGGGAACTGTTCAGTTGCAACATATAATTTTTAGTTTGATTTACGCAGCAAACAGACACTGTGGCCGACTACTTGTGTTTTCTGTATACTTCCCAAAATAAATGTGCAGCCTGATAGTCACCCTTAAATTGGGAGTGAGGGAAAAGATGGTGAAGAGTCCACAGGAGGGGAGGCAAGGGCAGAGAGTGAGTGAGGGCACTGGTGTGTGGTGGCTGGTGTCCCAGGCTCAGGGGAGCCTTCAACAGGTAGTTAAGTGACCTTAGGATGGGAAACTGTAAACATTGTTGGTTCTGGTGGGCCACAGTGTGCCTGTTTGTTGTCACAGAATCATAGAATGGTTTGGGTTGAAAGGGATTTTAAAGATCATCCATTTTCAACCCTTCTGCCAGGGACACCTCCCACTAGACCAGGTTGCACAGGTCTAGAGAGGTTTCTGTATGCTGAGTTATGCTGGGCATTGTGCACACACTGCACAGGTGTAGGATCTAAATGGAAAAAAGGGAAGGATCTAAATGGAAAAAAGGGAGCTAGCAGAGAGACAAAGATGCAAAGAGAAGTGACACTGCCTGGTACCATTTTGGCACCTAGATGAGTGATTGAAAAATGTCCTTATAGCAGAGAAAATGAAGACACAGGCATGAGCTCTCTAAATAACGTGTGACCTTACGTTTAATATTGGAGAGTAACTTTAGAGTGCTGCCTCTCCCTTTGAGTCTCTTTAGGCTCTCAGGTATGGGATTTGCTTTAGCTCACTCAAAAAAAGGGATGTTATGTTGCTTTTTAAGTTTAGGCATCATCAGATAAATAGGCAGTGATGTGCTTTGATCTTAGAGAGAATCAAAATAACATTCAGGTTGGAAATTAGGCCCTCAGTGGAAGTTAGGACTAGAAGATAGAAAATAGTTTTGTGTTCTTATCCAGGGCTGAGGTCCTTATGTTCAATAATAAATAAAGGTTCACTTCTCATTTCTTTCCTTCTTCCCAATGTGGATTAAACACCAGGTTATGTCTCTCCTCTGACAGCCTCTAATTCCTGACCAAGGTCTGGCAGTGTGAGAGAAACTTTAGAAGAGCATTGGGAGGAAGGGGAAGGGCAGTTGAATATTGGTATTGTTTTTGTGTGTAGATTTTCTATGCAGTTTTACAGCCTCCAGGCTGGAAATTACCATGAAAGATTTAGATGCATGAGATCTCTCTTGGTATTTCATTCAGAGGCATGTTACTGCAGATCGAGCTATTTCTGAATCATTGCAAATGTGGACACTTACTCTAGGATAAATTATTCAGAATCCCTTCTTTCACCTTATATTGCAGGCTTTTAAATTTCAGCATAACATTGTAGAGAAGGCTGTTCATGAATTTTGGTCCCTTGTTCCTCCTGTCATCTGTATGCCAGTAGAAAAAGATTGTTCAACTAAATGGGTCCTCTCTGTCTGAGATTCATGTAGGGGGAATTTTATGCTCCTGTATGCTTAATATGAAGAATGCTATATATTTAGTACATACTTTTGAGTATATAAGTGCAGACAGGACTTCTACCCAAGGATATTTTAAAGTTGGGTTGGTTTTTTTTTTTTTGCATCATGATTTTACAGGTTTAGATTTTGTTTGCCATCCATTTTCTTGCTGATGCTTTTAAGATCTTCAACTTAATTTTGATTCATCAAATTGCAGAAGTGACCTGATTAGTGGAGGCAGTCATTCAGCAGGGACAAGTGCAATATGCTGCTCTCAGCTGCACAAATGGGCTGCAGAGAACAGGCTGAGCAACAAGAAGTGGAAGTTATTGTGGGCCACAAGCTTTACGCTGAGGTTGGCTCAGGTGAAGAAAAACACTGTGCTGGGATGTAGGCAGGGGGGAACTCTCCTGATTTCCCAGCAGATGATGGCTTAGTGCAATATGGTCCAGCGCTTCAAGAAAGACATATTTGAGTTGGAGAGAGCCCAGCTGGAAGTAGTCCAGAGGACCAGGGAAAATAAGGAGAGCTCTAGAAAACATGGTCTGAAAGGAAATGTTGATCAAATTTTGATTCTTTAGTTTAAAGCAGAGAAGGGGGAGGAGGTATTAAACTCCTCAAGACTATAAGAGGCTGCTGCAAAGAGGAAGGGAATAATATGTTCTCCATATGCCTGTTAGATAGCACTAGAAATAATAGCCTTATGTAGCAGCAAGGAAGATTTAAGTCAGATATTGCAACCAATAGATTGCCTGGGGAGATATTTAACAGCTGATTAGACAAACATCTGTCAGATCTGACATTAAGTATAGTTGGCCCTCACTCGAGCAGAGTCTGAACTAAGCAATTTTTTGAGATTTCTTCAAGTCTTGTGGTAGCAGATTAGATTTTAAACTAATACCCCTTCCAACTTCAGTTGCTGTTAAACACTTGTTTAATATTAATGTTAACAATGTTTAATGGTTTCCCCTGCCTGTACCAGACTGTACAGATGATAGTTGCTGGTTCTTCTATCTAGAAGAGTTTGGTTCACAAGTTGTTTTCCTCATGTTGAGAGATTGTTACTACTAAAGATCCCATTAATCAAGGGCAATCAGTGCTAACTAATTGACACCTTTGCATTTAAAACTACACAAAAGGTGTTATTGTGAGATATTACTGGCTCTCCTTGTGGCTTGTGCATCTATATGTACAATATACATATGGTTGTACATATATAACTGAAGTGGGGTTGCGATAGCTAGAGGAGGCACCTTTGAACTAATGTAATCCGGGTTTAAAATGCCATAGAGCATCCAAGCACGCAGCACTGCACTGGTTTAACCAGGCTGCAGTTTGGCAGTGGGAGGCTATGGCTGCATGACCACACACAGGAAAGAGTGAGCAAAAGTGTGGGCAGTGCCACCACTGAGTAGAGCTGTTGATGGTGACATCTGAAAGCATGGCCATGATATGATAAATAGACTAAAGCAAGTGATTTTCTTTTACCCTTTTCTCAGTAGACAGCTGTTTTCAAGCACTAAATGGTGCAGCCTGCTCGAACAGTTTTTTTTTCCTCCCCTCCCCAGTTCCCAAGGCAGAGAATGAAGTCCCGTCCCCAGCCTCCTCCCACCACAGCAGCAACCAGCCGGCCTCGCTGACAGAGGAGAAGCGAACGCCGCAGGGCAGCCAGAACTCCCTCAACACAGTCAGCTCAGGCAGCGGCAGCACCAGTGGCATTGGCAGTGGCGGTGGTGGGGGCAGCGGGGTTGTCAGCACCGTGGTCCAGCCCTACGATGTGGAAATCCGCCGTGGAGAGAACGAGGGCTTCGGCTTTGTCATTGTCTCGTCGGTGAGCAGGCCTGAGGCAGGGACAACATTCGGTGAGTCCTGCGGGTTTTTAATTGCACCTCAAGTGAGACGCAAGGTTTGCGGCACAAGGAGGCGAGTGGGGCTCTGTTTAATTAAAAGTCGTGCGCGTGCCCCAGTTTATGTAATTAATACCTTAATCAGAGGCAATGACTTGGTAGGTGTTTGCCTCCTAGGTTTTGTTTGGCACTGAGTCAAGAAAAGCGAAATAAGAAATCCCAACCCGAAGAGATAAAATGCCACCAATGGCAATTCCTGATGTTCGCTTTCTGGGAGAGCCTCTCTGGAGTTTGCTTTCAGAGGAGCAGCTGGGGGTCCTCCCAGTCATGCTTTTGCCAGTGTAGAAATGTAGCAGGTGGAATGAATTATGTCGTGTGATGGTGGAATCAAGCCAGTTGATTTAAAAGCAGTAATGCTTAAACTGATTAACTTCTCTCTGGCAATCAAGGTTGTTCTGATCATCATTATGGAGTGAGTATGCTGATAGCTGGAGAGTTTTAATTAATAGTGCTTGCTGGTGAGACATAAAATGGGGAATACTGTTAAAAAACCAGAATGTTCCTTTTACGCATTTCATCTCTTTCCAAATCCATTTCTTCAGAGTAGGAAGAGATTAAGTTTAAGCTATGTCACACATACTATCCTGACCTAACGGAGGTGGCCATGGTTTCTGTCTGAAGACAGTCTTTCTGCTAGGCAGACACCCATCACCCATTTCCAGGGGTTGGTGCAAAGGAGATGTACATAAGCTGGTTTTGCAAATATGCCTGGAACAGCCTGTACTCGAGCAGAAGTGTCATTGCAAGGAGGAAACCAGTCAGAGATGCTATTTTCTTCCCCTTCCATCTCCTCCAAAAGGAGGCCAGAGGCAGCATCCACTTGTACTTTGTCAAGGAAGAAGGTGTTCCCTTAGTCTGTGGCACATGAGAGGGGTGGAGGGAAGGGAAACACAGAGCACTGCCTTGGCCGTCCTCACAGTAACTCCCGCAGCAGTGTTGTGGTTTGCAGAGAAAATGCATTGCAGGCTCCCTGTGCACCTTGAGTGTTCCTGGGGCATGCATGAGCAAGAAGGGGCCTTTCCCTCTTTCTCCTAGGCTTTATTTTCTGACATTTCTTGCCATTGCCCATCAGTGACACCCTTAGTAATACATCAAGGGAGCACCACCTCCCTTGCTGGTATTGATGTAGAATAGGCCATTTCTGACACTGTTCTGGACAGTCTGGCAGCAGACATTTCAAGGGGGAAATATGTATTATAAAACTAGTGCATTGACTTCTGTCAGTTCTCAGGTTTTAGGCTCTCTTTTAGAAGGTCCTTGCTGTTGGAAACTGCTCTTCCAAAATAGGTGTTTTGGTGCCAGAAGACAATGGTGTAATAAAAAACAGATTAAACCGAGCACAATCTAGAACAGAGGAAGTGCTTTTATCTTCTGAACAGATTTGCAAACATGTGTAAATAACTTTTACTGTATGAAGACTATGCTGTTAACTCTTCTCTGTAGAGAAACCTTGACCTGAGGTTGTAAAAAGTTGTGTTTGCTTTAGCCCAAAATACTTGCTAACTGGAAGTTTTCTGTGCAGGGGCTCCCAAGGAGATCTGTTGATCTGTGACTGTTTTTCCTTTAATTTTTTCAAGTATATTCAGCTTTCTCCTAATACTCCGCATGAGATGTGTTCCCTCTGATGTCTGGTGCTTGCTCTGGACCTGCTTTTTAGTTTTTTTCATTCATGGGTAGCATTTAGAGATGGGCCAAACTGGTTCTAAAACCCACCTTGGTCACTTTGGTGTGGGCTCTTGTCATCTGTGTTCAGTGGATTGGATAGAGTAGAAACTCATATCCTCAAAACAGCCTGCAAACTGGATTGGGCTTTCTATTACCAGAAAGAAAAACTTTCTAACATGATAGTAAAATTAACAAAATCTTCCTAATGTTTGTAACTAATATTAACACTTTTTGCCAGTTTTCATCACACCTTTCCAACCTCACATGTCCTTGTCTGAGCCTTTTCTTCTTTATGGTCTTTCTAGTGTTGTCATGTGTGTATATCTCTAAAACTACTAATCAAATAAAGACTACAGGAGAGATGGGAAAGTGCATCTTGAGGGTGAATGTGTTGTGAATGCAAAGTGTGAGATGACCACTCTGTGTACCCCATGGCTTTAACCACGTGCTGTGGGCCCCAAGGCCTCTTGCCCACGTAAAGGAGCTGTAAAAAACCTCACTGGATTTATCTGAGTGATATTGTGTGTCCCAATTCTGCATGTTATGGGCAATTCTGTGTTTTTTCAAACAAAACAACTGCATGGAAAAGGAGGAGAATTTTGTCTCCAGAACACATTCATCCTAAAGTGCTCTCACTCTGTGTGTCAGACATCTCAATGGTTTTGTATGTGGTTTTAGAGGTATTTGAGGAGGTCCTTATTCCTTCTCTGTTCCCACCTGGTGCCATCTAAGATCATAAAAGGGGAAGGGTTAGTAGAGGCTGAGGTGGGTGCCAGCACCAAACAGGTTACCTTGTCAGTCTTGGCCCATCTGTAGTGGTCCTGTGCCTTCCCTGATAGTACCTTTACTCACAAAGGAAGACAAATATTTCATGTTGCTTCCCCATCCAGCACTGATAGAGTGGGTGTGTGTGTGGTAGAAAGCGAGCCACACTCCCTCCTAGGCCTAGAACAATTTTATCTTTCTAAACTGAGAAAGAACAAAACATTGGCAGAAGCTTGAACAGCAGTCGGCTTAGAGAAGGACTAGAGAGGCTGACACTGATGTAATCTTGGAGGAGAAAGGTTGAGTTTTCTACAAATAGTTTCAATTTTTTTCTTCAAAAACGAAATCAGATTTGGGTTATGATGAGGCTGCTAAGTGCAGTTATAGTCAATAAAAATCTCATCATTTATTAACAGAAACCCACTTTGGGGGAGTTTTGAGGAATTAACAAAACACCTTTTTGTGGAAGAAGTAAAGTGTTGTGTACTCATACTAGTTGATTGCCAATGTTTTGAACACTGGCAGCAAAGCGATCCTATAATAACTTTTGCTTGATGCATTAATTAATTAACCCTTAACCTTCTCTTTCCCTTTTCAACCCTTTTTTTCCTTTTCCCCTTCACCATATTCCCACATATGTAAACAATAAAAAACCAAAACCAAAACAAAACAAAACAAAACCAACCCCCAAACCAATACAAAAGCGGGAAATGCATGTGTGGCCATGCCTCACAAAATAGGTCGGATAATTGAAGGGAGCCCCGCAGACCGCTGTGGAAAGCTGAAAGTAGGCGACCGGATCTTGGCCGTCAATGGGTGCTCCATCACCAACAAGTCGCATTCAGACATCGTCAACCTCATCAAGGAAGCGGGAAACACCGTCACCCTGCGCATCATTCCAGGAGATGGTAAAGTATCTGTTTCCTGCTGTCTTACCTGACCCTCTTCTCGGTTCTGTTCCCTGGGCTTTTTCTGTCACTTGGAGCTACAGAGTCATGGAGGACTCAATTTCCTCTCCCACTTTTGAGAATTAGCAATGAGGGAGGTTGTGAGTCTGCCATAGCTTTATTTTTTGTTTCTTTTTATAGAGATGGTTGGTTTTTAACAGGGAGGTGCTGATTCAACATTAAAAAATACCATTCCATTCCATGTATCTGCTTAAAATGTTCTTCCATAAATTTGATGGATCTCTCAATACACTTTGGTTTGATTCTTAGCTTAATAATGCAGCTTTAGAATATTTGGGAATCACTTGTTAGTATGTGGGATTCCTGAAGCTTTGTATAGATACAAGCAGGGTACAGAGTAAAGAGATTACAGAAAGAGATAAACACTTTGGCATGTTTTAAGCTGTTTTAAAAGCAGATTTGTTTTTATTCTGGGTAAGTTGCTTTGGGAGCGAGCTCAGTGCATTTTTAAATCACTGCTTAAATGGTGATGGTTCTGCAGCTGCATTTTAAGAGTTACCCTAGACAAGATCTCACTGTTTCAGATGAGAGGGAACGTGCATGATCCCTAATAAGCTGACACTTGGTGGTGATTTCAGGTCACTGAAGTATTTAATAAAAATAAGGATTTGTGTTATATATCAGTTTCATTAAATTAATCCCTAGCTTGATCCCCAGATAGGAACTGATCAGAAACCTGGTAAAGTATCTGCAGCAGAACTAAAATTGCTGTGGTTCTAAATTCTAAGCATTTTCTTTGTTTACTGTGCTTCTCTGCCATGGATCGGTTCAAAGTGAGAGCTTGCTGGGCAGAAACCTTTCCATATTGCTCCCCACAGACCAGGATGAGAAATTACCTGGTTATAAATTATTTTTGTTTAGGGTGATCTGTTTTGCACAAAAGCTTTATTTTCCTACTGTCTAGTAGGTACCAGGTCAAATGGTATATGATCCTCTGCTGCTTGCCACAAATAGGGTGTTCATGAATAATAAAATGGCTGTGAATCAAGCTAACATCTGAGCTGGCCTGTTTTGGAAGATAAACTGAGAGAAGAATTGTTCATTACCTGTATTTTAGTATCTGATAAAAAGGAAGGTGAATCTTTAAATAAATAAAGGCCTTATTTTCTAAAAAAGCAAAATCATCTGAGAAATAAGCAACTTCTGAATGATTTAAGAATTTTTTAAGAGTATAACCTCCTGACATAAATGCTCAGCCAGTCTTGCTCATGCAATTACGTGTCCCAAATTTCATGTAAATTGCTTAGGTTAGGAAAACATGTACCTGCGACTGACATCACGTATTCCTGGAGAAGATGGAAAGCTGTCCTTTAGGGAAGGAATCAACTCTGCTTTCATAGCACTTCAGACTTTAAGTCTTTTTATTTACTGTCACCTTGAAATTCCCAGTCAGATTGCCAACTTCGCATAGTATTACCTGCATTTATTATCCAAAAGACAGTAAGACCCAACACTTTCAAAACCCCTGAGGGATTTTCCCTAAAACCCCATGAGATACAAGAAATTGGTCTCAGTGTTGTTTTCTTTTTGATGTCTTTGTATGCTTTTCTCAATTTTCTGTTTTCTTTTGTTTCCTTTTGAGTGTTTTTTTGGCAAACATAAATGGTCTGTGTGCTTCAAGGAGGGGGGAGCATAAATCAGAAGCCATTCATCAGATAAACATGAAACTGAGGCTCATGACAAGACTCACAATAAACTCACACTGCTAATCTCTTCTAACATTATTAAAAACACCAAGTTTTTGCTTTGTAATAAGTCTTGCACAAGTTAATTGCCACAGACCACTGCAGGATTATATTTAAGATGAAATTATGATGCTTTACCCCACTTGCAGCAGATGCAAGGATACAGAGTGCTGGAACATGACAAGCTTAGATTAGGCATGTAATTGTTGACTGCGAGTTTTAAGGCAGAACAGGGCAAGGAATCAATGAAATATGTAGGGTTTAGAACATGCAGTTATAATTGTACTAAAGATAGTTTTTGCTAGATTCTGTTCCCGTTTTGCATGGTGGCTGGCATGCCTCCTGAACCAGTGTCTAAAACACTGGCAAAATTATGCACAATTCCTGACTCATGGGATAGGGTGGGCTAAAGATAGATGCAGTACAATGGTGTGAAGACACATCTGTACCAAGGATATGTTGTTGCTCTGCTTGGTATTATTAGTGTGACCTACTAAAGGGTAGGAATCTTGCATTCTCTTTGAAGCCCATCTTCATCTGATCTCCAAATATTTGTGCAGGATTTCAGAGGCTTTTTTTCTGGATGAATACAGAACACTTAACCATGTCTTGGGGCTTTGTTATGTAGGAGACAGATTTTAACATCAAGGCATCTTTACAAAATAAACATAATTATTTCTTAAACCCCAACAGTGTAACTACGCGTAGGGACGTCCCCTTCTTACACAAGCCAGCTGTCAGTGGCACATCATCACAAGGGTGTGGTTTGGTCATGTCTACCCTGAGAGGTGCAGGCAGACCAGGAGCCTGTCTTGCTTTCTGAGCCACTGGACACAAGCCAGCTCTGGTCTGGAAGATGTTTCAGCTCCATATGATGAGGGTTTGGGCATGTTGACTTGGGCACAGCACTGCAGGCAAAGGAGCTGTGTTCTTGTGGCACCCATCTGTTTAAGTGGTTCTTCTTTTTCTCTGTCCCTTTTCCTGAATTTCCCTCGACATGCAAATACCTACAGAAAGGAAAAAGCTTCCCCTTATCTGGATTTCTCTAGAATTAAAATAAATCTATGAAGTAAATTAAACTCCCAGGACCAAGTAAGCCCATGACCACCACATCTTAATTCAGGCAAAAACCCTCCAATTTCTGCAATTTTGTTTTACAGCTGGACTCTGTTTAATAATGGCAGATTTCTCCATAGCCAGTAAAATGAATTAGTGGATGCCTGTAGCTTGAGAGGCAAACAAGGGCAGGGTAGAAGACCTTGTAATATTACATTGGAGAGCCAGATGTTTCCATCTAGTTGTTGTCACTGTTGTCTTAGTGGTTGTTTATTCAGTTTAGATTTTGGTCTTGAAAGGTGGATCATGGTCAGTATTTTGTAGTTATTTGCAATTTGTGGTTCTCTCCTGGATGCAGTGGGTATAGGCACAAAGAGGGGGTCTCCTGTGTGCAGAGCTGTTCTACAAAGGAGCAGGTACCTACCACTGCAGTGGCTTTAACTGGAAATGCCATGTCTGATGAGTGGGTGTTTCTGCTGACTGTGCCCATCATTCTCCAAGTGCAACCAACATAACTGCAGAACATTTTGTGTTGGAAACCCCCAAATGTGTGGTTAAGCACCATCAAGGTATATGGAGTACCACCAAGACTTCCTCTGAAGCTGAACTCCCATGGGAGGGGAAGAGTGTTTTCAGGAACTGCTGACTTCTGGAGCAATTCAGCATTTGAAACTGTTTAGTACTAATACCAGTTCAGGATTGGTACAATATGTAGTTCTGGAAAATATGTTGAATTCAAGATGGAAGAGTTCTGGGGCTGTGTTGCTAATATTTTGCTAACGGCATTGACATGACCTTAATTTTAGGCAGAATTTTAAGTGAGTTTCAGGTGAACTCTGGTCCTACTGAGGTCTGTGATACAGCTCCAGAATGACAAGGGAATATTTTGCCCTGCCATACTGTGAGGGACATCTACGTAGGCACATTTCGGTTGCTCCCATCTCAGTTGTGGGGGAAGCAGGAGACAGGACCTCTCCTTGGAACCTCTCCTTCCGTGCCTAAAGAAATACAGAATTTGCACAGGCTAATGCTGAGCTGAGAGCCCTTTACCATGGCAGAAATTAAGCTTAGAAGTTACTCCTGCTCTCTGTATTCTCTCAGTGCACCCTTTTGTAAGTGCTACCCAGAGTTGTTGATGCATCTAGTACAGGTGGCTCCAAGTTCCTGCTTTCAGTGCTCAGGCAGCAGTGGGTTATATTTCAAAGAAGGATTTCAGTAAGTTTGGATTTTAGCCACATTCAAAATCACCTTGTGAGGTATTAGATAAGAGCCACATCTCAATTCTCCTGGAGATTGCCATTTCTGATGGAGGAAGGACTGATAAATTTATAATGCCTGGAACAGTTATAGCTACTATAAAATTAATCCACCTAACCAATATTTAGAGACTTAATTGTTTGGAATTCATGTCTTTAGACAATAGACAAAACATTGTTCAATCCTTCGTCTACAAGTGAGTCTTCATGAGTGTGTCTAATGGTCAGGGGGGTTTCCAATCCAGGTTTCCTAATTTAATTTTTTTTTTAATTGAGTGTACAGTTTCATATACATACTTACTATATTAATTTGGGGAATTAAGAAATTTGATCCCATCTCAAATTCTATAAAAACAACATAATGATGCTTTTCAGTGAAACGCTTTTTTTTTTCAGCGAAACTCTTTTCTTTCAGTGAATAGCCAATGGTCTTCTCTCATAATAAAACCAACATCTATTTTGCAGAATCCTCCAATGCTACTTTATTGACCAATGCAGAAAAAATTGCTACAATCACAACAACACATACTCCTCAGCAAATACCACAGGAGACCAGGTCAGATTGTTTTCCTTGAGGAGGGCATCTTGACATGCTCTCTCTTCAGTTACTTCTTCATCACTTTCGCATCCCATGAGCTGTATTTTTCCTCTCTCCCTCTTTCTCTCGTTCGTTACAGCAGGAACAACACCAAACCAAAGCAGGAATCCCAGTTTGATTTCAAACCACCCCAAGCAGCACAGGTAAGGAGTACCTCTCTAATTGTTTTGCTTACCACAGACTGTTGTTTCCAATCTGCTTGAGGGCTATGTTCAGATATTTCCCTTGAAAATTCCTACTGAGAAGCTGCTCTCCCTCAGTCTGCTGAAAAGAAAGAGAAACATGTTGATTAGTTTTTAATATGTGTTGCTGTTGTTTCAGCTGAGAAACATTTCCAACACATTCTCATTGAGACTTTGAGGGAGTAAAAATAAAGGAAAAAAAAGCTGACATTTTTAGGGCAATAATAATTTATGTGTTTGTTTATTGAATTGTATATTTTGAGAGGCCTCTCCAGAAAGTCTTTTTGTGTGCAAATGATAAATTCAGAGAATAAAAAAGACGAAAACTGAATAAGGGGCGATAGCTGGAGTGTTCCAGCTTGCAGAGGTGGCATCTTATTAGAGACATTATCTCACTGTTAACTTTCCTTGCCACTAGCCATCCCAGAAGTAACATCTTCCATTAGGGACTTCAAAACATCCCCACAATAGCATTTGAGAAAAACAATGCAAAGGCTTCTGTGCTTCTTGCAAACAAATAGATAATGTGGTAACAAAACTAAAAGCCAGCACCATGGCACAGGCTCACTCCAGGTGCCATTGGACATTGCACTAAAGCTGGCACTGGAAGGGAGATTGTCCTCACCTTCCCTGGTTGGTAGAACCTTTAATCACCTTCCCAAAATGTCCCCTCCTGCCCTGGGTGCAGGAGGTCTTGTGTAACAGGGGTGCCAAAAAATGCCCCATGGGACACGGCCAAGCCCACTCATTCCAACAGCCCTTCACCAACCACCAGAATTCCAAATTGCAGAGTGGGGTCTGAGGAAGCAGCAAATCCTGGTCTGTGTGTGAAAATTCAACTGATTTTCCATTTTTAATTATTACAAACAAAACATTGATTGAATAATTTCAACATGAGAGCAGCCCTCTCACTTACGACTTTCTGTTCAATTGGGCATTTGTTGTCTTCTCCAGCAGGACCAAGACTTTTACACTGTTGAGCTGGAAAGAGGAGCCAAAGGGTTTGGCTTCAGCCTGCGAGGTGGCCGGGAGTACAACATGGATCTGTACGTACTGCGGCTCGCTGAGGATGGTCCTGCTGAGAGATGTGGGAAGATGAGGGTATGCACACACTGACTTTACAACCACATTTCTTTGGAATAAGCTGACTTCCCTGCCTCTCCTGTCTGCTGTGCCAGCTGAAAGGGAAATTAAAAGTGAACTGAAAGTGGTTCCTATTTACTTCTGTCAATGGCATCTGTCACTCTTGGTATGCAGTCTATAGCAGTGTGTGTCCAGTGGAAGACTTTACCCCGTTCTTCCAACACTGCTCTCCAAATTCTAGTACATGATCTGTTGTTTAAAGCCTCAGGGGGATACATGTAGCAGTGAAAATGTAACAGCCACAGTCTTTGCCTGCTAGTGGACAGAGAGGGGACAGAACATGTGTATGGCCCATGGGTTAAAAAATTATAATGAAGATTTTCATTAACGTTAATTGTTAACCTCACATATCAGCTCAATGACAAACATTATAACAAGGGAGTATGTTATAAAATGCCTACTGAAAAATTAAATAGCCAGGTTTTATGTACTCCTTGGACCTCTGTTAGTGAATGCATTATAACTTTCCCACATACGTTGTCGTCTCCAGATATGTCATGTGAAGGGCATTTTCAAAATTCTTGTGCTAGGGGTAGATCTATGGGTCCAAAATTTTTGCTGATGAAAATATGATGAAAAATCAGTGATTCCCTGTGAAAGTGAGTGCTTTGACAAGTTCTTCCAAGCCCTGTTTTCTTCTCCTGATAAATGATTATATTTACAAAATCAGCTTTGCTGATTCATAGTAGGTATCTATATCCAAGTAAGAAACAGATCTGAAAAAGCTCTGTGAACATCCCAGTTGGAGCAGACTGTGAAACAAGCAACCACTTTGACTGAAGACTTTACAAATAATCAAGGTTTATTAAAATAGCACCAGTTCTAACACTGCACTTACTATTGAGCAATGCAGTAATTGCAATGTGATTTTGCAGAACAGCAGTGAAATATTTTGATACCTCAAGCTTTCTCCATTGTCTTCATGTCTCCCAGACTCCTGCACACTGGGCACTGGGGATGGTCACTGGAAGGAGTGGGGCATATTTAGCTTCACCTGGTGCATAGTTGTTCCAGCTTTGCTATGGCCACTGTCTTGTGGTGTGCTGGTGTGGACCCTCGTGGGGACTTGTTTCTAATCTTAGTCTCTTATTACATTGGCAGATTGGTGATGAAATCTTAGAGATCAACGGAGAAACTACCAAGAACATGAAGCACTCTCGGGCCATCGAACTGATTAAAAATGGTGGCCGCAAGGTCCGCCTGTTTCTGAAACGTGGAGATGGCTCTGTCCCAGAATATGGTGGGTCAAACTATGAAAACATTCCTTTCTTCCCTGGCATCACTCCATGAATGATTTGTCTCAAGATCTGAAGCGGGAATTCTTTTTTATTTTCCTTTCTCACCAGTGTCTTACCAACCTTTGCAACATACAATTGCCTCGCTTGTGCTGAATTTTCTACACATTTCATCCTTTGCTTGCTTCCATGGACTTGGGGCACAGTGTAAGGCAAGATCATCATAGCAGTATTTTTTGGTGATCAGAGAGGAAAGCAAAACAAAACAAAACTTATTGTCTTGTCCAGCCAAAAGCGGAAGGTCATTGAACTGTGCCAAACTGTTTCTCAGCGGCTGAATTGTTGTTTCACGTAGGTCTCTTCTTCTAATCAATGCAAAAACTGGGATCCCTAATTACTGTTCTGAAGCAGTGATTTTTTTTATTGGTTAGGTTTCTCTCTTAGTTCATGTCTGTGTCCATAGACATGAATGCCGAGATGG
Organism: Dryoscopus gambensis; assembly: GCA_013389985.1. Taxonomy (NCBI): domain Eukaryota; kingdom Metazoa; phylum Chordata; class Aves; order Passeriformes; family Malaconotidae; genus Dryoscopus; species Dryoscopus gambensis. The sequence goes on along the minus strand of WEIT01003308.1, from coordinate 220,238 downwards.
CTTATAAGATTTTTGCCTTTCCTTAATATTTATGTAAATATTTATAAAGTTATTTGAGAAAAAGAAGGGAAAAAAAATGCTTTACTGCAAAAATATATTGATTTGGCCTCCTGCGCCCTTTTCTCCCCCCTTAAACAGTCTGCTGGTTTCAACAGTTTCAAACAGTTTCTTACTAAGAATTGCATTAGATTTCCTTTTCTTCCCCTGGAGGTTGGATTGCTGGGTGGCTTAACTTAGCACACTATTTAATATTATAATTATGTCTTATTTATTTGAGATAATTGTCAAATATTGTGCCCTCGATGGAGGGCTACTCCCAACCAAAGGTCTTTGAGGTTTCTATAGAAACTGATGATTGAAGGGATGTCCTTTATACTTTCCTCCCTGTATTTGGGTTATTTTTGTGTCAGTAAGTTCTGTGTTTATCATTCTCTCCATGCCCTAACACCAGAAACAAAACCCTTCTGCACAATTTACGAACCAGATTTTCTTTTCATTTACTGTACTACGTTTGAGAGTTTCTGCTCAGTCTGCTCATTATTTAACTTAAAATGACCAACTCAGAGTATAACCAACAAACAATTGAAGTGTTTAATGATATGGAAGGGAAGTTGTGGGTTTACACTTCTGTAATATAAATAGCACACCAGAAGGTTCAATGATGGCACTGAAATTCTGTATGTTCTTTCTACTTTTGTCTTTTCCTATACTCCTTTGGATGTACAGTACTGTATCATATGCTAGACTGCATAAATACCCTGTAAATTAAGTGCTTCACTTCTCAAAGCATAGTCTGTTGCACTGAGGATGGAAATCCATCACCAATTTTCTTTTGGCTAATGCTTACCACTAAATGTTCGTTCTCCAAGCAAGGATTTAATATACAGGGGTTGCACTACTGTAAAGAGTATCCTTGTAACATTTGGGACTCCTTTCTCTTTTTGTTCTGTTCGCTGCAGTCGCAAATGGTTCCTCTAATAATGTTAAGTTCCAATATTTTTCTGACTTGATTGGAACGTGCTTCTCTATGAGGCTGTATATTTTTGTAATGAGTTTTGTACTTATTTTTAATGTTGTGGTCTCTGGTGGACTTTATTTTTCGTTGTTGTTTGATTGTTAATGTTTTTTCTATGACATTCTGTGTCACTGTTCCAGCTGTCTTTTAGAACGGATGCTCTCGTTGTCTGGGTTATTGAATCACCTCTTAGATGTCTCTTTATGTCACAATAATAACAACAACTGCTGTCTTTGCAGCCTTATATTTGGGTGAAGCCTAGACAATCTGACTGAAAAAATAAACTTTCTTTATTCTAAGATAAAATATGAAGATTTTTCTTTCTTTCATCTTTATTATAGGGAATCTAAATTTTCTACTTTTCTCTTTCTCTTTCTCTTACTTTTCTTGGTGCTGGGCTCTTCCTTCCTCAGCGATGATACCTCCTAATATCGCTGCATGTATGAGAAATGACAAGCTCGGGGAGTCTTGCTTCTACCTTATGGGCCATAATCAAACTACGGTTTGTAGCTAAAATCAATATTAGGTGTTTTTGTGCTGTGGCCTAATTCCCTCACATTGCTTTTCCGCTTCGCTATATTCTATATGTACAGCAATTCATCCTGAACACCCTGCGTCCCCCGAATTGTAAGTACACACACCACAGGACATGTTTGAACCTCGCTTGTACCTTGTGTGATAGGCAGGTTGCCACAAGCCGCATGCTTGCAGCCACAGAAAAGCAGCGTGGTCCCATCCCCAGCTGTGGCCTGAAAATGCTAATAGAGCAAAACTGCCCGCACATGAGTTGCAACATGGGTTTCACCTAAAATTCACGAAAATCACAGCCCATGCACACACAGACCCTGCCATGCTCAGGAGTGGAAATGCCATCAAATGGGAGATGCTTGACATGATGGCAGGAGGAATGTAAAGTGTTTGGCTTTGGGGGAGGGAAGACAAAAAGGAGAAAAAGAAGGAAAACAAAATCTGTCCTCACAAGTGTTTGTGAGGGTTTTCAGTCGTTGCCATCAGAACAGTCCACCTCGAGGTGGGTGTCGGGCTGTGAGTGTCAGGAAGTGGCTAATGCCAGCCAAGCTACCATGGAGGAGTTACTTTAAGAAAGAAAACAATAAGCAAATAAAAGCAGCACTTGCATTAAGGCAGCACAGCTACTTTAATGTTTTTCATGTTTGCAATGAATCATTCATAAACGTCCGTTACAAATGACGGGAGTAATTGTAGCTTAGCTGCAGCGCAGTGCTGGGGTTTAGTTTGGATGTTCTTTTTCTACTTCTGCTTTGCAGTTTGACTTGCAGAGGTAGCTCAGCTATATTTTACTTCAAATAGTACATGAAAAATAATGAACTGGAGATTAGATTTGAATCAAAGCCATCCAATGTATTACAATATCTTTCCATTGCTTTGATATGAAAAAATCATAACTACTGTCATCGTTGTTTGAATCATTGTGGCAAAACCAAAATCTACCCTAGGATTTTACATAACATGGTAGAACTAAGTGAGATTAAGCTGTGCCTTAAATGAAACAGAAATTGCATGATTACAGTCTCTCACACCTTCAAAATGTTATTTTACAAGGTGAAAACTTAATAATCAATTCTATTTTCTGTACATTTTCTGCTATTTGAACCAAGGCCTCCCACACCTGGAAGGCAGTTTTTTATAATGTCTTAAATGACAAAAATTGTTCCCTAAAGGCCCTCTTTATTGGGAACTATTAAAAAACAGTGGCCAACAACCTGAACTACAATGTTTTTTTCCCACTGGAAAGAATGTAGTGTAACCGAAACATTATGAATTGGGCTTGGGGAAAAATGTAAAGTGCCCCATGCCCAGAAGAGCATAAAGATGAGATCAGCTTGGACCAAAACATGGCTAATGATCAGAGCAGCACCAGTACTAACCGTAACTCTCGTTGTTCACAGTTAAATTAACAAAAGCTTCTGTTAGCCTTCGCTGACTGCTGTAACAGTTGTTTGTTTTTGTCACTAATGAAGTCTGAAGAGTGCTAAGTGGTGTCACAGCACCACAGAAGGCATCAATACCAAACCCTTTGCTGTTATTTTCTTTCAGACCCCAGCAGTGACAGGAACAGTCCCGCCACAGGTTCACAAAATGTATCGGAAATGAAACCCGTGCCATCCGACCGACGGCAGCACCCATCATCGGAGTCCAGTTATCCACCAGACCTTCACAAATCATCACAACATGGGGACAAGCGGACTTACGTTAGAGACCTAAAAGGCAGCAGAGAGTTTAGCAGACATCCCAATGAACACCACACTTGGAATGGGACTTCTAAAACCAACGACCACGTGCCGGGCAGGAGGACAGAGAGGTCGCCGGAGAGGAGGCACGAAAGGCAGCCGGAGAGGGCGGTGGTGAACGGGCAGAAGAGGAGGTCTCCCGAAAAGCGCAGGGAAGGGACAAGGAGTGCTGACAACACTTTGGAGAGGCGGGAACGACATGAGAGGAGGAGAGACCTCTCTCCGGAGAGGCGCAGAGAGCGGTCGCCCGGCCGCCGCCGGCGGTCGCTGGAGAGACTCACAGAGCCGAGGCGGTCCCCTGAGCGGAGAAGAGAGAGCTCCCTTGACCGAAGGGCCAAGTCGTCTGACCGGCGGAGGGAGAGGTCGCCCGAGAGACGGCTCAGGGAGGAACGAGTTGGCCACCGGGAGAGGGAAGACCCCGGCTGGAAGCACGAGCCGAGCCGCAGGCACCCGCTCGAGCAGCGCAGACGGCCCTACAAGGAGTGCAGCACCGACCTCAGCATCTGAGGGGCTCCCCGGGGTCCCTGTCGCCTTCCCCACACCAAGGGAGCAGAGGAGAGAGTGAAACCACCTGGCTTTCACAGGCGAGGAGACATCCGGCACCTGCTGATCCTACAAACCGTTTATGCAGATGAAATCTTATAAGAAAAAAAAAAACAAAAAACGTTGTGCCTGATGTATAATATTAAAGAAAGTATTTTTTGGTGTATTCTTTTTTTTTTAATTACTTGCCAAATGTTGGTCCTAAAGGATTATAAAATTTTGTTTCTACATTCTTTGTAGATTTCTTAAAAATAATTCCTTTACTGGGCTACTTTCCCCCCTCCCAAGTATAATAAGTGGGGGTAGCCAGTAATACAATATCGGCAAAGGATTTTATGACCAAGTTTGAATAATTTGATCCAGACTGTTCTCTAGTGACTCACTGCTACACTGTATGTAGAAAATTTTTTAAGGGTTGGGGGTGGGGAAGGAAGAAAATTGTTCATCTCAGTAGGAATGGAGCGCTTCTGCTGAAGGAATTAAAAAGGAAAGAGACAAATGTTCCTAAAATCGCAAGAACTGTTTGAAGAGACTATTGTTTCAATGAAGGATATTTATAATAATAATAAATAATTTTTTTAAAAAAGCAACCAAACCCACACAGCACAAGATGAATTATGAATTTGTAGTTTGTTCCATGAAAGTTTATACTTTCAGGCCCCCTGGACAGGATGCGCAGAGGCAGAAGGACTGGTCACCACCATGCCTGTGTCACACAATAATGTGGACTGTTGAGCTCTCATTAGCCTCAGCAACATGTAACGATGATATGTCATTAAGGCAGCAGCCCTGCTCATCTCCCAGCTGTATATGGACAGCAACCCCAGCATGCATGGTATTGTGTGTCTGCTTGGAAGCAAGGGAAGGGATTGGGATCCTGGGACAAGGCACAATGCGGTGGGAGCACAGTCCCCCTGCTCGGAGTAGGTGTATTCCTTCTGCTCCAGAAAAACCAGTGGGCTTTTATTTTGCCAAATTCCAAAAGCTCTCGATTCTTCTTGCTATGTATTTAAAGGGGGGTTTTTTTGTTGTTTCACTGGTTCATCCTTACTGAGACAAAAGGAGTGCACTTGCTGGGGGGGGAAAAAAAAGGAAAGAAAAAAGTATCAAAGGAAAAACAGGCTAAAAGAGGCAATCAGTGGGACAACCTTGTTGTAGAAGCCTATCCATACCTGGTTATATGCTGTAAATTTGAGTCTAAGAACAGCAGCAAAAGGGAAACCTGCAAGTTTCTAAGTTGTATTTTTAAATTTGCAAGTTGTGTGGTAAGTCTGCTGTAGCATTGGTCTAAGATTTAATGGTTTACTGCCTAGCTGAGCCAAAATGTTTGCCGTTACTGTTGGACCACTAAAGTAAACTGCTGCTCTTTTCAGTGCATTGGTGTGTACATGTATACTGACTCACATCCTCCATATGAACACAAAACCATTGCAAGTCTATCACTGTTGTTGCCATGGTACTGTAAAAACAAAACCAAGAAAGAAGATGGCCAATCATTGTGTGTACAGTTGAAATTGTAATTAATAGAGTGTGTTGGAAAAAAAAAAAAACTGTTGCCTTTTTCTTGTATAAAAGAGGATTTATGACAAAATTTAGGTGTGAGGAATGTGATTAAGTGTTTATATTTCTAAAAATGGAACAAATTTGATTCAGGGGATATATTTTAATGTAAACTGAATCAGGTATGTAAAGCTGTTTTAAAATGGGAGACTGTATCAGTAATTCTAAAGCTTTTGTTGGTTTTAATATCATTTCTTTCTTCATGGTGGGCCTGCTTATGTATTATTAAGCACTTGTATGCAGTCTATATTCTCCAATCATCATTTCTTGCAACGTGCTATAGGCATAATGCCCTTTTCTGTGTTGATGAAAAGCAGTATGTGGGCCAATCTTTTTTATAAAACACTATGCATATATAAATACGACATTGTTCATAGCTTTGTTTGACTTAATTGGGTTTATACATAACACTAGGATGAGTAGATGTGGACTTACCCAGTAAGAGCTCCTTTCCTTGGAACAGACACTATGTATATGATGTAGCAACAAAGAAGGAGAAAGTCTGTGAATGCTATTTTTATTATCAAATAAAGTTTTCCATACAAAGCATGCATGCGAGTGTAGTGATAAGATAAAGGAAGAACCACACCTTAATGTTACATTTTCATTCCTGCCTAAATTAATAAAACCATAGGTTATGGTTGCCAAGGGCCATCTATTAAATATGTATTAATCATTTGACAAGCCTTAAAGCAAAGGTTCCCAGTTTTCCAGGATAAAATTTCCTCCCCCAGAATAGTCAGAAACTGAAGGTTTAGGTGAAGCAGGGTCTGTAACTGTGTCTGAGGTTTGTGTCATTGATTCTGCATTACACATCACCACATGTGACCAAATAAAGGCAGCAACTGCTCAGTTGCTGTTGTGGAGGTTGTTGGTACCATGTATGTGTGTGTGTGATGTATGTGTGTATATACATAGACACACAAACATACATACATATCACCAAGGCTGTATGTCTCCCATCTGTTAGTTCTTGAAATGTAGAAAGACTTTTAGGTTGAAAAGTGTTTATATTACATGGATTTTTAAAACAACTTTTAAATATTGCATAGTTTAACAGGCTCCACTCATTTGTTTACCTGAAACTTCAGCCAACGTGCTGGGAGTCCAGGCAGCTAGAGAGAGTCGATGGTGAAGGATTTGTATTTCCAATCACAGCTTCCTCAAAGGGATTTGTCTGGTGCAGCCTGCGTCTAAGGGGTATGGAAGGGTCACTGAGAAAATGTTTAGATATTTTAAATTTGAATCTTTTATGATGATCAACGCCTTTTTACTCTGAAACCATTTTGTAATGGTATACACTGGTTATGCATTTGTACCTTCTGATACTACTACTGGTTTTTCCTCTCCTTGTTCATGTTACAGTATAATGTAAATGGATCTTACAGAGCTGAGTAGGTGAGTCTCAAGCTTTTGAAGTGTTGAGTCTCAGCTAAAGATATTACATACATAATACCAAAATTACAGAAACATTTAATACGAAAAAAACCACTGCAAGTTGAAAAAAAAAAACATATTCAAAATGCCTTGTTAGCGATGGCATCCTTTCTACTGCTTCCAAACCCACTGAGAGCTGGAGCCCTGCTCTGCAGCATGAGCATTGCAGCTCTATACTCTGTGGTGCAGCCTTAGTCACTTTAATTAATTCCAGCCTTACTTTTGACCATAAAATATTTTTCAAAACTTCTAAAAATGAAAAGAACCCCATTTTAGATTGTAACTTGGCTCCTGTTTTGTCAAACAACATCCTACGACTGTGAAGCTGCCTAAAAGATCAATTAAGAGTCTGTTTCTTATGAAGAACTGGGAAGTTTCTAAAAGGGTATGTGAAAAAGCTCTGCAAATTGATATAGTTAGGGTTTAGGTTTGTTTTGAGGTTGAGTTTCACACCTTTTTTTATTAGTCAGACATGATCAAGTTCTTGTGCCATCAGTATGCTCAATCCTGTCATTTGTATTGATTAATTCCTAATTGTGAAAGTTCTGACTGCAGAGGGATTGTTCAGCCAGCATGGAGAATTATGTGGGGTTTGATCTCTGGTTAGACTTGCACATAGCTTCTGGGTTAACTGAGTGGTGCTGCCTTTATCCACTTGCTCAGTTCATTCCTTCTTGAATAATCATCCCTTGGCATTGGAGCCAGTGTTTTACTTAATAGTGATCTTGTGTTAAACCATCTGCTGTAATCTGCTTGTTTTGTCACTGGAGTAGTAATTATAGAAACTGTTCTCCTCCTCACTTTGATACCTTTTGTTACAACAGGCTTTCAGCTCTGTCTCTTGGCTGACTGTTCTGCTGAAGAACATTATAAATGGCTCATAATTTGTTCAGGTTTTTTGGCTCTCATAAATAGTACCAGGAAAAAATGTCATTTATGACCCACTGCTGCCATCTGTAAATGTGTGCCTGTTAGGCCTTTGGGATTGTATTTTCTTAAGATTTATTTCTAAAAAAGGAAGAGTGGGAACTAAAAAAAGTATCCCAATTTACTTAGCAGTTGCTGTAAATCCCATGAGTCTGAGATGATGCCAGTTTCTGTTTTGGATGTGATGCTAATCCATCAGCATTCCTTCCTGGTATATAATGAAGAGGCAGTAACATGTCACACAAATGGAAATGCTGGGGTTTCAGGACAGAGAGGAGTATAAAATATGTGCTGCCACAAGGACTGCTGCTTAATGAATGTAGGAATTCAGTGGCTGGGACTGACCATGATATGACAGTCTGACACACAAACATGAGCTTCAATTCAGAGATTTTTTTTTCGGAATTTAGGACATACTGTTCCTGAATTCCTATATCTGAATCCTCTATAAATACCTCAAGCATATCCTAAAAAATAGGGTGCAACTGCCATTAAAATCCAGTGAGGTTTATGCATGAGTTCAGGCTCAGGCAGCATCTACCCCCATATTTTGGCAGAGTTTAGACTTTCATATCTGGGTCTAGAGGCACCAGGAGATGAGCTCTGTCAAGTCAGTAGAAAATAATGTATGCCCTGGCCCTTCTACATCAATGTCAAACATCTCTGCATAGACCCATTTTGGTGATAGCATGAGCTGCAGTGATGTGCTCTTCACTGAAGCAGCCGAGATGAACACCCACCGTCCACGCTGCGGACTGGTCAGATGAGGAGGCTCTTATCCTCAGCAAATCTTCTTTGGCAGCATATGCATTGCAAATCCTCGGTTTCAAGGAACAGTCTGAGCCTCAAGATGCTGAAGTTGAAACAGGGGCAGTTTAATCTCCTTGAGAAGTCTCACTATCTTTAATTTTTGCAGCAAAGAGTTTCTTAGAAAAGAACTTCTGAGGAGGTTTTGCTGCAGCAGGAGGGAGAAGTCATACTCAGACAAATCCAAAGTGCTGGCATTGTGCCTCAGACAAGGTTATTTGGTCCATTCCGAAGCTGATGTGACTTTGGTGCTGACTATAAGAAAGAGTCATGCTAACATGGAATGGGAATCCCACCTTCCTTATGTAGATTTTGTAGACCAGGCTTCATCTCTGCCCCAGTGTCATCTATGGCCAGTCTTAAACTTCCTTTCTTTCATTTGCATTTGTCAGAAATTCCAGTCTTCAGATTTTCTGTCTGTCATTGGGGGTTTGAGCTCATGTGATATCACCTCACATCTGCTGTGAGCTAAGGGCATATGTGTGGATATATTTGGATGTATGGCTGAGCTTATCTGCAGCAATTTGTTGAGTCAGGAAAATGGCATGGTGAGACTGTCCCTGCAAGCCTGGTGGCTCCTGTTCATATGAATCAGATTTTGAATTAGCTGCCTTGCTTCTTTCTAAGGATAGTCAGAAATAGGAATGTCTGGAGGAGGAAGTTGGCTGAAGCTCATTCCATATGTGCTAAAGAAAATATTGATTGGATGTGGAAGCAACTTGGAGAGTTTCTTGAGGACTCGGGCTTTTGTTCTATATAAATGAGCAGGATTTTTTTCTCCTTATTTCTCAGTAAGATTCTTCTGGATCCTGTTTTTTCTTCTAAGACTCCAGTTTGCTTCAGGGACCCACAGGCAACTTCTTTCCTCTCTGTTTGATCCAACAATTGTTGCCACGGCTTTGAAGTGCTGAGTCTGCTGGCAAAGCCTTTGCCTTTGTAACCTTTGAACTGCAGTTGTGTAACACAGGGCTGGCTTCCAAGAACACAAGGCAGTTTCTCTGCTGTACGCTACAGCAGACATGGTCGGCATGTCCTGCTCCTACTCTTCTGTGGAAACAGAGGTCCTGACCACAGACATGGAGAGCTGAGGAAAAGCCAAGAATCGCCCTCTGAAGGTGCATCCAACTACTGCGTCCTACTGGTTTCCAGATGTGACATAAAAACTAAAAGAAGTCATTAAATTTTGGGGGCTGATTCACAGTACTTGAATCCATTATTCTGTGAAATGATTTACTGAATGGTTAGAAGATGTTTAAAGATTCCCGTGCACATTATTTGCATGGTAATAACAGTAAGAGAAAAAGAAAAGACCATAAAAATATTCATGGCATATGTTTTCTTGTTTCTTGTTGAAGATGCATCAGACATCTGGTTTCTTTCTCAAGTCCCTTCTCTAGTTGAAATGATAACCTGATGAGACAGGTGTTTTTAGACAAAATGCTGAGGATGTCAAAATGAAATCTTTTTGCTGGAACCTCAGAGAAAAAGTCTAAACCAGTTCTTCATTGGTCCTTGAAAAGTATCATTTTATACAAGTGATACTTGATGTCACTTAATATACGTTTGCTAGCCTGAAAAAGGTTTGATTCTTTATAAAAGAAACTACTGACTTTGTCTTCCTAACATGCATGACACACATGGGCCCAGTTTGTTTTTTAAACCTCTTATTGATTGACCAGATTGAAAGTGGACTGCCGCTAGATTTCCTTGTGCTCTTGGGACAGCTTGGTCTGGAAGTCTTCAGCTTAACTGAGCAGTAACAATGCAAAAATATGCAAACTATAAACAGCTCTGAAGTGCTTAACGTGACAACACAGTTTTGATGCTGGGAGCGTGGCACAAGCCGCTGTGAGGGACCCTTTACCTGCTGGGCGCATCCCTACCTGGTGCATTCCAGCTGCCCACAAAGCTGGAGCATCTGGGGCTTGGGGGCAGCTGGGCTGCATTTATTCCAGCACACAGTGGCTTGGGCTGGTAGGCACACAGCTCTGCTTTACTCCTGAGTGCATCTCTGGGAGCATCCCGGAGCCAGAAGGGAGTTTTCCTCCCAAAGACCACCAAATAAGGACTGTTTCCTTTTGGTAAGAGCAGTGATTAAAACTGCCATCCCCTATGACATTGCATCAACTCAAGTATTTTACCCTGAATTCTGCCTATCCTAGAGATTAATCTTGGTTTGTAACTAATATTAATGATCATTGCTTCTGTTCTTGCATTGCTTCAGCATATTGTGAAAATCCGTATCTCTCAGTTTACTACTGATTTCATTCACATGCCTGACTTCTTATTCCAATTATGACTTAAAAAAGAGAGAGCCTTCTAACACAACTTCATGGCAGTTACAGATTATTAATCCTTTCTATGACTGACGTGTTTTACAGCAATGAAGTCGCATGGGGTTTTTTGCGTCAGAATTTCTTTATAAAAAGGATGCATTCTAATTCACTGAGCCAAAAGTACACACGTGCTGTCTTCAGGTTTTCGTGTACTTTACTCCCTGTTCATTGTGGAAAATTATTTGTAAGGATAGCTGTTCAGAGGGAAAAGTCAAATTAATTTCAAAGTGTTAAGTAATTAGACAAATAGACTTGTGAGCTTATTAGAAAGCGTCCATCTGCTTGTTTGCAGTTTGTTGTATCCCATGAGGATGCTGAGAATGGGCCACCAAAACCCACAATGAAGAGGGTTCGTTGGTGGGATGGCCCCCAGCCAGGAACATCCCCGCAAGATAGGGTGAACTCCCAGGAGACCTTGCCTTGAGTATTATAATCTATGGATCTTCTGTGTTTGAGATTGGTTCACTGTTCTACACCCCTTTATTCTATGTTTGTATCACCTCTAGAAATTTCTTTTTGATTATACCCCTCATTGGCTCTTGCCCCTTAGTCCCCCCTTTTTTTTACCCCCATTGACCTTACCTTTACTCCATCCCCTGGCCCTCAACCTCCTGGCCCTGGTGCTCTGCCCGCCCCTTCTTCCCCATATATAAACCTGTCCCCTGCCCTGCATCTTGCTCTTCGTCCCTGGTCCCTCCTCAATAAACCTCGTTGCTGGAACCCATACGAAGAGCCCTTCCCGCCTCCTTTGCCGCCTGCTGTCGCCGATTCTTCCTGTGCGTGTGCGTGTGCGCCGCTCCATCGGGAGTGTGTGCGCCTGCCTCCTTCGTCTGGCCCTCCGTGCTGCAGCGGCTCCTCCTGGCTGGGGACCCTTCTGGAAGGCTGCAGCATCACCACCGCCCCACGCCACGGCAGCAGTTCTCTCCAGCATGAGGTTTGGTTTGCAGTATTTTTTTATACATACGCTTTTTCTACTTTGTGTTACTCAGTTTGCCTCCCTACCCGAAATCTCCTATAGCTGCTAAAGCCTGATGATTTATATCACTGTCTTGTTGTATCTCTTTTGATAAAGTGGCATAAAGTTGATTCCTTTCTTTTCAGCATGCTCCTTCATTTCCAGCATGCCCTTTGTCTTTATCAACTTTTACTGCAAAGCAGAACAATTCATTCTTTTTCAGTCTCTGGTTCCTACACAGTCTTTTGCTAAAGGCAGGATGTTGTGAGGTTTTGGGCTTCATTTATCACAGCAGAATTGCATCAACAGTTTTGCAGCAAATGGAGAAGATGGGTAAACAGTGAAAAGCTGTAGCAGCACATTTCATACATCCGGCTATTAGCAAAATCTGATTTTCCAATTTTGCACAAAAACAGAGCAACTTTTGTTTGTGTGGGGTCCTGCCAAACCCACATTAACTGTATTTAATTTGATTGCTTGGACTCCAGATGAAAATGCTTTTCAAATAATTAGTTGACTGTAATAATGGAGATCCTGATTCTGAAAAATGCCTTGCCAAGGAAAGCATAGACGTCTCACGCCTGAGACTTGGAGAAGTCAAGGGACATAATCATTTAGTTAAAGAGCCTTCCTGAGCAAGGTCAGGAATGTTCATAGGAGTTAATGATCAGCATTCTCTCAGCCTATGCCAGAAACAACACCACTTGTGGTCTACTGATTAATGGTTTTCATGTCTTCCTGTCCTTGCCTTTTTTTCTTGAGCACCCTGACAAGGATCTCCATGTCTGGGATTTGTTCCACATGTGCTATCAAGTGGCAGTGCTCCTCATGCAGCAGGAGCACATTCAAAACATGGTTGTTGCTTTGTGTCCCATTACTGTCCTCTTGCTCTGCAGGAAATTCCTCTCTAGGAAGCTTTCCTCACATTTCTCTGCTTGCACTGCTTTGTGGTGCTCATGTTCTCCAGAGCAGAAAATGGCACTACACTGAGGATATCCATTAATCTAGCTGTGTTGGATGAAAAGAGCATCTCTTCTCTCTCATGATCACCAGTAGCAAGTATTTAGAGGGTTTCTTTTTTTCCCCACATGTTCCTATGGACCGTATGCCAGACAATGTTTCCATTCTTGCCATCGTGGAATTTCATAGCTCAGTCTCAGGTGTGTTCTGAGACTCAGAGGACACATTTACATCTTTGGTGTCACCAGATCCTGGCTGAGGGGCTTCAATACCATCTGAAGGACATAGACCAGGATGCTGTGCTGCCCTTACCCTCAGTAAAGCCCTCTGCACTGTCAGTGAACACAGTTCAATATTGAAATTAGGATGCTGAAAAACAGAAATACCCAGAACCGTGTGGGTGATTCAAATAAAATAGTGTTTCCATAGCAAAGAAGTAGTTATGTACTACACAGTGGTCTAGATTTAATAAAGAATCAAGAGAAGCTGAAGTTTGAGTATTTTCTATGGTGGAAGTGAACCAGAAATGCTAAGGAAAAGGCAGATGTTGAAACAAAGATAAAGCCAAGTGCACAAAAATCCATTTTCTTAAAAAAGAAAAACAACAACAAAAAAGGCCTGTCAGAATGATAGTCAGGCTAGCATTTAGTTCTTGATGACTAAGTGAAGAACAAAAAGACTGAAAAAAAACAAGCAAAAAGGAAAGGTAAGCAACTGAAAAGATATTTCCACTCAAAAGGTTTTCCATTTTTTTTACATTTTGTCAAAATGTTAATCTTTGAAAAATCACATCTTCCTGTAAGCTTGTACAAAAAAAAACCCCACCCCAAGCATCCCACCCTTCAAATGTTACCATGTTTTTCCTCTCTTGGTACGCCCATAAGAAGATCTGGCATTGGACATGTTCCAATGTAGTGTAAAGTATTAATGATAAAGTAGCAGAGAATAGTGAGGAAATAGGGAAACCCTTGGACTGCTTTCCCCCACAGGCTGTCGTGTTCTTTCTTTGCATATTTAGCAGGGTTAAAACTAGGTCAGAGTTGCCCTGCCATGTGCTGAAGCTGTGGCTGTGACATTGGCTCAGAGCTGCCTCTGGCTGCTGTCAGTTTGCAGGGCTGGTATGAGATTCCTGGTGGAGTCAGTGAGCCTGATTGTTGTGGTTTGAAGCTGGCTAAGCGCCAGGCACCCACGAAAACAATCTACTTATTTTCCTGTGCTATATCTGAGCAGAGGAGGGGGAACTGAAAACTTCATTTTCATGAACTATGGATTATTGAAAAAAATCCCACCAATTTAAGGTAAAACAGGTTCAAAACTTAAACAGTATAAAGAAGATTTATTATTAACAGCATTAAAAGTAAAAAGGGTAATGAGAACCAAAGCAAACCTTCAGAACAGCTTTCTTTCCCAGTTCCTCCCTGTTTCCACCAACCATGCAAGGAAAAAAAACATGGGGTTTTGGTCAGTATTTCACTTCCTAAAAATCTTTCTTCAATATGCTTAAGGAAAAGAGTTTCTTCTGCTGTGCCATGGGATCGTTCCCACAGGAGATAGTTCTCTGTGAACTTTTTTAGCGTGGTTTTAACTTCCACAAGCAGCAGTCCCGCTCAAACCTGCTGCAACATGAGCCCCTCCCATGGGCCAAGCAGTCTTCCCACAGCTGCCTAGCATGGGTCATTTTAGTTCCTGGGGTTTAGTCTTTTAAGGATGAGCTGTTCAAGTTTGGAAGCGAAGGCTCTCCTCTGCTATCTCTAAAAGCAAGGGTCATCTCTCTCTGTTTGAGTTCCTCACTAGATTACAGCTTTGCAGTATCCACGTGCTCCAGCATGAGTACTCTTCTTCACAGGCTGCGCGTGGATCTCTGCACCCCCCCATGCACCTCATGAATTACAGGGAAACAGTTTGTTGTGTCGTAGTCCTCACCACAGCTTGCAGGAGAATCTCAGCACCAGCGCTTGGAGCACCTCACCCTCTCCTTTTTTTTCACTGACCTTGCTGCCACCATGTTGGTTTTCCTCACGTGTCCTCACTTTTCCTTTTTCTCTGACTTGGAAGGAAGGTGGCGTCTGTAAGTTGCAGTTGAGAGGCTGATCTTGTCCAGGCTCTGCATCGGGGAATTGCTCACCACGTCTCTCTCTGCAGGCCACGAGGTCCTTGCCAGCACCGCACGGGCAGCTCTGGCCCCAGGAGGGCCCCGGCCCCGCGCTCCCGGGCTCGGGAGGGCTCTGGCCACGAGGTCCCGGCCTCAGGAGGGTCCCNTCGGGAGGGCTCTGGCCACGAGGTCCCAGCCTCAGGAAGGCCCTGGCCCCGCGCTCCCGGGCTCGGGAGGGCTCTGGCCACGAGGTCCCAGCCTCAGGAAGGCCCTGGCCCCGCGCTCCCGGGCTCGGGAGGGCTCTGGCCACGAGGTCCCAGCCTCAGGAAGGCCCTGGCCCCGCGCTCCCGGGCTCGGGAGGGCTCTGGCCACGAGGTCCCAGCCTCAGGAAGGCCCCAGCCACGCGGCCCCCAGCAGCCCCCACTGGGATGGGCCCTGGCGGCCGCCTCACCACCCCTCAGGAGAAGAGAGATCTTCCCGTGGTTTTTCCTTTCTTAAATGTGTCATCACAGAGGCGTTACCAACTTGTCTAATTGGGCTAGTAACCTGCCCATTGTCAGAGCCTTCAGCGACTGGCTCTGTGCTGCACATATTAGTTTCTAACAGCTTTTTTCCCACCCCCACCAAAAACCAGGCTGTGTTAAACTGACACACTGATCTTCCTCTTACAGACCATAACATAAATCACAGTGAGTCTGCAGAGGCAGCAGGAAGACATGGGGAGGGACGGACAAAGCATGGGCCAAGTAGTTGCATATGCGGCAAGAACCAGCAGAACATCGATTGTGAAGCCATGGCTAGAGAAAGACCAGAGGTGTCTGCTGTAGTAAGTGTGCACGCCCAGGGCAGGAGGCCTGGATTGCAGCAGGGCTCGTGGCTTTGGAAAAGGGAGGCTTTCATGCAGCCAAAGGCTTTGTCATTGACATGGACAGGGTAGGGGACAAGATGTGTGGGCAGGGATGCTTGGGCTGGGTTAAATGCAACTCTGCCTGTCAAGCACCTCATCTACCCTTGCTGAAGGGAAAGCAGAACAGATATTCTTCCCCATGTGATACAAAGAGCACATCAGCATGCAGCTGCTTGCCATCATTTGGTGCCCTTTTTGCTTGAGCAAGAGCATTGCTGGCAAGGGACTGAGCCCTGAGCCAAGTGTCAACATCAGAGGGGATTAAATAGTTTGTGCTAGAGGCAGCAGTGCCTCAGAAAAATTGGGCTCCAGCAGTCCGGGAAGGGCTGTTGCCATCTATGGTGGAGGCAGCCCAGTTCCAGCGGAACCTGTGGACCAGAGGGTCCTAGTGGAGGTTCTGAAGGTGGGAAAAGACAGGACCAGCCTGGCTGGGAGCAGTCCTCATGTCCTGTGCTAATCCTTGTTCTGTGATCACGTTGTCTTACTGGTCTAACTACCAGCATCGTGTCATAGAAAACTGCCCTGGGTCAGCATGTTGTGGCTTTTACTCCCTGTACCTAATTACAGATTGTTTTTATACTACAGTAGAATTTAAAGCACAGACCAAAGTCCAGTAACTTCTGTTCCTTGGGTTTCTGAAATGAACCCAACTTTACAGGGAAATGTAAATCCTAACATGCTGTGACTGCAGCAAAGTATTGCCCCTGACAAACAGACTTTTAACAAATCTGGGTTAATATTGACAAGGTGAGAGATATCTTTCTTTTTTTTATTATTCAGAAACACAAAGTCAGTGGGAAAGGAGGCCATTCCCCAGTGTATCCCTGAGAAACTCCCAGAAAGAAAAGCTTGGAGAGCACACAGATTTCAGGTCCCAGGGTAGCAAGACTGCAGCTGCTTTCTTTTTTTTGTTGTTGGGATGTTCTGTTTCATTTTGCCCTTTTTCTAATGATTAATAATTTGAGATTGTGTTTTCAGAAGGAAGGATAACCATAGTACCTTACCCCAGACATGTCAGTCAGGAGATTGGGGGGGTGGGACAAGCAGCACCTAAATCAGATTTCTGTACTCACTGTATGGATAATTTCCTCCCCCACATTTGTTATGTTAAGTAGTGCTCTTGAGGACCTAAAATTAAATGGTGTGAAGACTCCAGTTTGGTTTTATTCCTATCACCTAGGGCAAAATGGTGGAATTCCAGACTATCATGACAATAGTAGGGTATAGGGAGAAGGGGGAGGAGGAGGAAGGAAACATGAAAATGGATGGTTTGAAGCTGGCCCCTTGGTTTTAGCCAAGTTGAGCAGTGAAATGAAGGCAGTATATCAGCCAGTACAGTTCTGTAAAGGATGCAAGATGCATCTGTCATGCTTCACAGGCTGCAGAAGCTATTATCTTTTGTGAAAGGCAGAATATTTCACTAGGAATATTTGAACCATGGTGGTTTTGTTGTAGAAATGGGCTCTTAGGCTTGGTATCCAATCAGCCCCTGGGTACAGCAGGGGCTGGCTCTACAGAGTCCCTCTGGGTGACAAACCCCATGCTGGGAAGAATTCACCGGCCCCAGCCCTGCAGCACATATGTTCACTGGGCCAGTCGCGGCAGGGTGAGGGTCCTGGTGACAGTGGCAACCACTGGGAGAACTGGTGGTGAACCTGGGGCCAGGCTCAAGCTGAGCAGGAGCTTTCAGAGACCTTCCAGCTGAGAGCTGAGCAATAGCTTCCAAACACTGAGGATGCAAAGCTCAGTGCCCTCCCAGCCAGCTGCAGTGTGTGCTGCAGCTCAGGACTAAGGAGATTTGGAGGAGAGGATTTTATACCAGTTTATTTTAGTTTCCCTCCACGATCTGGAAGCCATAGATGTGACAGTCCCGGGCAGATACAGATACTCAGCATGTGCTGGTTGCTGTCTCAGGAAATAGACAAGTGCAGTTTGTTTTGTGTGCATGCACACATGTAGGTGGTCCCCAGTGTTACGGCGGGGTTCTGGCGGTGGTAAGCCATAACCTTCCGAAAGCGTCTCCAGCTGGGAGCCACTGGTGTCCAACACTGCCCTGGTGTCCAACAAAATACAACCCCTCTGTGATCCCACTGGGGGTGGGGGCACTGGAGGATGCCATGGGCAGTTGTAAAAGTCCCATCTGCACAGAAGACAGACTTCCAGAAGCACAAAGAATCTCTGGTCCTTTTGGAACTGACCTGCAGTCTGTGTCCCTGGGGTGGTGGGGGACAAATCTCCCATCGTGTTGGAGGTGGAGGTGGCATGTTGGATGCTCCAAGGAACATTATTATTGAAATTCTTTATCAAGCAACCGTGTGTTTATCTTGGAGAACTTGAAAGAGTTATGAATCTGCTGAGTGTGTATCAGGCTGGGGTGGAGAGCACAGGAACAATCATCATTGCTGTGGCAGGCAATATATTATGGCTGGCTTGCCAGCTTGGAAAGTGAATGCAATTCTTTTTTTGTGTTTGCTTTAGCGAGGGATAAGAGACTGTTTTGCTTGCTCAGGTGTTTTGAGTCTTTTAACTCTGCCTTTGTCTTGCTGGGTTTGGGAATTAGCTTCTAAGCGTTTGTGCATTCCTCCTTCTCAAGCTGGAGGTTATTTGTGTGTTTGTTTGGAATGAAGCAGGTCTTCTGTATGGGATATTACCTCATGCTTTCTGGATTGCTTTGCTGCTAATGCAGTTTTGGAGGGGAAGTGGCACAAAGAAGCTGAAGTAGCATTTCTGTTTGAGAGGAACAAAACCCAAAGGTGTGCTGTTTATTTAAGAAGCTGTTGCCAGCCTTGTGAAATCAGCCTTGGTTTGTGTAGTTCCCCTACTGCAAGAGAGGAGGATAAAAAGAAAGCATTCCAGTTCAGGTTAAGGGACTAACAGGCAAGACAGGCACCTGAAAAGGAGAAAAATAAGTCCAAACAGAGGCATTCAGAAAACCACAGGGGCAAAAATTTTGGCCTTTCTTCTTGCATAAGCTGTCACCCTGCTAATGTGGCTCTCTGCTTCTGGAGTACAATTGCTTTGCATCTGGCCAGCTCAGAGCTGGGTTATGGAGCATAAGTCTGTCAGTCCTCATCCATGCAGCCATGCCCTTAGTGCGACATTATCGCCACATGTGCAGCTGGTAATAATTTTTTAGGGGAGAATTATCAAGTTTGACATTGACATAGTAAGGATTTTGTAGGATATCTCCAGACTTTGTTCCTGCGGGGAAGAAGAACCATGCTGTAATAATTCACCATCTGATTTACCTAGAGATGTCACATAATATTCCCTCTAAATGGCCTACATGAGTACTAGATGGGTAGAGAATGTTATTTCTTGTTTCTTAATTCACTGGGAATAATTCATCAGCTGACAGCTGTGCTGGTGACACGAGTAGGTGCATGCCTTCAAAACAAGCCCTGACAATCCACTGAGCACCCAATTTGGCTTCACTGCATCTGTGCACTTGTAGTCTCTCTGTTATGCAACCTCTGGGCCTCTACCCACAGTCTGTTGACATTCATTTATTCATTTGATTTCATCTTCACAAGCAGCAACCGCTGTCATTTCCATATTACGAAAGGAGGCTGGGAACATGTTGACACAAGGCTTGGGCTCATGTCTATGCTCAGATAGCAGATGGGGAAAGCACTGTACTCATCAAGGAAAAGAGGGTATTTAAGGACATCTTCCCTTTGTATGGAGGCTC
This sequence comes from Dryoscopus gambensis, assembly GCA_013389985.1. NCBI lineage: Eukaryota > Metazoa > Chordata > Aves > Passeriformes > Malaconotidae > Dryoscopus > Dryoscopus gambensis. The sequence goes on along the minus strand of WEIT01003308.1, from coordinate 200,738 downwards.
TGTTGGAAGAGATGATCAGAAGTGGGACTTGGTTCCATGAGACAGGCTGGAATAAACATTTTGTCCTATTTTTGCAAAATAAAATTCCAGTTTATATCAGTGGGAAGAGGCAATAACTTTGCAATGTTCAAGTACAAACAACTCCAATGCTCTGAATATCTGAAACAAAAATGAACCTGAAAGGCCAAGCAAGAAGCAAATATTCTTGTTCTGGATGCTCCAAAGGAGCTGGGATCCAGTCTCCCTTGCTGAAAATTGGTAAACACATTGGAGCATTTGAAAATGGCAATCCTAGCTCTGCAAAATGGTGAGCAAGCTCCAAAGTCCTCAGAAAAGGCAAAATTTCCAGTCTCTTTTCTGTATAGCTTTGTGCCTAGAACCAATTTTTGTGTGAGGGATGGACAGCTTGCAGTAGGCAGACAAAAAAGATTTAGAAGTTATTTTTGGACTGAATGGTTTCATGTTTGCCCAGAGTTCTGGGCACTCCACTCTGGAGTGCAGTGGATAGCTCTTACTTGAATTCTCCCTGTACTCATCTGTCCAGCTAATGCTCTTCTGTTCAGTCCACATCCCCCACATCTCCCCCATTCCCAATTTGATCTATCAGCTTGACACAAGAAATATGGTGTGGATACATTTCTCATCTGTATTACAGGATAAAAACTGCTCTTTAATTCTTCCATTTGGAGAGGAGAGTAAAGGTGGACAAACCCTCCATAAAAAGGTGAGACCAGCAGGTGCCATTTCATTTTCTGTGGTTGTCTGCTGGTTCTGGAGAAAGATGGATCTTGGCTGGGAGACAAAACCACAGAACACCTATTGAATAATATTCTACAGGTGACAAAGGCTGCAGTGATAAGGGAAAAGAGGAGCTTTCTGGAGGCAAAATTCAGGTCACCTGGAAACCCTGACTTTAACCTTAGAATATCTTCATTTGAGCTCCTGTCACAAAAAAAACCACCAAGGCTCTGAAATGATCCACCTAATTTTCTCACAGGTAAGAATCCTGCCTCCCTGTAATTTTTATCCAAAGTAGTTATGCTGTAAAAATGTGATGACTGCCTCTGCAGCACTCACCTGCTTCTATAATGGGATAATTGCAGTTACAGGTAACGTGTTTTTAATTTAATACTATTATTGTGTTGCTGGTAGGTAAATACACAGGAGATGGTCTAATGAAGCAATTTGAAATCTCCTACAGTGAGCTGTTGGAAGGACATATCAACCACGAGCAAACAGCACAGTCTTAATCAATATTTGCAGAATTGTTAGAGAGGAGATGAAGAGGGGAGCTAAAATGTGATGGCTTGTCCCTCACTTTGGTGCTTTGACAAAAGCTCAGGGCTTGGGCTCAGCCTGGGGCCAGCACTTCTGTGTTGCAGTGCATGGGACCGCAGCCACAGTGTCCGCTCAGCCAAAGGGCTGGTGGCCCAGCACCTAAGATACTGAAGTTCAACATTGCAGTCATGGTGAGTAGGGGAACTATCGCATATCTCATGTTGGCTGGGAAAGAACACCAAGGCGACCTCCTCTGCCCTCAGCCAGCTCCTTGTGGATGAGAGGTCACCAGGCAGGCGACCTTACCAAACCAAGCCACAGTTGATTTCCTGCTCCTCGCCCATGGTCATGGATGTGAAGAGTTCCAAGGGATTTGCTGCATAAATCTAACATCTCACAGCAAGTCGATCCACGCCTCCATCCAGGAGATCCAAAACCAAGTGAAAAACATCCAACAAGAATCAGAGGACTGGGTGGGCAACTTGTTTAATAACTCTGGGTTGTCAGGATTTGGTTCTTCCATTCTAAAAACAGTTTCATGGTTTATATTAATTTTTCTTCTTATTCTTTGTGGTTTAAGTTGTTTTAAGAATTTTTTAGTCAAGGCCATGACTGACTTTATTTTAAAAGCAAAAAAAGGGGGAGATGAAGGGCTCAGGGTCCAGCACCCAAGACACCGATGTTTAACCTGGCAGTCATGGTGTGTTCCCAGATCCCCCGGGAAACTCAGTTTGCATATTGTTTAGCTATTGGTTTGGTATTTCCCCACCCAGTTTTATTCATGCCCTCCTGATTACTCATATCCCTCACTGCATTTTCATGTTTGCTAGAAAGTTCTGTTATATTTGTTACGCCATTAGTTGTTTTATGTTGAACCCTCCCCTGAGTTTGTCCCATTGGTTGTTTTCCCTTTGTCACCTCCCAGTTGCCCTAACCTCATTGGCTGTTACCCTTTTCTCCACCCCACTCCGCTCCCCTATAAAAAGTCATGTAAGCTGTCACTTTTGCTTTTCTGCCTTTGACCCTCCACTGGAAAAAAGGATTGGAATCCAAGCAGAGAGTTCCTCACTCATCCTTCGCCTCTGCCTTTGCTATCTAATACTCAGGCTTCAGCCTGCTCCTTGAAGGGGAGACAGCAAGGTCTGCACACTGCGGCCAAGTCCTATTTTAGGACACCTCCTGCAGTAAAGACGCTGCGCAGCCCCCAGGCAGCTAGCGGTCAGCATCACTTCTGCTGTGCTGCTGAAGCAAGACCCAGGAATTGTGGCTTCCAGTCCTCATTCTGCCAGATATGGTTGTTTCTGAAGCCAAGCAACTCTTGTGTCACCACAAGTGAGGCCAAAATTCTTCCCTTCGCTCCTGCTCTGGAAAGGCATTGATAAGAAATGTTCTTCGAGCACTTGCGAGTGTCGGGTGTTGCCAAATTCCCTGCTGATATCCCCTGGGCTGACTAGGGACCAAATCAAGTGCTCAGCAAGCTTTGACTTTGATATCTTCTTCAATTAATGGAGAAAAATACCTATTGCTTGGTCTGCCTTGCATCATTTGACATAAAAGCTGAGCTGCTGTGTTCCTGCCTTCTGCCTCCAGGCATGGAGGCTGGTGAGGAGCACTACCTGGTCTCTCCTTTGTGGGGTAGCTAATCAGGGCAGTAAGAGGAGCTGTCTCCACACAGGTAGGCACTGCAGTAAGAAAAGGGCTCTTAGTCCTTCACTGGGTGTATTTTCATGGCCCTTTCTTTCTGCACAAGGATTTTTCCCAGCACTGAAGGCACAAGCTTTTTTTCTGTTATCCAATTTCTGCTTCGCTCCCCTCATTTGGAAAGGAGGGCATTCAGAGCGATGCTGTATCTCCAGCTCTCTGGCATTCTTTGATTTCCCATATTGTCCAAAAACTCTGTCATCTCAGTCAATAGCATACTCAGCCCTCCAGCCATGCAGGGAGCATCAGCTCACTTGTTAGTCTTCAGGTACTCAGTTTTTTATGCTGTTTTTGCTTTCCATTTTCATATCTGGCTTACAGCCATATTTTTCCCCTTATGGAAATCCTACCCAGTGTGTTCAGGTCTTAGTGGAGATACATGCTGTTTGTCAAGCAGCCTCTCCAGCTGCTTTCTTTCAATTAATCTCTTCTTAGAATTCAGCCCCTGAATTTCATACCAGGTAGGATTGCAGCAGCTGAATCCTGCCAGATTCACATGTTAAAGTTCTGTATCCCATGTACATGGAAATAATTCAATAGCCCTGAATATAAAGGAAGTACAGATTCTTCTGCATGGAATGGGGTTTTGAATCTGATTAAGCTCCTAAAGATAGTGTTACTATATTTGCTAATGAATTTTTGGATAAACAAATTATTTTAGACTAATATTTGTAAAGAAAGAAGTTCCTTTATTTATGTTTATGCTTTGTGGCTCAAGTGTAGGATAATCAATTCTATCCATTTAATTAATGCTCACAGGGCAGCAAGTAGGGCTGCCCAGCAATAGAGAGTATGACATTTGACTCAGCAAACTGAAAAGTCATGGTAAAAAGTGATTAATGTTATTTAAAAATGCAATTACCATTTGGCCCAAGGCAGCTTTGGGTCTCCTGTGATTGCTGAAGAGATGCAGACTGGACATAAAAGGCACTTGATGCTGCTTGTTCTGGGTAAACTGTAAATGTTTTATGACTCTCTCACCTTAGCAAAAGTGCAGTGCCAACCTGTTACAGGAGCACAGCTAATTGCTCTTTAACAAGTTTCATTGTTGCCCGAATATGCACTGTGGCCCTGCCTTCCACCCCCACCCCTGTCCTCAGAGCTCTTGACATTAAAAGCTATTGATGGATGACCTTGTTTTGACTAGTTTTGAATCCACTTGAACATGACGCATTTGAGAGTTCACTGCTGATGTGACTGAGTTCACGTGCTGAGGGAGAGGAGGATGCTGGCAGAAAAGGGAAGGAATTCCGATGGGAAAAACAGTTGGAAGGGAGAGAAAGGTGCTGAGGAGAGACATCAAGACCCAGCTGGTGAGAAAGAATCAGAGGCAGAGCTGAGAATGGAAAATGTAGTACAGATGGGAATGGGAGGAGGGCACATATTTGGCTTATTCCTGAAGCTGTCCTTAGCAGTGGATTTTCTTCTTGTCTGAGAAATAACTTAGTTAAGAAAGTGAAATCTGTCTTGCAAGAAGAAATATCTGTTGTACATGTGATGGGCTGAAAAAGAGGATGAACTTGATCTTATGTTCCAGACCACAGAAACTTAGGGGTTTGACTTTTTAAAAAAATCATGTCCTCCCTTCCCACATTTTCCACTCTGCTCTCTCAGCTCAAGCAGATGGAAGAACAGGATTAGCACAGACACATAATTCTGACCAACATGGAAAAGGCAGTTTTCACCTTAAGGGAACTGAAAAATATCATCAGACACACACTGGATTATATAAGGTCAGGTGCTGCGTAAGACCACGCTGATCACTGCCACATGCTGAGGAACCATCCCCTGCCACAAAGGGCTGGTGGGATTAGGCAGAGGGGGCTTAGGAGAAGTAGACATAAAGTAATCTCATGTTGCTTTCAGCATCTCTTCCAGCATATGAACTCCCTCTCATCACCATTCAGAAGTATTAATACCTGCTCCACTCTTTGCATCACATCTGGATGGCTGACAGGAATAATAGAGGACAGGAAGGATTGTATTTCTCAGTCTTCACTCCAGTCAGGAACTGGCTGCTGTTGATGAGCCATGCTTGCTTTGATGGTAATTAGTAAGCCTTTGCTTGAAGCACTGCCGCCAAGTTGGTTGTACAAGCAAAGCTGATCTGAAATCCAAGTCTCTGATAAATCACTTCGTTGCTGACCTAATGAGTTCTTCATGACAAGATTTCTGCAGTGGTCCATTCAACAAGCTATGTTTTATTTTCTATACCAGTGGTAAGGACTGAAGAAAAGACTGAACACAGAAAAATGAGGAGCAATGGCACTTTGCAAGATTAATCGGTGACTCGATTGGTCTCGCTGTCAAACACCAGGTGTTGTGGCTTTTTTTTTAAAAAAGAAAGTGCCTTAATTTAGATTTACTTCATTAGCTGCTGATGTCACTGCATTCCACCCTATTCAAATAATTGATAAGATTCATGTCTTTGCTTCCCAAGGGACTCATCCTCCCCTTTGAATAAATCATAAAAGGTTGATTTGAGGAGGAGTGGGACAAGAATCTCTAACCCTGCTTTCTTTCTTTCATCCTTGCAGAGGAGAGTGTATCAGGAAAGGTCTGGATCCACATGGCTCATAAACAGGGGAACAGTGCTGCCACTGCCAGCCCCGTGGGGCTCCTCAGCCCATTGCCCCATGCAGAAAACCTCCCTCCTAAAGCAGACCTGAGGTGAGGGACCAGGAAAGCCTGTAGGGATGCTGCCAGGACTGCATGGTCCCCACTCAGCACAGGGAGGTGAATCTGCAGCAGCACATCAGGAGTGATGAAAACAGTATTCCCAGCACTGTGCTTTTAACTGCCTAGGGCTTGAAGCACCAGCAAAAACTGTCAGTGTCTTTTCTCCCTCATTATGGGAAGACTGAGTTGAGTAGGCAAAACAGCCATGCAGCTGCCGACTCTGTCCTGTTCTTTCACTGTGCCTTTCCTCCTGGGTTCCAAGCACGGGATCCTGTTCTCTTGCACTGAGCTTCAAGACCTCAGTGTAACATGTTGTCATGGGGTGATTTGTGTTATATCCCACATTATTCAGCCCCCACTTAGCCATGATTCCTGTGTTTTTCTGTGTTTTTACATTGTACATAACTTATGCTTGAAAGAAGAACTATACTGGCAGACTTGACCGTGATGAGTTACAGCTGTGTCGAACCCGGTGTTTCCACTGAGGGTCCGAGACCAGCTGACCCTTGAGGAGGTAACACATAAGAGAGAGGAGAAGAGCCCAGGAGGACTACTGAGAGAACTGCTACTGAGAAGGGAAGGCATGCCAGCAGTTTGAGGAATGCTATCCTGCTATAATCCTGGAAGAAGACCAGCTTGCTGACTTACAGAATCCTGTCACCGAAAATACCAGGAGCATCAGAGACCCACTGAGCTCCACCGCCTTCGGGGGGCCCCTGCACCTGTGCCGGCCAGCTCCGATTCCAGCGTCACGGGAGAGAAGGGAAACCGCACCCACAGAAGGACTTTCAAATCTTTCAGGTTCCCTCCCCTCAGTGGGAGGTTTTGTTATTACTCTTAACCTGTCTGTTTGTTAAGTAAATAGTTTCATCTTCTCTTTCACCTTCCTCCGAGGATAATTTTCTTTTTTTCCCAAACCTGATAAGGGGGGGAGGGGTGGCATCTCCTTTGTAGGAGACATTCCCCTCGGACGTTTCCCCTAAATTTGGCCAAAACCATCTCACATGCAGATGGAGTTATTTGAGGTCTATAAAAAAAATGGTATCTTAGATGACTAATTATTGTGAGCTGACTAATAGCTAATGCTTCTAGGCAGAGCTGTACCTACAATAGCCAGTCATCTTTATATTTGCTAAAAATGAGGAGGAAAAAAAGATGAATTTTGCCTAAGCTGGAACTTTTTCCAGGTCAAGTCTCTTCTTATTTAACTGTTAATCTTGAAGTAGTGTGTAAAGTTTGGGGCTGTGAAAAACTTCTGTGAAGTCAGATCTGAATTAATTAAAAGGACACCTTTTCTCTCTGGAGGCTCTGTGTCGATCTGGGCAGCACAGGGCCATCCCATGGGATCTTCCCAAGGAGACATCTCACACACCTGCTGCCGTGTGTGCAGGCCTTGTGGTCTCTCCTTGGGGGAGGATGCAACAACCTCCCCCTGAAATCTCTGCAAAGCCTGAGCAGGCTCTGCTGAAATAGAAGGTAAAAAGCACTACTTTAAACATACTACGTGATTTTGTACCAACACCAGCCCTCTACAGTGAAATTTGAAGTTGCTGTTCAAGGTGGGTGCTTGGGGTGCCTGGAGCATCAAGGTTGAATTGTCCAGCAGCTGCAGGAGTGGCCACAGGTTTTGCTAAGATGTTTGACTTTGCAGCAGTGGAGGCTTTTCTCATATCCACCATGTCCTGGCCTGGACTGCTGACCCCACAGTCTCCTCCAGAAGCAGGTATTTCATTGCCTTTTTGGGCCATATTTTCGTGGGTTATTTTTTCCCTTTCTTCCCAGGAAAGTTCCTGTGTTGGTCACATTGGTCAAGATTGGGTTTCTCACTAACATTTTTGTTTTCCCTTTTCTCACGGGAATTTCCTTGTGCTGCACAAGGATCTTTGAATTCTCTGCGGGAGCCTTTGGAAGCCTCCTTCAGGGCTCAGAGAAAGAAAGATGAGTCCACGTCCGTATGCATTATCCAGCATCCTCCTGTGTCAGCAGTCACCTCTACAGGAGCACTGTGTAAAGGCTGCGGAGGATGTGTAGCTAGGAGGAGGCAAACCCTCCCTGCTGCTATAATTCAGCATTGCTCCACTGGCTTGTGACCCCTGGCATGCTAACAAATTGTGTGTGTCACAGGCAGTAAGTGATGTGAAAACAGAAGATCACTGTGTGTCATTTAAAATCACAAAAGGTTTAAAATATTTGCCAGGCTTCAGTCAGTTTGCACAGGATGACTTTTTACTTTTGTGTATGATAATGGACGTGTGCTTGGATGTAAAAGCTTCCTAATAGCCACCATTTTAGGAAGCTCATTCCACAAAGGAGTCTCAAAGCCAGACTCATTTTGCCACTCTGGCACTTTTACTGGCATGTGAACTGTGAGCTTTAAACAATGATTTAAAGAAAAGTTTATTGATGTTTCAAGCAAACTCAGGTTTCTGGATGTTTTGAGGTTTTTTTTAATGGCAAAACCCAGGCTACATCAGCAGAGATGGATTTAATTCAGTTATTTGTTTTACTTTCTTTCTGGGCTGACTTCATTTTCTCTCATTTAACCCTTTGCTGACTCAAGCAGTGGTAATCAATGTTTGACACATGAATGTCTTTAATTGTAGGCTAGCTAGTCTGATTGTAGGAGCAATGCATTTGTTGTAATAACAAGGAGAAGAAAGATGAGTGACATTTTTGGGAGGGGAGGTGTGTGCGTGGTAAAGAATTAGGCAACCACTTCAATTCCCTATTGACAGTCACAGCGTGCCTTATCTGCCATCTCATCGTGCCTGTGCTGAGCTGTCAACAGCTGTGATATCACAGCTGTCAGCTCCTACAACCTTGCAACTTACGATTAACTGGACTTTCTCTTCAGTTATTAAAGTAATAACAAGAGATGTGGGAAGCAACAGAATCTGTGGCAATTGAATGTGCTGTTTTCCTGAGATACATCTCCACTTATTTTCTGGCAAAAGGCATTAAGTACCACACTTTTAATACCTGCAGGCAGGCAGAGCTTTACGGGCTGCAGCTCACCAAAGGTGAACAGGGTGAGCTCCCTCGATTTCAAGGCAGACTAATACTGAGACTTTGGCTCTGTTTTAGCTGTTTAGTGTTTTGTCTCTGGTGGGACCTAGAGTCAAAGGGCTCTGGGGTGGACGTGCTGGGGCTTTCCTGTAAACTGACTACACTGAGGATATCAAAGGGACTTTGAATTATTAAAGTGGCCTAACACTGGGTGTCTGGAACATGCACTAAATAAGACAACTTTTGAAAAGGATAAATTTAGATCTGATGAATAAATAAAAGGGTTCAGAAACCAATTTCTCCTCAACCTCATATACCCTCATCAGGACAGACTGTGCCCTCATGTTAGACTTTGACCACCACCTTCCTGTGGACTCCAGACAGCTCCTCACAGATCTTTCTGGGTTCCTGGTGCACCATCCTTCCCACCATTACCCATGGAAGGGGCTGGCATCAGCTCCCCACTACTTCCAGAGCTGCCCCAATCCTGCCTGCCACATCCAGCCCCTCGGCCCAGGCTGTGTTCATGCCTGGCAGGCAGCACACGCTTTCTCCACACCCATCACCAGGGGTATGACAGCTGTCACAAGTCCATGGATCCCATCATAAGTACTGGGATTACTCCTGAATGTCTTAAATTTGGCAATTCCTATTTAACTAGTCAGCAATCTGTATTTCCCCGTGTGTGTTGAACTTGCTGGTGGCAGTAGTCATTGCCAAGAACACCTCTGCCTTCTACCTTTATGCTCTGTATGTATCACCAGAGCACAATAGCAACCAAAAAACCAACCAGTTCTTTTTCAGCCATTCTTTGGTGTCAGCTCCAAAACAACTCCTTACTGTTTAGCCAGGAACTCAGAGACATGGTGGAGGTTCTGTGTCATGGCTGCATGTTTGGGAGTCCCCAAACACGGGAAGTTCTTTGCCTGGCCCCAGTGGGCTTTTAAGGTCTGTAGCTATTCCTTTTCTTCTGTTTCCTGTCTGGAAAATTAAATTACTGCTCTGCCTTTTCTAGAAAGATTCAGGGTGAGCTGAGCTAGAATCTCTGCTAGACCAGCTGGGCCTACCAGAAATCATCAAGCAAAACTGAAATTTGGCATTTTGTGGTCAAACTCCAATACTGGTGGCTGCCTGTCTATCCATCTGTGTACACTTATGAATACATAAGTCTGTCTTTCTATCTTGTCCTGTAGCCAACTACTACACACATATATGAAATTACATTTCAGTCCTGATTCACAGAACTATTTAGTGCATCATAAAACCCTCTGCAATTCTGGACAATTCATCTTTTTTCCTGGTATTTTTGGAGTAAATCTGACAAATAAACAGCGAAGTCTTTCATTTACTGGTTGCTGTAATCAACCAGCTATAAGATGAGGTGGCAAAGTTATTTATATTTTGTTCAGAGAGAGTAATTCTTTTCTCTCCTTCCACAAGGCAGAAAAAATGGTTTGGTAATGTAGAAGCTTAGGTTTTCCTTTGAAAGTGCCTCTAGTTGGCTCACGAGACAAATCAATGTGGTTCACTTGCATTAAAAAAATGTTTTATAACCTTTCTATACAGTGGAAATGATGTGTGACATGTAAATAATATGGAGTAAAACTTGAATCCATTAACATTTGTGAAAGGAATAACAGAGGAAAATGATGCTGCAAGCAATTTCTCACCTGACCTGGGGCTTTGCAATTCATCAGCTTAGTGGTCCTCTCCTGCTTTCCAGCTCCAGCTTGTTTCAGGCCAGCATGCCTCAGTGCAGAGCTGTGGACTGTGGATTCTTAGATTAACACTAAATGGGGAGTTTCCATTGGAGCTAAATTTATTTAAGCACCAAGGTCAGAATTCTTCAATATCTGAGATGCCTCTTGAGGGACCTTGATGTGCCAGTGCTCACATACTCAGCTGGCTGGTAGGTCCTCTTGGAAATCAAGGAACTCATATCCACTCTTCAGGAAATTTTTCTTAATCTTTCTAGGCTAGAATTTACTGCCAGTTTGATTCCTTGCATATTGGGTGTTTTGGACCTCATATATATATTTCTACACTTTTTTCCTAAAAATTGCTTTCCCACTAAGAATGAACATTTCCCACAAATGCTTTGTCTTTTGTCCATTTTCTCTTACCTTGAGAAATGCTCATCTTTGTGTGCTTGTTTACTCCTAAGATGAAAAAGTACCTTTTCTTCCTAGTCACCATGTATGAATCTACAATAAAAATGAGGCGTATAAGCCATCAGCGACATAGCTACAGGCAAGAAGCAAAGTGGGCTTAGTGACCTTGATGTGCACACCAGAGTTGTTATGGCAACAGGCAAGTGAAATTGCTGTTGCTAAGGCTCAGAGAAACAAAGCAATCTCATTCACTTAATGGTCATTATTCTCTAGTAACTTAATTTTGAGTTTGCTGCAAGCTAAACTGTGAAGTGAATCAGCAAACCACCCTAAATACTTAGGAGAAATATGAATGAGAGTGGTTTTCTTTGCCTTCCTCTTCCCCTGAGCCCCTCAGGTGACATGATCAGGAGCAGCCACAGAGGTTTTGGAACACTGGGTGAACCAGGGAGATAATTCCCAGTGGCTTTTAGGAGCCATGCTGTGACACAGAGTGCAGGAGCAGAATGCAGGAGCAGTGGATGGTGCATGCTGACCCCTGGAAGAGCAGGAAGCAATGTTTTATTTTTTTCATCAAAAATAGTGATTTTCAGCTTATATTTACAGACAACAAATTACAGTACTATCCCCAACAATACTAGAAAGTTTAGCTATTTTCTTCCTTTCTTCCAATTGACTTATTTGCTTGACAGAAAAGTAAGGAAGTGCCATATTTTATTCTTGCTTGACCAGAGCTGATTTAGCTATTCCTCTTAGGTGTGTGAGCACTGGACTAAAGTGTAGTTAAACTGGGTGAAAAATAATTAATTTTACTGGTGATTTTAACAGCTAAAAATAAATACTCCCTTTAAGCAAGTTAAATGTTGGAAACCAATCTTTTGGCATGAATTTGTAAACTTTAAAGAGGTTTAGGGGCTTCAGAAGAACAGAATATTGTCAGACTTCAAGAAAAGAGCAAGTGTACAAATACTGATTTCATTGAAAATGGCAAAATAAAAGAGCCATGAAAAATCTTAATCCCAATAACGTTCATGGAAATTGAATGCACACAGTGGGAAACTGTAGTCAAATTGCATTTTGCTGTGAAAATGAATATCACCATACATTTGGAAAATCACTGTTCCTGAATTCTTTCACAGACCAAAGCCAAAAATGAGAAGAGCCTTTCCCTAAAATAAATCCACAATCCCCCGTATTACACACACACACCACCAAATCCCTCTGAAATGTCACCAAGGGCTCTGGTGTCCTGTTCCCTGCTCGTGAATTAGTGAGGATTTTTCCAAAAGCTAATTGCTAACCCCTTTTGATTCCAAGTTAATTTCCAACAGGGCCAGATGTGAATTTGCAGTTCAGGCACTGATATTGTCCCAGAAAAAGCAGTGGCATTAGCAGCTGAAAGCAGTCATTACGCATTTGTTCCCGCAGCAGACTGCTCATCGAGGGAGCAGAGCCTTGCACAGGCTGAGCTGGATGCAGAGCTATACATATGTATTCCCTCTTGAAAATGGACAAAATCAGGCCATTCATGCATCCTGCCAGGATACCTCTTGGTTGCAGATGCCCTGCGTGATTGCAGGGAAGATTTGCTTCTGCATCTGTATAAGCTGGAATTTATCTGGATCGTCTCTGGTGAAATGAGTAGTATTTTACTGAAATGTAGATAGAATTGGAATCCATCCTGAGGATGGAAGCCAGTCCTATGGAGGACATTAGGACTGGTGCCCCTGAATTCATGGGGGTTTGAAACTGTGCCTGGCCCATCCCGTGATGCCAGGCTGCAGGATGGAGGTGAGTGCTGGGGGTGCTGTCCTGGAGCACCGCTGCTGCCTCAGCACTGATCAGGGGCTTTGGCTGCACAGCTGGATTTAGTTAAGGTTGCCCTGCCATAGAAGAGATGTTGTTGCAGAGTTGCTTTCCTGGGGTAGTTCTGTCACAGCTGCATGTTTGGCATGAGCCCACTTCTGTCTCAGCCCCGAGAGAGCTGGCCAGGGTGGAGGAAGGTGCTGCTTTCCTCTCGCCTGCCAAGGAGATGCTCTGGGGCTAATCCACCTGCTGACCCTGTGACCCATGTGCCAGGATCTTGTCTAGCATGCCCCCCTTGCTGGAAAACCCCACGGCCACACTGCTCAAATTCAGGAAGGGCACATACGGAGTTGAACATATTTGTGAGAGGACACAGGCACTATTCAAGAAGCTGCTGTCATATAGAAAAATAAGGGCACCAGTATTACCATTTTCTTTCAGAAGTTTACATCTTACTTGATGCCCAAGTTTGCAGAGCAGACCTTTCTCTGCTGTGCTAAGGGCTTCGCTGGAATCTGATGTAGGGACTTCAGTGCCTCTCTTGACTACCCCATATCACTGATTTTAGTAGTCCACTTAGTTGCAAAGGCTCCTCTTGTATCAAGTATTCTTTCACATGCTTTTTGAAAAATCAGACCAACAGAATGTTGGCGGGGCCTCCAGCAACCAAGTGTAATTAAAGTATTCATTAAAAAATTCTTGATCATTAACTTAAATTGTTATTGAGAATGTTGTTGCTAAACAGCCAAGCTGATGACAAAGCAAAGCTTTGCATGAATATCCAGAATAGCAAAAGCAATGGTGGAAATTGCCACTGTCTTTGACATGAACTGCAATGCATTCCCACTCACATGAGAGTTTTCAGCTGTATCAGCAGAAGGGGAAGAGCTGCAAGAGATCTGCCCCATCAGTGTGTCACGAAGGGGTAAACAAGGTCACACTTGTGATGCTTTGGTGTGACATGTGCACCTTTCCATTGACTGTAGAATTATGTGTGAAAATAGGAGGGTTTGAAATGGCCTATGAAGGTGTCAGTTCAGAAAAAACCCTTTTTGTTTTTTTTCTGTTTGAGGGAATGGAAATGTATTTCAGGTGAACCCTCAGCTTGCTGAATTTTCTATTTTATTCTTTTCACCTTTGAAAAACCCTTTCCCTCTTACTTCCCAATGCATCCTTCAGCAAGATATCCCCAGCCGATGCATCTGTCTGTAGCAGGAACTTTATTTTACTGCTCAATGGCATCAGAACTGCAGCATTTGAAGTTTTATGGCATTCTCTGATTTAGTGGAATTTTTAATAATATATTGTGCTTGAGACCTATCTCTGTGATTGAAATGTCACTTGGAGTCAATGTGGCCTCTTCCTGGCAGAGCAGGAGCAAGAAAGGTCAAACTTGAAAAAAAGAAAGATGGAAAGAAACAAAAAACCGGCGATGACCAACTGCTTGAGAGAAGTTGGAAGTGTCTATGAGTAGTTGCTGGGAATATCCACACCCTTCCATCACCTTTCCTGATGCATTGCCATCTGTTGCAGCTCAAAGCCAGTAGGAATTTTTACCCTACTGTTCCAAACATTGTGATGTATAGAGGGTACAATTATTTTTTGGCAAGCTTATAATAAGAGATGGCTATTGCTTGCAAAACCTTCTTCTAACTATAAAAGAAAAAAAGTCAAAAGGTAGCAAAAAGGACGTATCTTTTCACTGTTAGATAGTGTGGGTATAACACCACCACACATCCCAAGTGTGAGGGAAAGCCAATGGAAATGGCGGGAGCTCATCTACAGCCTTCTGGATCCATTTGGCTCTTGGAAGGTGTTTGGGCTCATTCCTTGAAAAATACAGTTTGATTGCAATAATGCAGTTTCGTTTTTCAATATATATTTGGGCAGCAGCTAATAAAGCTGCTGTGCCTATAGCTGACATAGCAACCTGGCTGGAGAAAGAGTTGGTGTTGTTACTTGTGCCCTGTCTGTTCCTGCACATTTAATCAACACTCTTGTTCAGTACCTCACTGCCTTGGTTCTTGGCATTGTTATTGCTGTGTCAGGTGCTATAAAGGGCATCAGAGGCAGATAGAGATTTAATTTTAAAACTGGACTTTGTCTTGAAGCAGTGGAAGAATCCACATAAATCAAGCTGGTTGTGTCTTCTGATCATCGGTAGCTGCCAACACTTTTTTCTGCAGTCTTAATTACTAGTGTCCTGTAAAAGGCTCTTGTGGAAAGCTTGGGGCACTTGGGATTAGTTTGACTGTCTTGTCTATGCCATTTGCCAGAAATTCGCTGGGTTCTTTTATTTGTTTGCCAGGGTTTTAGACCGTAGGCGTGAAACACAAAAATGGCATGAAATAGTTTTCTTATTTATTTGGTGCCTTTGATTAGGGAAAAATGATCCTTTTGTTCCCAAAAGCAGCATTTTGGGAGCAAATGTTCAATTTATTGACATAATACCAAGTATGCTCTAGCCCCTGGCTTCACCTCTGCCTGAAAGCAGCTCTGACTGGGGAGGGAGATGTGGTCTATCCCTCTGCATTATTCAGTTTAAGGCTTAAAATACTCATGAAGGATGTCAGTTCATACCAACCATCATAGCTCCCGGAGGGGAACTTATCTCTGTCTTGTTTGTAAATAAGTGCAGATTTTACAAGAGAGATTAATGAAAGAGATGTTTTCTTCTATTTGCAAATAAAATAATAAAAAGAATTTAGGAAGAAATTCTTTACTGTGAGGGTGGTGAGGCACTGGAACAGAGAAGCTGTGGCTGCCCCATCCCTGGAAGTATTCAAGGACAGGCTGGACAGAACCCTGAGCAACGTGGTCTAGTGGAAGGAGTCTCTGCCCATAGCAGGGGGGTGAAGTGAGATGATCTTTAAGGTCTCTTCCGACTCAAACCATTCTAGTACTCAGTAATAGAGGCTAGAGAATACAGAGGTCCTGGGTTTCTGTGGGACCAGTAAAATCTGCACTATAAGCAAGGTCCTGTGGAGTGCTTTTGATAGGAAGGCTTAAACCAAGAAGGAAGGGAAAATTGCCTCCTATGCCCCCAGGTAGGGTGAGAATAAGACAGCAAACCCTTTCCCTCCTCACAAGACATATGGGCAGGATGTCCCTGAAAACATCATGTGGAAGGAAGGGATGATTTGTTTTTCTCCTCTGAAGGTGTGGTGCATTGGCCACGAGACCTTGGTTGACCCTTACAGCACACAAAGGCTGCGGGGGCTTCCAGAGCCTCACACCACTTGAACATTGCAGTTAGGATGTTAACCTAAACATCCTAAATATGGCTGATCTACTGCTATACCCTTCTCTTGGTGCTTGTTAGCCTTACAACCCGGCTGCCTTGGAGAACTGTCCAGAGAAAAATATTTGCAGCATGGGCAATCATGTTGGCAGTCAGTAATCAATCAGCTCCCTTGTGTAAACACACAGCCAGCCACTGATTACTTGCAGCTCTGCCAACGATTGCAGCACCAATGGGCCCCAGGGCTTTCAATGGACTAAAAATTCATAGTTGCTATTTGGATCTAGTCACCTTTCATCCAACTCAGAAAGTTAAAAATAAATGAGTTTTTTGGTACCAGGATGCTTATAAAATCAACCTGCTTTAGTCCAATCAATAAGCTCTCTCTGGTGAATAACTTGCTGAGTGGGAAGGAGAGCTTCTGATGCTGTTTTCATGTTCCTCTGCAACTGTTCTGCAGCTGCCTTCTGCATCTGTGCCAAATCTGGCCAGGAGTAAGTGCTACAAAGAGGGGAGAGAGCAGATTTATGCCTGTGTAATTGGTGTCAGGTTTGACTGGGAAAGGAGATGCTAATGACACTATGAAACCACAGTCTGTGCTCTTGGGTAGTTTGTGCCAGGTTTATGCATAGCACGGTTACACTGGAAGCACTTTGGAAAGTTCAAGGGAAACGATCGGGGGAAGGAACACCTCTGGAAGTTTTTGTTGAAGGTCTGAAAATGCAATCTTCCCAAATTCCTTCTTGCGTGGCCATGCTGTGGAACGGTGATGTACTTGTGATGTGAGCCACAAGAGAAGGGAATATGCTCAGTTCCTCTCAGTGAGAAGAATGAAGCTTTCAAGGAGACAAAATACATTAATTTTGTTCTATTTGTCAATTTGTTGGCAGTTTTTCAAACAGTTCTAATGTAGGTCTGCCTGCTCTGTGTGAAAATAGCAATATGGAGATAAAGCAGCTTTACAGGACTACGTGTACCTTCCTGAACAATAAGATTACTTACTTTTTAAATAGTTTCCAGTATCTAAAATGACACAACTGGATTGGAGACAAACATGAAGTAGATCTCTCCACTTCTATTAAGTTTCATTCTCAACCAAGTGCCTGTTCAAAGCAGATATAGCTGCACTACACTGTCTGGAAAGTGTATCTAATCTCTTCTCTAAATGTAAAATATTTCCCTCTGTAACTGAGGTACTGTCCTGCAGCATGGTTACTCACCCTGGGAAATCCCACCCTCAGAGGGCTCATACTGGCATACCCCAGTGGGGCTGGAGCACTTCAGCTTTGAGACCAGCAGGATAACTCTGTGCATTACCGGGGCCCTAAAGATACCCTCTCCCCAACACCCTTTTTCTCCCATCCCCACAAATTCCTTGTTCCTTTTTCCCCCATGGCTGTTTTGACTTGTAGCCTCTTGGTAGCTAGCATCATTTTTCCAAATGACCCTTAAATTCACTTTTGCAGTGTGAATGTGTTGCCTGTTGGTTACAGCTAAGCCGATGTATCTTTTACTAAGTTAAATCAAAATACTCCTCAGTGTTGCTTCAATTTCCAGGGCTTTTTAGCACTGACATAGCCAATGACTAAGCACAGCCAGAGTTTAACTGAATCAGTTGAAGTGTCTTAAAGCAAAAGAATTATCCAGGGTAAATCCAAACCCTCTGTCACTTTGACCAATGCTTTATTGGTTTTGAATGTAAAATTAACTTATCAAAGAACTTTGCAGAATCCAGACATTTTAACATCTTTAGATCTTTTAATATTTTTGAAACATTTCATTAGTGAAACAAATGTGCAAAGAGTATCACAACTCCTCTATCAAACAGGACTTCAATTCTACAAGCTCAGGGAGCAGTTCTGCCTGTCTTATCAAGGCTGGATAATGACTAATTCTTCTAAGATTATAATGGTACTCAGCCTGACAAAAGGAGCAAAAACAAGATCCAGAAACAAAGCGAAAATAATAGCCTCTTCTGCACCTTGAAGTAAGCCAGAGATTTAGGAAACTGTTGTTGTTATGCTTCATGTCTCTGGACTTTTCAATGCAAAAGATTTCACTGCCGTTGATGCTGGGATTTAAATGTAAGTCATCCTCAGAACAGACTGTAAATGTACACAGGAATGATGTAGGAGGATGCATTGGAGAAAAATACAATTAAACACCAAATACGTGAAAATGCAGTTTAAGTAATAAGCAAAATGCTGGAGTGAGGACATAGGGCTGGGTATGGGCATATCATACCGCTGGTGTCCTCCTCTGGCACTGCCTAAGGAATTTTTCAGCTTTGTGGTGTGTTAGATAAGTTTGGTGCCTCAGATTCTTGGATTCCAAGGTGGTGGGTGTGCATCTCTGGGACACGTCTGGCTTTGGCTTCTTTGTTGGGCTGAAATACTTCTCAAGCTATGCTGTTTCAGATAAGATCTCATTGCTGAAGCAGATCTCAGGAATTTCTGCACCTGGGAGTCAATCTGTATTTTCCTGCTGCTTCAGCTCTTCTGGTAGGAGCTGCTTCTTCTTCCTGTGCAGCTTGTGTCTCTTTTATAAAAAAAAGCATGTTTATGTTGGGTGTTAACTTGCAAGAGTTTGCTGTCCTGTTGTGTAGCTGTGACAAGGCACCGCAGTTTTTCCACGAGATAAACCAGTGAATATCAGCAGTCCGTGTGTATGATGGAGGAGACATAGAGACTGATCATGCTTACCGTCTTTAAAAACTATTAACACCTTGTCTCAGACACTGAGGGAATAGTTACATCACTGTGCGGGAAAGGAGAAAACCCAATGCAGATAATACTGCAGTTACTTCTTTGTTATGTTTCATGGCACGCTCTCCCCAGGGTTTGTACATTCACCTTCTAAAAGGGCTTTGCTCCTTGGCTGCTCCTCCCCAGGGCACGGGAGGAGTGTAACGCCTTATCAAGAAATTATCCATATGGCAAGAGTGAGGATGGCTTCTTTTGGGACCAGCACACCTCTGCTGCAGTGCAGGAACAAAAGAGCAGCTATAATTTCGTCTGTGAATCTCCCTGGATTTGGGTGAACAAGAGACACCCAGTGTTGCATGTGAGCTCTTACCACCTGAACCAGCTTGCCCTGTGACAGCATTAAAAAGCAAGGTGGGCGCTGCCCCCAGCAGTCAATTTATCCCTTACTGATGGAGGGTATTGTTGGTGAAGGCCAAAAATTGGACAATTATAGTCCTTCTTTAATTGTAATTTGAGCTGTATTCTCAAAAGGTTAGTCTGGTGGTTTATGGCTGGCTACTTTATCTTTTAATTAAAAGTCCATCAAAGCTCTTTGATCTGAGGAACAGGAGCACATAAAATGTAGAGTCACTGCTCTGCCCAGGTAACTCTCAGTAATCCAGATTGTCTCATCCTGCAGCGTGGAGGTAATTTGAATTGAGCTGTGGGTTGCTGTTGGGCTCCTGTCAGTGCTGAACTTGTTGATTTGCATTCCAAGAGGCTCTTCCAGAAGATAATGGGATTTGTGAGGAAAGTTGATTTTACCTTGTTATCTGGTGAGGGAATAACGTCATCCTCTGAGTGAGAGGCAATGCAGGATGGTAATTACTCAGATAGGAGGGAATGGGGGAGGCACAGCTGCTTAGCCTGACCAGCTCCACATTGTTCCCCTTTATAGAAACGCTATCACAGAGTTTCCTTAAGCAATTCCCTGAGGCTAGGAAATGAGAGAAAATAAACCTCCAGTCCTCAGCTGCAAAAATGATGAGCACAATTGCAGGAAATCATGAAAAGCTGAGACTCCATGAGATAAAATTCAGATAGCTTTGGTTTTCTTTTGAATGCATTTTACGAAGATTTTGGACTCCTAGATCTGAATTTAAAGCTCTTTCTGAAACCCTAAGAAGCAGGAATTTTATTTTTTCTTGAAGTTAAGTTTTTTTTCTTGTGTTCACCTGAACTGAAAAGCTCAAGAACCCCAAATAACTCATGGTTCATAACAATGTTTGCGAGAACCTGTCACCACACAGCATCCCGTGTCTGTTTCATGGCACCCTCGCTGCTTTGGGTGCCACGTCTCACTGCAGCAGTCCCTGCTTTGGAGACCCTTGGGCCCCCCATGTTAATGCACCTTATGAGGGCTTTGCTTTGAGCTTCTCTCCCCTCATATGCATGTACCTGCTCTGCATCTCAGTGGGACATTCCTGGGAAGCCCACATGCCCTGGAGGAGTCCCTGGGAACCAGGCAAAGAGGCAGAAAGGAAGAGTGGTGTAACAAGAGGATGTGGAATAGGAAGAGAGCAGTAAGAGAGGACAAGCCACTGCTCAGCAGGGTCCTGAGCAGCAGGCATCAGGGCTGTTATGAACGGATATGGGAGCTTAGATAAGTCCCTGCCTTTTGCCCAGGCCTTTGACAGCAGGCAGTAGCTTTACTGGGGTGGCCAGTACCCCAAGAATCATTCTTGTTTGCAAGTGCTTTAATAATGGCTGATTAGGTCTATGAAAAAATGAATTATTTGTTTAATAGACACAAGATTAACAGACATTAGACTTTAAACAGACTATTTACTACACAGGAATAAAACAAAAAGAACTATTAGTAGATAACATAGAGTGCAAGATTAAGGTACCTATATTACAGTAGCGAAGAAACAATTCAATGTGTCTTACCATCCACGTGCTGATGGGGCACATATCAAAGTCCTTTTCCTCAGTTTCCAGAAAAGTATCTATGAAGATGTGTCCAAGCTCCATAGGAGTAGCCACCCTCCACCCTTCCAGGGAGTGTGTAAGAGGCTTCTACCACCACGATAATTTTTGTGACTTTTATAGTGTAAAACAGGGCCTTTTGGTCGCTAATATTTGTCTTCTTTTATCACTTCCCACATCTGCTCTCCATACCAAGATGTTGATTCTTGGTTGGGGCTGCAGACTTCTTGGTGCCAGGAGATGACCCCTTGCTGAGCCTTTGACCTGGCCTGCGTTATCTCTTCCATCTGCACCAGTCATCTGTGGTAGAGAAAAGGGGCAGGACATCCTGCCACAGGGGTTGAGAATCTCCAGCAGCCATGGTTTCTGCTCAGTCTATTGCATCCTTTCTCCTCCTCTTGACCAGATGTTTCCAACCCTGGCACTATGCTGGTCACCCCCACTTCACCTCCTGGACTTTATTCAGGCACACCCTTGACTGTGCTTCTACCACTTCCCAGGAAATGCCCTCCCTTTCTCCTCACCTTTCATATCTTCCCAGCTTGGGAATTGCAACATAAAAATGTTTATGAGACAGCAGAGCCCAAAACAAGCTTAGGCAGTGGCTATTTATACACATAAATAAGTGAGTTTGTGTGCCAAGCTGTTCTACAGAAATGTATTTATTTTTTTTTTTAAAGGAGCTGTCTTATTTAGTCATCCCTCAGGATAACTTTTCTCCCCTTCAGAGCTCTGCACCCCTGTCCTGGGTTACAGTGTATTCTATTACCATCTTCATGAGCTGTTGAAACCAGGTGTAGCAATGTTCCCTGCCTCCTCCCTCCGGACCATCTCCTGTTAATGGGCCAGCTGTTGACACCAGGTGGGGCAGAGTTCTTTATCTCTCCCATGACCCATCCTCCCTCCAGGGGGGACATCTTCTGTTAATGGGCCATCACCGCATGACTGATAAATTACATCATCCCATTGTGAGATGCTCTGCCCAGAGGGAGGAACCAAGCATTCCATTCTGGATATAATTAAATTTCGAACACCAGAGCAGAGCCTTTGCCACTGGATTCCCAGAGGACGAGAGCTACACAACCACCACGGGACTTTCTGAGGAAGACCAGACCTTTTCTACAAGATCACCGCTTCAAACAGAACCACTTCAAAGAGAGCTGCAGCTATCACCTGATCGGACTGCTACCACCACCCTGCCCGGCAGGGCGCCAGGTTACCCTGACTCTGTCAGGTTAAACCAGTGTTTCTGTTTTGTATTTTATATATGTACACACATATATATATATGTACACACACACTAGTAAAAGAACTGTTATTTCTATTCCCCATATCTTTGCCTGAAAGCCCTTAATTTCAAAATTATAATAATTCAGAGAGAAGGGGGTTGCATCTTCCATTCCAAGGGAGGCTCCTGCCTTCCTTAGCAGACATCTGTCCTTTCAAACCAAGACAACCCCCAGGCTCTCTTCTGGAGGAGTCCTTCCAAGAGCCCTTCAATAGGAGCACTGGAGTACCTACCAAACCTCAGTGCATGTCATTTAATGCACATCCCAAGTTGTTTTGTAGTGATGCTTCACCCCTCCTCTGAGTGCTGGCCCAGGAGATGTATGAAGGGCTACAGAATTCTGGCTTGATAAATGTCTGATCTGTGGATACTGTCATCCTATCCATACAGCACCATAAAAATGTGCTGGTTATCACTATCATGGTTGACTCCTCCTGCAGCATTATACCCTTTTTTTTTTGCACTGTTTGTAACATTTCTTTACCATGAAACCCTATGTGTTGGTTTGAAGAATCAAGTGGAGTATCTTGACCACAAAATAAATTCACCATCGAGTTTGTTCATTCTGAAACCACTGGAGTTCCCTGTGGGTCTCCTGCTTTCATTTGTGTGCAGTGGCTGCTGGATCTTCCTCATCCTCTCAGGGGTAAAACCACAGTTTTCTTGTCCTCAGGAGCTCCCTGGGTATTTGCTCTAGGTCAGTAGGGCAGGACAGCAGTTGTCAGTTACATGAGGAGAGCAGATTGATGTCATCCACGTAAGCATTTGCAAAGCATACCATATATCACAGTAAGTATTCCTTACATGATAGTTAAACCACTTCACTACACCAGTTAATCTTGCTGTTAAATCATTCATACAGGACTCTATCACCAGAGGCTGTCAGAGGTCAGCTCTTTCCTGCTATCTTGAAAGCCAGCATCTGAGTTCACTAATGTCTTACAAGGAGACAAGATGCTAAACCATCATTTTTTGTATATTTCAGATGTACTTCAAACGTGACTCACTCCAAATAGAACAGTCCTTATTTCTCCATTAACAGGAACTTTATGTCCTTTTCTGCATGAGAGTAAATCACAGTGTAATTCTCATATGAGATCTTAACTGGCTTCCACCCTACAAAATGTTCTCATATCTTTTGTAGAAACTAGGAAATTTTTTCATTAGACATAAAAAAATCTCACTGTTTTTTTTGTTTCTGTTTGTAGATTTCGATTAGATACTACTGGCAAATATAAACATTTGGATTTAGTCCCCACTTCAAGGAAAAACTCTACTAATACTTCTTTCAGTGGGAAGTGGGAATAAAAGCAAAGTTCTCCTAAAGTCTTAAAATTTGTAGCTAGTCTGGAAAAACAACATATTGATGTTGTCCCTGACCTTTCTCATCTTTTCATTTCAGAGCAGGGAAAGTGAGCCTTGAAGAGCTATATGGCAGTAGGGTGCAGATATTCTTTGTGCTGTAGCTATTCATTGTGAACTCCAATATTAACAACTGGTATTAAATGCTAGAGTGATTATCTATAATCACTTAAGTTTGTCCCCTAAATATAAACTTTTACGGTATTCTCTACGAAGTTCCACGTACAGATTTTGACCTGTCAATTAGCCGCCACAATGCCGCCACACAAAAAATGTCCAGCATAAACAAAATCAATTCTATTGATTTCTAAGGGAAAGTTCACTTGAGGGACATCTCACAAAGCCCTAAAAAGCATGATTTCAGTGCTAAACATTTCTATAGTCAGGGCTCTTTTTTCAACAATGCACTGTATGTTGTTACTCTCATTTGAGCTGAATCCTTTCAAGACTAATGGATTTAACCACCACCTTTCACATGGCAGCTCCAAGAGACAGCAAACACCTGCTCCTTCCCTGTGCCCCTCCCTATCCCTCCTTCCCACACACACAAAAGACAAAACAAAAAACCCCCCCAAGTTAGTCTCATTTGGGCTTTTGAAAGCTCCAGGCTTGGATGGATGCTCTTTTCCAAAGTATTGTATGAATGAATTTGCAGAAGAGGGAAAAAGGCACTGAAGCTGGAAATGATGTCTGTGAAGGGGAGCTTAGAAAGAGCTGTAGAGTTATGAGAAAGGGGCCATTTTCAGTGGTTTGGTCTCCTTGTTTTTAGCTACAAAAGATAGACTTCATGCAGTGGTCACTGCAGTGGAATCACCAAACCCATCAACTTCCCCTCAAACGGTAGGACTTCCCAGGGTCTGAGTTGGGACTAATTACTCAGGTCAGCAGTTACAAGCATTATCACTGCCTTCTGTGTTGGTATCTGTTCATCACACTGCCTGCTCAATCACCAAGGCCTCTGACACTGTGGAAAGATATTAAAACCCAAGGAAGACAGCAAATGTCATCTCTTATTTTCCCGTGCAGGTGGGGAATAGCAGCGTTGACTGCTAAGGCACACAAGGGACGGCTCTGTATCCAAATGCACCTGCAAAGAGCATGCACTGGAGCCAGCGAGACCTCAGGGAGGGCCCTGGGAGAAAAGACCCATCCCCCACAGAATCCTTTGTGAATCATACCCTTCATGAACTGTTTTGAGTGTTTGGAGCTGGTAACCACATTTGGCTTTACAGATTATGCCTTATAAAAAGACTTTTTGTTACCATGAGTGTTACAGCTACAACACACTGTACAGCTTTTCTCAAATTCTGTCTTTCATAAATGCCATGTTGTTGTGGTTTGATGCTGGCCCAACGCCAGGCACCCACGAGAGTCGCTCGCTCACCCTCCCCTGCCACAGCTGGGCAAAAAGAGGGGAAAAAAAGGGTTAACAGAGGCTTCATGGGTGAGGTAAGGAGAGCGGAGAAATATTTCAAGGGCAAAACAGGCTCAACCTTAGTTGCTAAGTAAAATTTATTACTAACAGAATCAGAGGAGGGTAATGAGAAGTAAAATAAGCCCTTAAAACACCTTCCCCCCCTCCTTCCCCCCAGGCCCTCCCTCCTTCCCATCGACAACACAGGGAGGCAGGGCAGGGGGGTTTTGGTCAGTCCATCACCAGGATTTTCTTCTGCTGCTCCGGGAGAAGAGTCCTTCCCTGTGAGGCCGTGGGGTCCCTCCCAGGGGAGACAGTTCTCTGTGAACTTCCCGGCGTGTGTCCACTCTCACGAGCAGCAGCCAAACCGCCCCTGCTGCAGCGTGAGCCCCTCCCACGGGCACACAGCCCTCCCAAAACTGCTGCGGGCTGGGTCTCTCCCCACGGGCACACAGCCCTCCCAAAACTGCTGCGGCCTGGGTCTCTCCCCACGGGCACACAGCCCTCCCAAAACTGCTGCAGCCTGGGTCTCTCCCCACGGGCACACAGCCCTCCCAAAACTGCTGCAGCCTGGGTCTCTCCCCACAGGGTGCAGTCCTGCAAGGCCAGCCTGCTCCAGCCTGGGAGCAGGGCCCCCTCTCTCCACCAGGTCTGCCACTGGATCACAGCCTCCTCCAGGCACCCACCTGCTCCGGCGTGGGCACCTCCCCCAGGGCTGCGGGTGGATCTCTGCATCCCCCGTGGATCCATGGGCTGCAGGGGCACAGCTGCTTCACCATGGTCTTCACCATGGCCTGCAGAGGAATCTTGGCTCCAGTGCCTGGAGCACCTCCTGCCCCTCCTTCTCCACTGACCTTGGTGTAGCCATGTTGTTCTCCCTCACATATTCTCACCTCCTCCTCTTCTCTGACTAGCAGCATAAACTCATGACTTTGTTTTGATTTTCTTCTTAAATATGTCATCACAGAGGTGTTACCAGCCTCTCTCTTTGGCCCAGTTCTGGCCAGCAGCATGTCCATCTTCAGAGCCATCAGCCACTGGCTCTGCTGGACATGGTGGGAAGCTTCCAGCAGCTTCTCACAGGAGCCGTCTTTGCAGCCCCCCACTACCCAAAACCAGGCCATGCCAAACCAATACATATGTCCACTAGCACGACTGAAGGAGGTCTCCAGAGTGGGAGAAACAAGCCTCTTTGAGGATGGCTGCCTTTATCAGTCTATGGATAACCTATTAAGGCCTTCCATGCCTGACTTTGGGGTGCCCAAAGGAAGGTGAGATTCCCTTCTTCATCTCTGGCACAACTGCAAAGGTGTTCTTTAGCTGAGTAACCTGTCCCCAGGAACAGGCACATCAATTCTTTACTGCATGATCAACACAGCTCTATCCAAGGGTCAACTTGCCCAGGATGGAGGTTGCTTTGCAGACTTAACTAGTTAAGGGTGGCTGGTTGTTTTAAGAGGTTGGCTTATCATTGTACACAGGAATGTCGCACTGTTCTCTCAGCCTTCTAATTGTTTGCATATCTTGGAGTCAGAGAACTTTACGATTCTCACAGTTTCATGTAAATAACATCTGTTGTTATTGTAACTGCCTTCTTGTGTTGTACATTCCATTTCCATGATAGATAAAGTTGATGGACTCTTGGTCCATCCAACGTGATGGAGAAGGTGTTAACCTCAGCTTCCAATCATCTGTAGTTATAAGAAATCTATAAATATTGTAAAGTAGCAATAAGCTTCTACTGCTTCTTCTTCTGCTTCTACTTCTTCGGCTCTTACCCTTCTGACATCTCTCCTGTCCATGTGTCATTATTGTGGCCCCTAGTGCCACATCTGCTGACCCGACACACAGGAACACTTTGTTTTAGTAAGAAAAACCTCTCACTTGTAGATACTAATGATGTATAAATGTACTGACCTGAGAGGAAGAGAGTTTTCTGTTTCTTTTTGTCAGCATCTTGATAAATGTAATGTAACTCACAAGGTCGCAAATCCCCAAACTCAGACCCTGCCTGAAAGGCCTGATTGGAAAGGGATGCTCACATCCTCAGTTTCTCAGGAGCCTGCTGGATTCTCCATGAGCTTCCTTATGAAAAATAATATAATAACATAACAGCATTTGTATTTAAAAGATGCATTTTGGAATGAAGCCCAGGAAATCCCCATACTTGCCAAGTCAAATGCTTGTCCACTTTTTCACAGATCCTGTGCTCTGCAAAAAAACCTGCAATTTTGTTGTTGTTTATCTTAACACCTTCTTTTCCTAATTAGGGCTGCACTGTGCAGCTTTCAATCTGTCACACTGTGAGATACAACAGAGATGGTGCCTTGCACTGCACAGGCAGCGGCTGCAGCAGGCTGAGACAGGTGATGGAATTGCTTTAGAGGCTCTGCTTTGATTAGCAATGAGGTTTTAATTGCAATTAGCTGACATAGTACTTGCTGCAGTTTGACCCATTCTAAGCAGAGCAGCCAGCATGGTGTCAGCTAACCCAGCTCTTCACACATGCCCACATCCCTAATGAAGATCAGCGCTTTGGTAGACACCTGTCATGAAACTTTCCATCCTTCTTTCCTGCTCTCTCCTACATGCAGTGATGGACAAAATCATTATAAATGAAGCATGAAGATAGATATTTGCTTACTGGTCTGGCTTTTCCAAGGCTCAGGGCTCTTGAGCTGAACTTGGTGATGTGAGGAGAAATGGGAAAGATGGGTCAAGCTTTGAACAGGACTCCACATCCAGTGAGGATGGGATTACTTCTCCTCCCCAGTTATTTCCAGTTCTGGAGCATGTTCTGTCAAATACGGCACTGACTAAAAATGTGGGGATCCCTGTTGGCCTAGGATGCAATATTCCTCTGGTATTGCCCTAGCAGCCTGGATAGTGAGCATGCAGCCCTACAAACTGTCATGGCTGTTGGTTCACCTTGTCCTTCACGACAGAAAATGACTCTAGTAGTTCACATTCGGTGAGGGTTTCATCATCGAAACCTCCTGCTTTAAGATGTTAATGATGTCTCTCTCTGATTTTTAGAAAACAATTATGCTGCTATGCTGGTTTCTCTCCTCCCCCCTGCTGTTTTTTGTTTCTGCATTTTATGTAGGTTTCTGGTCCTGAACTCAACAGTCTACAGGTTCACGTTTGTAAAGGTAATTAGATATTGAAAAAATTGGTTAAAATGTGTGTCTTTTGAAAATACTGCTACACTTATGTCTTCTCCTGTAAGTTTTTAATTACTGATATACATTTGGCCCTTAAATTGTGTTTCTGAAACCAGACCGAGTTCAGATGTAGCCTTTCTATTATCTAAAGCCTGTGCCCCACATTTTGCAAATCAATCATTGCTATTCCTGCTTCGGAGCTGTGGAACAGGCTGTCAACTGATATTAATCAATCTTTGTCATTGCCCGTTTCCAAAAGTCGTTAGCATGCTCAGCCTCACATTATATTTTCCAGCAGAAAAATAACACATTGTCAACTGTTCTTTGTTATGAGTTACTACACAAGTGACCTTATTGGCTGCATATATGTAATAGAGGTCTGTATTTGCTGAGAACCTTGAAGTTTTTGTGTTTATCGTACTTACACTTTCTCTTTTCTATTTTTATATTACTTTGTTTTCCTTAACAGGCAAAACAGCTGTTCCCAAGAAAATGAAGATAGCTGAGGAGCTGGTATGAATGTTACAAGTAAATGAAGATATGAAGTAAGTACATCTGACTGTTGGAACGCTAGGAAATGATTAATGACCCTTTAATACGTTAAAAAAGGTCTGCCGACAAATAGCTATATTTGTTGTCACATAGTAACACTTTAAATTCCCATAAATATGTCCACAATGAAGTTGGCATGTGTGAAAATCCTTCTTCTTGGCCATCAAGGCTTTACAGATGGATTTCTCTTGCTAGTTATTCCTCACAATGCTTGGTGAAGGCTGGACATAGGAAGAAACCTCCTTTCTCTTTTTATTTTCCTCTTCTTCTTTTTCAGAGAAGAATTCAATTTAGAAAAAATCTTTGTACCGTATTACTTGTCTGGCTTAGTTTTTGTTTCTTTTTACATGCCAAGGGAAATAAGTGACATGTTCTCTCTGGGCTGATCCCTGTTGGATGTTGTGGTGGATGGACACCACCCTGCAGTGCAGTGAGGGACTGATCCCCAGGGGAGATGCAGCCTCATCTCAGCTTCCCCAGTTCCTGCAAAGACAAAAGGGGCCCACACCCACACTCTCTGTCAACGTATTTGATAAGGAAAACTTTCCCAGGCACCCGAACACAAAATAAATCCAGTTCTGACAGCAGGTCTGAGCTCTGAGAAGGTGAAGCTGAAGGATCTTTGCAAGGACTGGTGGTTGGTGGTTCATGTGGGTTTCTTCTCCATCAAATGAACATGGAAACTATAATAGTGTGGAAAGTTAGACTACTCCACCAAAGGTCCATTTTAGGCCCTAGGAACCTGGCTGCCAACAATGGCTCTTTTCCACAGGAAGGAAAGCTGTCCACTACCCTTACCAATAACCTAACCATGACCATAACCACGACCCTAAACACTACCCCTACCACTACACCTGCTGTTAACCGTAACCCTAACTCCATCACAGTGGGTGGTAAAGATTCAGAAAGATGTAGGAGCAGCAATGTTGGACCCCTGCTGGGATCACTTTGGCATGCCTTTTCCAGCCCCAGTGTCCCTGGAGCTGCAGGGACATTTAACATTCTCAAGCCTAACCCTAACCTTTACCCCAGCCCATTTCTAGCCCAGTGCCTAGCTGCAAACGATGGCTCTTTTCCACAGGAAGAAACCTTTCCACCATAGTGTCTTGGGACCAGTGGACAGGTAGAATCCAGCCATCCAAGGCCAGCCCGAGCCCTAGGTCCTGGCAGCTTTTGTCTAGGAGAAAGCCTCCACGTTTGCAATTTTGGGAGGCGGGACCACTTCTGTGGCCACAGGCAGTCTCAGGGCTCAGCAAGTCCCATCCCCTGCTGCCATAGGCAAGCACACCATAAACCCCTTTGTAAATGAAACTGTCTTTAATATAAAGTGACTTCCTTGCAAAGCAGAAAGAAGTTCCAGCCCAGGATGCTTATAAACATATTTCTCATTTCCAGAGTAAATCCACTCTGGGCAATAATAACAATTTTTACCTTTTGTCCTGCCTTCTCAGTGTTTTCTCACCATCCCCACTGTTGGCCGAGAGTGTTTTTGGGAAAGATGCAAGCACCTGGTATAGGCAGTAAAGCACAGGTTAGTTTTGGGGAGGAGTTTTTTTTTAAACTTCCTTGAATAAAAAAATCCTACCATACTTAATAAGTAAGTGTCCTCACTCCCTACCATTTCTAGAGTGCCTTAAGGTGTAGCCTCAGGAAAAATACATTACAGGCTCCAGTCCTGACCAGATGAATGCTATTCTTGTGAACAAATTCTTTAGAGTTCTCACAAGCTGAAGTCAGCAGCAGGTAATGGGAAGCATTGCAGGGCATTGCTGTTGAAAAACCCTTTCTATCAGCTGAGGATCTACAAACCCCCACAGTGCAGCTTGTGACATCAAATCACCCTCCACTGGAAAAGAAAATACAATATTAGTCAGGGCTTCAACAGCCCTTCAATATGTCATCAGCTTTACTGGGACTAAATCTCAGGCAGGCAGGTCACTCTGCTCTGTTCTCATCCAATGCTGTGTTTTGCTTTAACTGGTTTATCAGAAGAATCAATCTTGCTGGTATAATAAGGGTTCTGGTAACTCTGGAAGAAATTCCTCCTCTTGTTTGTCAGAAAAAGAAGAATGCAGAAGTTTTAAATCAGTTCACACTAGGACACCTTAAACTCTGCCCAGTAAAAGCTTCACAAAATAGTTTGTTGATCTTTTCCTGGGATGTTTTATTATTAATACTTAGTAGGAGATGCCAACTCTGGTATGTCAAGTTTCCTGGTCAAAAAACTTGTGTCATCTTTTCTTCTTTAGTTTTTATTTAGAAAAATGCATGCAGAAGTTTCTGACATACCAGATCCTGCCTGAGTCTGTGACAATCGTAGAGAATTGCCAGCACAACACTTAGTGCATTTTAATAATGCCTGAAGAGCTTCCCAAATCCTCAGCCAAGTCTCTCCTTAACATAAACATTTTCAATATTTAATTTGGGAGATGCCAGGGAAGACTGCCCTCCACTTCCTGCCAGCCAAAAAACTGTGAGCAGGTCTCACAAACTGGAGGCAAACAGCAAAAGTGACCTGCCTCAGTGGTGTGATCATCCACTGTCAGCTCTGCTATCACAGCAAGAGGGGAGCAAAGAGCTGGATTTTAAATCCAATTTAGAAGGTGCTTTTTCCCCCTATAGCTTTGTACTGCAGCAAATGAGCTTCATCCTGTTTCAGCCAGCATAGACTTCAGTGATTACATATTTCATAGGCCATCAGTTGAAATGCTCTTACAGTCTTTTCCTCTTGTGAATGAATGTTTATCCCCCTTCTACAAAGGACCCAGGGACAGAGGTCTCAACTTAAGAAAACATTTGTGCAGGTCCACATGGGCAGCCTTGCCATGCATGGCAGGTGAGCACATTAGAGTTTATGTTATGACAACCCAGAGTCAATCCCACGCCTGAGTGTGCAGCTGGAGACGGACAGACTGTTCTAAAATCAATTAGGAAATGAGGCAGGAAGTCCGTGTCTGTATCTTGGCCCCTATTTTATTTTCTCTCTGTTTTTTTCCCTTCTGCTTATGTAAGTAATCCATTAAATAGCAGTACCCAGGAATGAATCAGTGTCATAAAAGCTCCTTCCTTGTAACATTATCAGGTTTTTTTTCTCCTTTGTGAGCATCATGCCTTCCTCCTCCAGTGAGTTTCTACTGTCTTTCTGCTCCAGTGCTGGCTACTGCACAGCATACACAGATTTCTGAAAGTAAGTTTTTTAAGTGATCATTTCTGTCAGGTGTTAAGTGCTGTCCAAAGCAGGTCTACTAAATACTGAAATAAAATCATACCTGATCTATGTCCCTTTCGCAGAAGACACAGGTGATTTTTGCAGCCACTTGAAAGGAGCTGTAAAAGCACAGGGAGAGATCCTGCAGTGCGGATGGAGGGATGGTGCACAATCCTGTGCCTTTGCATTTCTGCAGCTTCTCTCCATGGATTGTCCCATCAATTCCAGCTCTGTTCCCAGAGACCAGGAAGAAGGACAGTGGGTGGTGTGGGGTACCACCAGCCTTCAGGAAGGTGAAGCAGTGGATGACTTCAGGGATGGCATTTCATCTCAGAGGTGTGGCAGTACTACTGAGATCTTTATCCCCAGCAGAAACACTGTGCTACCCATCAGGCCTCCTGTGATAATAAACGACTAAATGTGTATGTTGAGAATTCCCTCCCTAAAGCCTGATGGAGACTGTGTGGGGGGAGAGCTCCAGATGTGCTATTGCCCATGGCTACTGATCTGGTTGTATCTCTTTCTAGGTACAACAATAATCATGGTGGACTTTTTTTATGCTTGGGGTATGTGACTGTACACAACTAAATTTTAACAGAGGATTAATTAAATGCTGATTTCTGCCATTAACCAGTGCTTTAAGAATTTTTACAGAGCCTGTATGAGGCAAAGTGCTTTCCTAACTGTGCACTTTTCTATTTTTTCTCTTTTCCATTGTTCAGATTCCTTGAATTGTGGTTGTATTGTTATTTCCCCTTTGATTTTATTACTTTTACCCATCATTTCAATCTCCCTGGAGTGAGTGGATGGGTAGCCTAGGCTGTGCAGGACACCCATGCTTTTAAAATGACAAGAGATGGAGACAATCTGGCCTCTTGGGATAAAATTGGCACTGCTTTACAAACAACGGGGTAAAACTGGTTTCATAGATTGCCCCTCCCTCCAATTAAAAAATGAACCAGTCACCTCCCAGCAAAGGCCCCTTATGTGTTGCATCACAAGAGGGCAGTGTTAGGTTGGATTGAGTCGCACAAGGGTGCAATTAACACGGGAACAGTTAATGGCTCATTAATTTTGCCTATCGGTGAAGAGATGTGTGGGGTGAGGGCTTGACCACCCGGGGCTGGGCAGTGGAAGAGGTGGCCAAGCTCCTGAACCACCTTTTTTGCCTGGATCAGCATCAGCTGCCATGCGACACTGCTGGGCATAGCATTTGGAGGCACCAGTCTTACTCCAGGGTGCCAACAGCCACCCTGACCCCCACGGGGCTTTGCTGTGACTTGCAGCATCTGTGTGTCTGTCTCTGCCCACTGGGATTTTCCATCCTACCTTGGCCACAGAGTCCCACTGATGGCACTTGCTGCAGTACTTAGTAGAGCTGCTGCTTGTTACCTTGTTCATCAGAGCAGGAATGCCAGTCCTTTACCGAGTCCCTTCCCTGGTGTGGCTGGTGAGATGTCCCAGCTCCCATGTCTCTGATGGAACTGCTGGAGTCTTTGTGCCATTTAACATCACCCAGCATCTGCAGGAACAAACCGACCGGTCCAACTCAGGGTCTGCCCAGCCTTGGCAGTAAAAGGCAAGCTCATTGTCAGTCAGTGCCTTTTATGGGGCAATAAATGAGAAAAAGTTAAAGAAGAAATATTATGCATGGAAACAGCTGTGAGGGTATGAAACTAATGATGTCCTCCCAAGGGAAGGAGGGATGGGAAGAGGAACCTCTCCACAAAACAAGCATCACATCACCAGCAGGATACCGGTACCTTCTCTTTCACAGCCTGGTCCTGTTATACCCCGACCACTTGGGCTCTGAGGCTGCTTTGTCAGCCTCAGGTTTTTCATGAATGATCTGAGAGTGTGGGTTATCTCTAACTTTTTCCCCATTTTCAAGGAAGCATGATGTTAAAAGCAAAGGTTTTACCTGTAGCTGTGGTGGCTGATCTCGAAACATGTATTGCTGCACACACAAAATAAGGGTTGAGCATAGGCATATATAATTTATTTGTGCCTGGAGGCTGGTTGCTTTTGTGCTCTGTGGTTTTCTGGTCGTTGTATCATGCTTGGGAATGATCTTGAGCCACAGAGATGAGCATAGTGCTCCAACCCCAAAATGGAGTTCACTGAACGATTCTTCAGTGCTTCATCCTCCCAGCCGAGGCTGTCAGGCTCAGCTGGTGCAAAGTCCTGGGAGATGCCACTGCAGGCTCAAAGCCTCAGGCACCATTTCTTGATGTAAACAAAAGACCTTGTTTTAATAGGAATTAATTAGCAGTTTAAATACTTGCAGGGTAGGAAATCCTCCACAGGGTACACTCGTTAAGGTTTCTTTACACATTACCTCCCAGGAGGATGCAGCCTTTCCCTTCGTTTCCTGCATCACTCTCTGCTTCAGCAAAAACTCCAGTAATTGTACTACAGCCCCAAAGTACTGCAACTGCAACCATAAATTCCTTCCAGTGCTCATCTGTTCCCCTGTGTTCGACAGGATGGTGATGGGCAATAATTTATCAAAGAGCCTGAGGTTATAGTGTCACATATTCATGCCCAGCATGCAGTGACGAGGCGATAATGTCAGTGTAACCACACATCCTGTTTGCATTATTTATTGCTCTCATGAATGACAAATTTGTATTTTAAAATGGCTGACATATTTATCTGCTGTCCTGAAAAGCCAAATTATGAAGGTGGCATAATCTTATCTCTAGGGAAGACATTGCCTTTTATTATTGGCATTTAATAAGAGAATGTGTAATTAAAGGGAAGTAATTAACCTATTTCTAGGAAGTTTGTATCTTGAATAAACAGGCAGCTGTAAGTGTGCTGCCAGGAGCCCTGTCTGCCCAAGCTGTCTTCTGAGGGAAGCAGTCTGCATTCCAACAAGGGTGAGGAGAA
The DNA here is from genome assembly GCA_013389985.1 of Dryoscopus gambensis. Taxonomy (NCBI): domain Eukaryota; kingdom Metazoa; phylum Chordata; class Aves; order Passeriformes; family Malaconotidae; genus Dryoscopus; species Dryoscopus gambensis. The sequence continues at coordinate 166,363 of WEIT01003308.1, read as the reverse complement.
TGGATAGATTTCTACAGAATGGTACTGCAACACCACATTTACTTTAGGAGTTGTTTGAATTTTGGAGGCATTTTGCATAGGGGTGACTCCTCTTCCCATGGGATGATCAGATAGTTGGGGCAGAGTCTGAGGTGAGATGAATCCTGGCTGAACACTGGCGTGGCTTTACCACAGATACAACAGTCCTGGCAGTTTGGGAGACTCCCACAAATGGGGTGACTAAATGGGACAAGAATCCCACTTGTTTTTCCTTCTCTAGCAGCAATCACCAGATACTCAAGATGGCCCCTTAGTAGGAGCAGGTAAACAGTTAACTAATGTTGAGTTACCCCATCAGCAGAAATCAGTGCTTGCCTTGTGGGCTGGCTCTCTGTGTGCTCCGAGGGATGTGTGACTCTCCTGTGCCACGCTTGCTGCAGTGTGGAATGCTTTGCTGGAAGCTGCTTTGCCACACATAGCAGAAGGTAATCACAAAAAAACCCTGTGAGTCCTCTGTCACTCTTCTACATTTCACCCTTTTTGAAAAATGTGACTAGTTCCTATCATTTAAAAAACTTCCCTGGTAGACCATTTAATCTTTCAATAGCAGAATATATTGTGGAGGTTAAGAGTGTATCCAGAAAGACAATAGGCATGAGTAGCAGCAAAAGAAATTGCAACTAGACAAATGGGAAAGCATTTTCACAATGGATGTGAGCAAACTAGGAAGAGAGACACTGGGATCCTGGAGATATTCAGGTACTTTGCAGGAGGCCCTGAGCAACCTGATCCCCCTTTGAAGTGAGTCCTGCTGGGAGCAGGGGTTGGGTCAGTGACTTCCAGTGACGCCTCTCAACACAAACTACTCTGATTCTGGAAGGTGATCAGCTCCCTGACCACCTGAATGACAGAAAGTGCTTGTCTGGCTGCCTTGGCCACCTCTGGGGAAGCCAAGATGGAGAGCACTGGCTGAGGCTCAACCTGCCTCAGACACAGGAGCTCGGTATGCCTTTGGTGCTGCCAGGCAGAGCAGCCTTTGCTGCAGTTTAACACAGGGATTCAAAGACATGCTATTCCAGAGCTTGTGCAAATCATTCCAATGCTGGGAAGCTGTTCTGACACCTGATGAGCCACTGTTCTTCTGCTCTAAAAGTGCTCTGTATCTGCTTATCCTTTGCAAAGTGACACCAGGATGAATGTGTCTGATTTTGTAAAATGTGTTTTTTCTGTAGGCATTCAAACTGCTTTGAGCTGCATGATTATGAGAGCTGAGCCTCAGCTCCCACTTGGCTGTCATCGTCAGCATTCATAACCAGTGCTGAGAGGCATTGGTGGTGAGAATCAAGCCCTGGTGCAGCTCCAGGTGATTGCTGCCTTCTCCCAGAGCCTCAGCACACACTGCATGAATATCACCACGCAGTGGCTGCCATCATTCTTCTGGATAACCAGGGCAGGTAAGAAAAGCTGTGCCTATCATTTAAATTAGATGCTGGCTCATCTGAGATTCACAGTCCTGCCATGAGGTTAATTAATTTTCTTTAAATAAATATGGTAGTGAAATCATCCATTCTTTTCTTTGGAATACTGACAAAAATTTCAGGAAAAGGAAAACTGATATGAATTTACACTTCACAATTATACTGCTGAGCCTGGAAATTATTTGCCCTAGTGCAGATGCAGGTAAACTGGAGTCACAGATGAAGCAATCATATGGACAGCAAAGGGGGGCCAGCTTGAACGTTTCTCATGTAATCAAAGTCCAAAGCCCTGCAAACTGGAGAGGTGGCCATGGCAGGATGAAGGTGCCATAAAGGCAAAGGAACACAACCATCCAGAGGTTTTGGTATTTGCTGTGGCTAATCTAAGCTGGGTGTGTGTGTAACAAGGTGTGCAGCACCTTCCTCAGACCCCCAGCCACTCCATGGGGTGTCAGCTGGCTGGAGATTTGCAGTTGCAAAACGGGTTGAAGCGTAAATGTAAGTCTTGATATTATCTCTGAAGACAGCATCAGAACTATTTGACACCTTATCAATTCTTAACGCATCTGTTTGAAAACACTCTGCTTGCACCAGGAGCTGTGCATGTGGAATTGTGCTGTGCAGGGGCTCAGGGCAGCTGTCACACATTGCAGATGTCAGATGCTGTGCCACTGTCCAAGACTGAGTGAGGCTGTCCCCATTAGGGGTGCGTTTTTGGCAATTTGTTCTGATGTTTCCTAAATGAGGGAATGCAGCTTTCATACTGCAGTGGCTCCTCAGCACTGGCTCTTGCGACTCTCTGCCCCTTCCACCCCTGTCCAAAGGTCCCTGAGCAGGAAGCCACCCCCTGAGCCAGTGGCTGGTGCTTCAGCACAGCTGCGGGAACAACCTCCTGCCTTGCCAAGGAATAAAAAAGGGAGCGAGATTCGTTTTCTGCAGTGAGCTCATATTCTGAGAATGGGCCACGGCAGCTCATTACTAACACATGCGGTGTTAGACTGTCCACAGGCTGGGGGTGCTGCTGGGGACTGCCTGCAATTCCAAACAACAAAGCTGGAGAAGCTTAGGCAGGGGGTGATAATGGCAATTACACTTCTTCATGATGCAGAGATCAGACACCAACTGGCCAGGTGTTAACACTGTTTTAACCAGCCATGGAGCTTTGAAGTGTTTTTCTGAGCTCTGTGTGTTTTTTCTTTAAGGCTAAAATACACTTTGAGTGCTGTGCTGTCACTGCAGCGAAGGATGCCAAAGGATGGGCTGCTGTCTCAGAATAGAAGGCAGATATATATTTTTGTTGAGATTTAGTTGCTGAATTGGTGAAGCATCAAGCAATTGCCGTAAAGCTTTTCTCTGAGTAATACTCTTGTCCTTCTAGATTTGGGTGACTATCTGACAGTCTGTGTTGGCTGAAGATCAAAGAGTAGAGGGAGACTGTGCATCTGGCTGCAGTTTCCTTCCACCCTCTGGCAAAACAGAGCAAAGGAAAACGTGATACCCCACCCTGTGAGTTGGGTCTAGGAGTAGTTTCAGGGCTGGAGGCAGGAGGGCTGGGGGATGCTGGGCTGTGCTGCCCTCGCTGATGAGGCCATGCTGGGTTCGTCCCCCCTGGCCACAGTGCACAGGGAGGGAGAGCACAGTGGGAACTGAACGGTGTGACACTGGGTGCCAGAAGGATCCTGGTGTAAAGGCTGGCAAAGTGTCCTGACAACTCCCTGGGAAATATCATACAGCCTTTGGAAAGCTTTTACAACATGTTGGACTAACATGCATTGAGAGAGTTGAAGTGGAGCTGATTCCTGGGACAAGGGTGTGCTACAGTCCAAAAGTGCCCAGCTGAAGTCCTTCCCAGACTTCTTGTCCCATGATCTCCATGATCTCCTCCCTCTTTCATGATGGGACTGGTTCTAAGCACACAAGGAAGCTGTGTTCATCAAGGCCTCAAATTCTGTTTTGCGGAGGTGTTACCAACCCCTTCCGCATTTTCATCTCCCAGTGACAGCACTGCTTTACCGAGCCTTTGCTCTGAGCTCCTCTGTTCCAGGGAAAGACACCCCAGGCAGAGGGGTGTTGTGGATTTTGGGAGCTGTGAGTGTATCCTAGGAGCCCCATTGCTGTGCACTTCAGAAGGTAGGCAGTGGTGAAGCCAGAAAAATAGGGAAGAGGGATATGTAAAAAGCCATGCATGGTTTATGCCCAAAGACCAGACAGAATCAGTGTGTTTCCATGAAGCATATTGCATCTAATCAGTGTTTTCTGGTGGAAAACTTCTGAGGAACTTGAAACCTAGGCCTGAATTTATTTGCCAATGTCTAGTGAGTGATAAGAAAGTAATTAAATACAACATTTGTCTTGACTGGAAAAATATATTAACCCTGGTGTGATTTTTTTTGTTCTGTGATCTTGGGAATGGTGAGTGGAGGTTGTGGCAGGTGTGTCTGCAGGTTGTGGCAGAAGCTATTTCTGCCAGGAAAAAAAAACATTGGTCTCTTTCCTTTTGCAATGTTGTTGGTTATAACTGGGAGAGACAGACCAAAATTTCACTACGAGGTCTTTTCTGGCCAGGAGTTCCTCTGCTGAGATGCCCTTCAGGGCTGATCTCTCTGTGGTGGTCTCTGTCATGAGACCTGGACCAGTGGAGTGGTGGGAAAAATGGGCCAGGAGGGACAGGGACAGAGCACCTCCTTTCCCTGTTCTCTTTCCTTCCACTGATGGCCTGGTGCCATCCTGCACTGCATCTCACCTTTGCTTTTGCAGTGAATTATAGAATTTGCGAGGAGAAGCACTTGTTTTATACCTCAAGGTGAGAATAGCATCTGGAGCTAGCTCTAAGCCTAAATCCAACATGTACATCTGCCCCAAGACTTATCCAGATTGCACCAGAAACCTGCTGCAAAGAATCCCATCCCCTCCATGACACAGGGAAAGCTGTGCATCCTTCTGCAAGAGAGGGATAGCAAACTGAAGTCATTAGTGGTGTCATGCCCCAGCCCCACTGCCAGCCTGGCTCTGAGCACTCAGATGCAGCTCCCTCCAAGCCTGTGCCAAGGGGTTTGCTCTGAATGGTCTATCTGGGTTCTTTGGCAGCGGGATGGGCAGAGGCTGAGCCCACCCAAAAGCTCCTGCCTCCTGCTCTTCCACCACACTTCACAGGGTCCTGGTGAGAAGTCAGGTCTAGGCCCATGATGAGAGGCCCTGTGCATGGAGGGGCTTGGGTGCTCGATTTCCACCAAAAGCCCAACACCCACACGTGAGCCATGGCCCTGAAACCTCAGCAAGATGCCTCTGGGGCAAGCCCCTTGGCCTGGTGGGAGAAGCCCTTCTCTCCACAGGCCTCAAAGTGTGCTAGTGCTCAGTAAACCTAATTTGGCCCAAATTTACTTCCAGAGATGGTCTCTTCAGGAAAGCATGTTTACTTTCCTCCTGGCAGTGACCGAGCCACACGATGCTCTGGATGCACAGAATTGCAACTGCAGTGTATTAAATTATTGCTGCTCCTTTGACTGACGTGCAGAATGGAAGCTATAACTGATCTGCTTTTCCATGAAAAATTTATTGCATTTAAGTGTATCTAATTGAGTAAATTTTATTTGTACGCAGGGTCTGCTTGTCCTATTGCCTCTCTATCATTCTGGGATTGTATTAATGTTAACCCTGGTGTGAAGAGTCTGTTGCCTTATAGACCCTTGTGTGTATCCCCCTTCCAGCAACATTTCTGTCATCTTTTCAGTCAACCTCCTTCAGGCTGTGCCTACCAAGGAAAAAACCCCCTCCAGCCTCCATCCAGCTATCAGCTCTCAGGCCTTACTGTGGGCCCCTGAAAACCCAGCTCTTATTCCAGCAGGCACTAGTCGGCTGATTGCTCTCTGCATAGAGCACAGTCTCTTCTCCCAATTACTGCGACTGTTGGAGCTTCAAAGTTGATGATTGTATGTTGTTGGAATACAAATTGTTCATTAGAAACATTAATAATGGCTGCTTGACTTTACAATTAGCCATGTATCTGTATTGCATTCAGGAGCTGTTAGTCTTCAATGAACACATTCCAAATAATCCATTTATATTTAAATAAATTGACACACAATAGCTATCTTAATCAATCTAAATATAATTCTTATTTCGGAGCCTCTGCTTTGCCACTTTTACTTTTTTCTTAGGACAGCAGTAGTTGGGTTTGGTGGGATTTGGAGCTCCAGGAGGGCTGAGCTGGAGAACAGGCAATGATCTGCTCCCTTGCAGCTTCCCAATCCATCAGGTACAGCGAAATTCAGATCATGATAGTGGAATGGTAGCACTGGTGGGACAGAGGTTTGGGTCTTCTGTCACTTGTGTGTATTATTGGATGTCTCCAGCAGTGTTATGGTTTCACCCCAACCAGCAGCCAAGCCCCAGGCAGCTGCTCACTCACTCGCCCACCAGCAGGATAATGAGAGAGAACTGGAAGGCTAAAGGCCTTTGTGGATTGAGATAAAGACAGTTTAATAGGGAAAGCAAAGCCCAAGCACACAGGCAAAGTAAAAAAGAATTCATTTACTGCTTCCCCTGGGCAAGCAGCTGTTCCACCATCTCCAGGAGAGCAGGGCCCCATCACAGGTAACAGAGACTTGGGAAGACAAACATGTCCCCTCCCTTCCTCCTTCTTCTCCCAGCTTTATATATGAGCATGATGTCATATGGCCTGGAATATCCCTGTGGTCAGTTTGGGTCACCTGTCCTGGCTGTGTCTCCTCCTAGGCACCCCAACTTCCTCACCAGTGTGGCAGTACAAAAAGCAGAAAAGGCCTTGGTTCTGTGTAAGTCCTACTCAGCAACAACAAAAATATCTCTGTATTATCAACCCTGTCTTGTCCAAAACAGAGCCCTGCACCAGCCACTGTGAAGAAAATTAACTCTACCACAGCTGAAACCATCACAAGCAGTAGGCTTCCTTGCATCTGGGATCATTAAAAATTAACTTCCATTTTCCCATCCACAAAATTAAAAAAAAAATTAAAAATAGTTCATTTAAAAGAGCTTGATTCAAGTTTGTTGGTAACTTTATAGATTTGAAAAGCTAAAGACTCTCCCAGCTTATTGTTACACCTGAGCAAATTCCAGGTAATAGGCATCTGAGGGAGGTCACAGCAGTCACCAATGACATGCAGGTGAGATGATGGCATACAGCTGGGAAATTCAAGTTGAGTTTGCATTGCAAAGTTTGTTTCCTGCCAGTCTCAGACAGGTGAGTTTTGTGATTCAATCTTCTACCCACGGTGTGAAGGTTTTAATTTTCTGGACCCTGAATCATCCAATTTACCTGTTTGGTGCAAATACGTGAATATGGCTGAGCAAGCAACCGTATATCATGCCTGCTAAAAATCACTTATCAGATTTTATTGGGAGACAGAATTGCATTTTTATGCCTTTTTGGACAGTCAACATTAATCGTTCCTTGCTCATTGGTGAGGGTATTTAAGACTGTATTGTTTTTGAGATGAGAGGACCATTCCTCAGCTGGTGGACACTCCCTGTGATTTTGCTCAAGCCACGTTAGCACTCAGGGAGTGAGGATCACAGTGATGCATTTTCTTCTTTTGGGGAGTTGTTTTCTTTCTAGCAAAAAATAGGTGTCTTCTTTTCTATTGAGCACACTCAAACCCTGAGGAAATTATCCCTCCCTAGAGGACCAGAGTAGGTGTGAATACCTGAGCAGTGAGCAGACTCTTACACCCCACCAAGGAGTTCCTGAAGGTGATGAAAATACTGTTTTCCACTGTTTTGCAGTATGTTTTTATCCCCATGCAGCTCCTATGGAAACAATCACACAAAACCCCCACGTCTTACTGCAGACTGATCTTATTTCACTGTGTTGTCTTCTTAGTGAGAATAGAGAAACAAAATAATAACAGCAAAAAAAACCCAGCCTATGATGCCAATGGAGATGGTTAAGCCCTGCACTGCTCGGGGTGCTCAGGGTGTGTTGCACATCATGCCAGGTCTGTGTTACGTTGTCCCCAGCCTCGAGCACTCACAGTGAGACAGGTAGGTGAAGGAAAGAGGAATGGAGGTGTCCACATGGATATGGCTGGTAGGTCACCCCCACCTGAGATCTGGGTTAGTTGGGATGGTAGGAGACCTGGAGGACATTGTTCTGCTAATTACGGGTGTTTGGCTGCAGAGGTTTGTGTGGCTGCATTGTCCTGGCCGCCAACTCTTGTTCAGGGACACCCCACCAGACAGACGGAGCTCTGTCCTTCCCCAACTCCCAAAATAAGGGAGTTGCCTTGCTGGGCAATGCTCCCAGCTCCCAGGAAGTCTGTAGCACGAGCAGTGCTGGAGTTGCCAGAAAGGAGCCGAAAACCTGCCAAACCTCAGCTGGGATGAGAGAGAGCCCACGTGGGGCTCTGCTAACAGGGAGCTGTTAGGGACTGCTGAACAAAAGGACTTGTCCTGCAACAGTACAGTAGGCAGGGAGAGATTTGGTTTATTTGACTTTTTTCCACTTTGAAAGTTCCTTTATTCTCTTTTGTGTTTCCACAGAACAGCTGCAGCATTTCAGGGCTCCTGGGGTGTTTCTGTGCACACAGTGGAGAGGGGTCCAGACCAGTGCTGCAATGGGCTCACACCACATGCAAGAAAACTTCCTCTGGCCCCATCCAGTGAACTGTAAACCTCCTATAGTCCAGATCAACACCTAAAATCACTGCAAGATTCCACAGTAGGAGAGCAGGAAGGACAAAGTGCAGGAACAGTTTGGTACAGCTTTACAGGTAGAGAGAATTCGTTAGGTGAGAATGGCCATGTGGAAAACCCCCCCGCAGCTCTGCCAAATTTAACCCTGGCATGAGGGACCTAGGAATAATATGTGGATTATACAAGTTTTCCTTGTTAGCTTTTCCCAGAAAGCTTCTTTATCTGGTGGGGTTTTGTTCACTGAAGCTTTTTGATGCTGCCTTTCATTTTCCCCAGTAATTCTTCCTTTTTAATGGCCCATTGTTGTCCATCCTTATTACACGGAGTCATTTGGATGACATCCATTTTTGCTTCTTCAAAAGAATTCCACTACCTTTGCTAAAGGCTGCATCACATCCTATTTAAAATCAACAGAGACTTCAATGAGCCCCAAACTGGACCTGAAATTGTTACTTCCTTTCAGGTTTCTCAATATGATATTTGCCTCCTAGCAACCACCATTTGCAGGCAGAGGTACAGCAATATTAAGCTCTCAGTTGAGTGCCACAACTGGCATCCCAGGGCACCCTGCAGAGCCTTACAAAGCCCTCAGTAGTGTCACCTCATTCCCCGTGCTGTAGGTGTCATTTACACATAGTGTTGTACACCAGTCTGAAAAGCAAAGGGAAGTTCTGCCCTGCAAAGGCTGGGAAAGGATGGTGGGGAGTGCTGCAGGCTCAATTAATACTCCAGGTGACAGAAGCACCCAGAGGATGTTTGGGGTCCTGTGCTTTTACTGCCTAGAATATCCCTGTGCATTGTCTCACCCCAGGTGCACTTTTGCAGTCCTGCTCTTTGACAGCTAATTTGGTGCCTTTTTCTTTCTTTAATTACAGCAATTTATCACACTCCCTCCCATCTCATCCTCTCTAATATACCTTGATGGTGAATGTCACTTGTTCAGGTAGGACAAGGTGAAGTTTGCCTGCTGGGAACAGTGATTTTTCCTTAAGGACCTGGAAAATGCTCTCAGCTGAGTGAAGTGTTTGGATCTTTTTGGCTTCCTTATGCTTCTTTTCCTCCTATTTTTGCATGTCCATTCCATAAATTCAGATTTATGATTAGTCCAATTGCATCAATTGTGGATCTGTTTGGGGAAACTCAAGATCCTCTTTTACCTTCAACTCTTTAGGAAGAAAGTTGTGTGTCATTCCAGTGGGGCTCGAGAACCAGCCATGTCCATGCAGCTCCATCAGCAGGACAAGGGCATTTGTGGCTCAGAACAGCTTGACTTCCTCAGCTCTTTCTTAAGAAACACTAACAGACATCTCAAAGGGTTTAGATGAATAACCTCCCTTCTGCTGTATCCTATTTGAAAGTTACCAGTGACTCTTCCATGTTTGTTAGTCACTAATTTTTGCTTTTGGTATTGGTGAGGTGATAAAAGGTTATTTAGTTGTGATGTTTGATGAGAATCTCAGCTTTCATTAAGGGATAGGAAAGGAGTAAATATTTAGTGCACTGACAGACTCCAAAAAGAAAGCTGAACACGCAAAGCTGCAGGGCCAAAATTCAGAAGGCCATTTAAGAGTCTGCCACCTTCAAAACCCTCATTTAGTAATTATTTTTAGATGTTATGATGTTTTTAATGAACTCTTGAATCTTTAGAGCCTCGAGCAATTCAGCTGGGAGGAATTATAGTTTCAAGCTGCAGCACACCTTTGGAATCTTCCCTGGTTTAGCTGAGAGGGATGAGGATGCACAAGGGATCAGCATATGCCTGTGGGGTTTTGTACAGTGCATATAAACTTATTATCCCATCCATTTTACTTTAATTGTATCTATCTTGCTAACTGGACAGTTAGCAAGGACCACCTCAATAATCCAGGAAGATAAAAAGTTTAAGAGCAATGGCATAAATATACTGTGCATTTTACTGGTTCAACAGTCTTAATATCTGGATCATATAAAAATAGCTATTTAACAACAACTGTTTCTCCCACTGCAATTAAGAACCTATGAAAGTTGAAAGATGAAGAGCATCATATAATTGGTTTCTGCAAAGTCTAATGAGACTCTATTTTCTCAGTAAAGAGAATATTCTCTTTCTTGAGAATAGAAAAAACAACTGATGATAAATATTTATAAGTGACTCTTAGCTTTCTCCTGTCATGGAGTTTTCATCAACAAACTACATTAAAAATAATTTTTAAAAAAAAGGCTCATATTAGAAATGCAGCTTATTGACTACTGTTTAGTATGTGTACTGCAGTGGTGCCCAGAAAACCTTGGGGGTTCTGGGCTCCAGGCACCACCCTCCCAGCCTGGGCTGCCCACAGGGTGCCCCATGAAAGCATTAGGGTTTTGGGGAGAATTTGGGAAACTGGAACCATCCTAAATAATGCACCCTGTAGTCACTGCCTTATGTTATTTCTGCAACTCCACTTAAGGTTCCTTGAATGGGTTTTGGGGAATGCATTTTCTGTAGTAATTCCAGGCACTACTGGAGACATCCCTCGAGAGCTGTTCTGGCCATGGTATGAGCTGTGCATGTGTAGCCTGAGCCTGTTTTGCCAGCATGGATTGTTCAATGCATTTACGTAAGATCTCTTGGCCAGCTCAGTTGACATGTACTACAACAATGGTCTGGCTGCAAGTAAAATAATTTGAAGATATATATTGATATTTCAATTACCTTTTAAACTGTACTTGCTGAGATCCCTGTGCCTGACTTGGGCATCAAAGCATGGATTGTACCTGGTTCTGCGAACACATCGTTTTGTCAGCTCAATGCATATAACAGCTTATACTTCCATCCTTGAGTAATCACCTCTGCTTTAAAGAGTGAGCCTAAATTGTATTTACACAATAGATTAATGCTCAGTTCTTACAGAGAAAAAATTGCTTCAAGGAATCTGAGTAAGTGCAATTTTCTCTGCTCTTCTTCCATGATCTCCACCATAAATATGTAGCTATGAGTGCTCAAGGGACAGTGCAAGGGCTTCTTGCAAGCAGTTGCTTTTACAGCTATTTTATGGCTAGAGTGTTGAGGAACTAACAGTTTGAAATTAAACTGATGGTGGTTATAAATACATCTCTTTATGTGGCTATATCTTCATTTTTTTCCAAGAATGAGATGATGGCAGAACACAGATTCCTGAAGAACCTCTTTTTGAAGGCAAAGGTGACCTCTTTTTAGCTGTTGTGACTGCAAGGCAAGTTTCCTTATTTAAGGGGGAAGAATTCACACCTGTCACCAGGGAAAATATTGAATGCACAAGAAGTGTCTCATGTAGTACAAAATACTACTGCACTCTTTCCTGAGGCATACACTTTCTCTAAAAACAAAAAGATGGGTGAACATCACATGCCAGATGCCTTCTTAAACATACTTGCTAACCAAGGTCACGTTAATTCTTCCGGGTTCAAAGCAACTTCACTTACTGGATCAGGGGTTAATATTTCACAGAGACACAATAAAAGGTTCAGGTCTTAAAAGCAAAAAATCATTTTTAAAAATGGTATTCTGAATGGAAATTGTGTCCTGTTCTTAGAGGAAATCAAATGAAATAAAGCATCACAAGTGCTGCTGACCTGTACATCTGCTGAGACCAGGGACAGGGCAGAACAGGGAATGAATGGTTTAATCTTCTCCTACTCTGCTGTTATGGTGAGACTGGAATAGCAAATGCAATTCTGCCTCCCACATCTCAGAAAGGATGTTGCAAAACTTGAAAGGACACTGCAAAGAGCCATAGCAAAGATCTAAAGGCAGGAAAGTGTGTCTTATGGTGTGAGATTTACAGAGCTCAATCTGTTTGGCTAATCAGAAAGATTTCAGCCTTGATTTGATTACAGGGCTTGCATACTTTCATGAGGAATAAATATTCTAGAAGTAGTTCTCCATCCACTGCCTATAGCATAGCAAGAACCAGTGTCTGAGAGTTAAATTAAGAACTATTTATGTTTTAAATAGCACATGCAATTTCACTGGTGGTGTGGTTAGCCACCAAGAAAAGAGGAGGAAAGTCAAAAGAGGTGGTAGTAGTTCATTTTGATGCTGAAAATCATGATAATGTGTGTCTGGAAAGTATTAAAAGGGATTTTTGCAGACAGACCCTCTCCAGTGGAGCAGCCAGCCGTGGGTCTCCCTGCACCATGCAGCTCTGAGCACTCAGCTAAGCCGTGTGTGTCCGTGCCCGGTGTCCAGGTGTCTGTCCGGGTGTCCAGGTGTCCGTCCCGCGCGGCTCGGCGCGAGCAGAGCTACAGCAGAGGGTGCTCTGAGCCCGCCGTGCGCTGCCGCCCCCGCTCCCGGGGACCTTCCCGGCGAGCCCAGCCTTCCGTGGGCAGGCTGCTGAGAGCTCTTGCGCCTGTGAATGCAATCACTGCGCACATTCCGGGGCCTTGGGAGCTGTCGCTGCCCGGTTTCTTGGCTGGGAAGCTGGAGCAGCGCCGTGTGTGCGATTCCCACCTAGGGTGGTTATGTAAATACCGCTCTCACGACAGTTCTCTAACAGAATTAGCTCTGCTGGGAAGGACAAGCACCTCTCTACTAATTTGTCCTCCACGGTGCTTTCCCCACCACGCTGCTGGGGAAAAGACGTTCTTTTATCAAAGCTCTGTCAGGACTTTTAATCAAAATAATCCACTTTAGAATAATGTCTCATCTATGCTTCCTGTTTCCTTCTCTCTGTCTCTATCTTTCCTATCTTTCTCGCCCCCCCCCCCCCCCCTTTTTTTTTAAACTTTTCTCACGGAAGAAAAAGGAAAAAGGGCAGGCAGGAGGAACATGGAAAAAACGCACTGCTCATTTCCCAGTTTTGTTTTTAAAAGTTTCAAAATGTCTGAAGCAATGCTTATGAAAATTTCCTATTTCAAAATCAGGGCAGTACTGGGGCCTGGGAGAGAAGCCCTCTAGCCCAATCGAGCCAGTTCTCAAATAATTTTAGAGGGCTGTTAATATTCAAGCTGAGGGTGGAATAGCACCTCCCTCCTGGAAGATGAAGGGGAACAAGCTGGGGTGACATGGCAAAGGATCATGTGCAAAGCAAATAACTGCTTATTTTCTCTTCCAGAGGACCCACCCTGCAATATGGGTTTGGGAATGGAGGAAGGAAGAGGGGATCCTTGCCCCAGATGCCGCAGAAAAGTCAGTGGTTTGGGAAGGGAGAAAGCCATAGCTGGGCTTTGGGGGTCCTCTCTGACAGCACAAGGCTGCTGTGTGGAGAGGCCAAAGTCCTCAGGGGGGCAGTGCCACGAACATGCTCCTTGGCATCTGAAGCATGGCACACTGTCAGCTGTGGTTTGTTAGTCATGCTGGGTTCCCTCTCCCTCCAAATCTTCAAGGAAAGACTTGGTATTTACTCTCTGATAATTTATTTGCCAGAGGACTGTTCTTAAGATATTGTGGTTTATGTTCGAAATATTGTTCATGTATAAAATAGCACTGAGGCTCAGTTGGGTCCTGAGCTGACCTCTGCCCAGCCCACAGATCCTTCAGCTTCTCATTTGATGTGTCTCACAGTGTAAGACACCGTGCTTCCCCTCTTACATACACACAAAGCTGCCTTCACAGTACACATACCTAATTTGTAGCTAATACTCTCATTGTGGCTACTTTAATAACAGTATAGATTTTTTTCCAAATGAGATACACATGTGGCTCCCAAGACAGCATTTTTCTGTTTCAGATTAAGCATATTTTTTTCTCAAGAATGCCACATCATACATAATTTTCTATAATCTTTTCTATTGATTTCATTCTTAACCTTCATCTTAACAGTGCTGGAGCAATCACAGAGCAGATTGTGCCCTACCTTGCAGAGAAGAAAAGGGCATGAGAAATCTACTTACACCATTATATTGACCTCCTGCTTTGTGAGTAATAGCCCTGGGTAGGAGGAATAGTATTACTAAAGAATGCTGCTCCCAAGGGTGGGAGTCCTGGCTATTTCCCCCCCTGCTAAGGCTCCTCAAAAGTGTATCTCAACTATGGGACACAGAGTTTCTAGGTGGTACCATCTCCTTCCAGGACAGGCTGGAAATTCACAAAATGCCTGTGACATTCTTGCAGGACCACAAGCAATGAGCACAAAAAGGACAAGCCTGAATCTTGAAAGGGAACAAAGTTATAACTCAACCAGCTGGAGCTGAAAAAGGCCACTGGCTCAGCTCTAGAAAGACTTGTATGTTTTGATGTTTGTGGAATATCCTCATGTTTCTTACCAGGACACACTGCTGGGACAAGATCATGCCAGAGCAAGTTTATGATGCTGAGGCATCTCCCGGGTTTGACTGCTGCAGAAATACCTTGTGGTTTCTCTACATCTGCATGAAATTAGTAGTCCTGGAACACATGAAAATTAGTAATAAAAATAAAAAGCTTTCCTTCCACTCCCCCCCCCGCCCCCATCACCTCCTCCCACTGACACAATTTAAAGATTTAGAATCAGTTTGTATCGTGGCCAGAGACTGGAGTTACGATTGTAATGTTTCCACTTAGGATAAGGAAATTGAAGTAGAGCAATCAATCAATAACAATATGGGAAAGTAAAGACTGAGACTGTCACTTAGAGCTTGCATGCTTAGCTGCATAAGGGGAATTTTAGAAAACTTCTTTTACTGCTCTTTTAAGTTTTATATTACCAACTTTCAAGTACAGAGAGAAGTGATGCTTTGTGCTGCCCTACTTCACTCAACATTATAAACCCATTCATTTGCAGGGAGTGGATACTTAATTATGAATAATCCCAAAGTGTTTCACTGAGTGTTGTACAAACTGTGCACTCAGGCCCATTTCATACAGTCATGAAATGCCATCATCCCTCAGGTGAAACAAAGCAACTCTTCAGCAGCATAAAGCAAAGCTACACAGCAGTTTGGGGAAGGAAGTGAGGAATAATGGATTCATTTGAAACTGCAGGGGGATTTTAACTACGCAGAATGCAATTACCAGAACTGGAGTTTATCCAGGACACTGGGGTTAAGACCCTATCTATTACAAAAGATGCCACAGAACTTCCAGCATCCTTCCCCTCATTTCCTATGTGTTACTCACTGGGCTCCTAAGTACACACTGAAAGAGGCCAGTCCTGTTTGGATTACAAAAAATGCTGCAGAGTTAAAACGAGTATTTCTTACTGACCAGAACTTTCTCTTTGCACATAATGCAAAGGGCTTTGTACTGGAGAGAGAAATGAAGAGCTTTTGGGTGTGTGACTCTGTTCAGGGCAGCCATTGGTCTGTGGTGTGAGCCACCGGCTGCTGAAAGAGCAGCTTTGCAACCTAAATTTGGTCATCAGTACCTTAAGCCAGAAATGGACCATTTCCTGACCAAGTTTACATAAGTTAGGCTGAATTCCTTTAAATATCTAAGTACTTATTAATTGGGATCGGAAATCCCATATTTCCAGGGGAGAAATAAAACAAGGGCAAGTATCTCTAACATCCTGGAAAGGTGCACAGAGCAACACCATAGCACAGAAGAAAGACTTAATCTTTCTTAAGAAGAAACATACTCAGTTAGGTGGTGCCTGTTAGGAGCTTTCCTGAACTGTTTCAGTTTTGGAGAGTTGCCTGACCTACTGAGCCCAGCTCCCTTCACACCCTCTGCCACTCTCCACTGTAAACACACAATCCCTTGAAAAATAACCAGACGCCTTTCTCTTGGAGCATTTACACCTGAGAATAAAATCAGCTACCACAAGCTGGTTTATAAAGAATAGAGGAGCAGGGAGGAGCAGAGCAGTAAAGCCTGGCCCAGGCAGGGGTTGAGGGGCAGAGATGTGGCTGTTCCACAGAGTCCCAGGGCTGTCCCTGCCTCCCCTCTCACCACAGGCAAACAGGCAGCATCAGATCTGCATGGGAGGAGGAGAGGAAGTATTTGTTCAAATATGCATATATGTATTTTAAACTCCCACTAGAATACCAGCCGTGAAACTCCAGGAGCAGCATTTTTTATCTCGGCGAAAGCTAGCGTGTATCTGGAAAGCTTTCAGCTGATTTGTGAGGTACAAAAGCCAGTATTCAACACCTCTATTTCTGGACATTTGACTGATTACATTAAAAGTCAATAAGGCCTGTGGTTCTTTGCCTAGAGATCCAGGTATTAGGTGTGCCCAGTGCTGGGAAACACCTGTCTTACCTGCCCTCCACTTACTGCTGAGAGTGTTTCAGTCTTATTTAAATGTAGTTCAATACCCACAACTATTATTATTCTCACATGGCTGTTGAAAACAGACAAGTAAATAAAACAAGTAATCATCCCAGAAAATGCCTAACAGAATCCTCTTGCCCACTCACAGGTGCTAGTGGAAAAATTACCAATTACCAGTGAAACCCCAATAAATAATGCTTCAGTCTTGTAACTGCAATTTTTTTTAATGGAATCTGGCTATTTCATGCCTTGTATCATAAATCAGTGCCCCTGATGAGTGGGCTCTGAATGGCTGGACAAAAATAATTAATCAAGATTAAATCAAAAGCAGCATGATGCATGCAAAGGCAGTCTTAGCCAGGATGCATTCCCAGGAACAAAATCACTCAGAAATGGCCCATAAATCTGGGGCATGGCTGAGCTGAATTTGAGGAAATGTGACTGGTATGGATTTTCAGGTTTTATGCTGCATAGATATTGCATATGATTAAGCTTTGCTGCTGCTGCAACAGCATCAGATTTCAGGCCATGTATACCTTGTACCTTTATCTACCAAAGAAAATAGATGACCATGGTGGGCTGAAGAACCACTCTCATACTCCTCCTAAAATCATACAACCACAGAAACATAGAATATGCTGAGTTGGAAGCGACCCATCAGGACCCTGGCCTGCAGCAGTGTCTGACTGATAGCAGCAGAAATACAGGAGGACCATGAACAACAGAAAGAAACCTGGTGAGATCAGACACTACTGATGATTTTACTGAGTAGATGAAGGACATGCAAAATCTAGAAACATAAGCCTTGCTGGGATAATTTTACGTCATTTTATTTGATGCTCTCACTTGTGGTGTCTGAACTTGGCCTTGTGTATATTCTCAAGCAGATTATAAGTGACAGTGTTCTGATAGCTGCAATGCTGACAACTGGCCCAATCATCAAGGCCTTACCCAGTTTTTCTCTTGTATTTATTGACCATTAATGAATCAGGACTTATTCCTCAGAGAGACTGAGCTAAAGCTCCATCTCTGATGCAACCAGGAGTAATACTCAGAAATGCAAGAATATCAACAGGAAAATTAAACAGACATCAGAGATGGTCTAAGTACTTAATGCAAAATAATGCTCTATTTCAAATTCATCCTTCATATCCTCTCTTTAAACCAGTCTAATATGTTTTTAACACGTAACATTCCTTTCTGGAATATTTTCTTTCTTATTTCTCCAACTCTTCTCCAGGGTGTTATAAACAACTCAGATCCCAAGTGGAAATGAGTTATAAAAATTTTATTGAGAACTATAAAAATCAGCAAAGCAAAAGGGGACAGCGCTGGGAGCATGGCCAGATGCCAGACGCTCGCTCACAAAATGGTGGTTCCGCTTTTTATACCCCTGGGACTGCATCAGCCTTATGCATATTTACTTTCAGTTTTGCATAGTCTCGCCCCATGTCACTCCTTTTGGCGCCGGCGCAGTTCTGTCGCTGTGGTCGTCGGGGTCCTCACTGGATGGAAACCCGCTCCTTTTATGGTTGCGTGTTAGAAGTTTGGCTAGCAACAGCTCGTCCCACACAAACTCACAAAACTAACATTACAACACACAAATCACACAACCCCTGTAAAAGCCAACCTCACAAGCAGGTTATTGCAACAACATTAACCATTTTTAACATGTGCTATTATCTTAACATTTTCCAATACCAACATTTTAATATTTAGTATCAATTCATATAATATTTTGCAAAAGCCAATTTCCACTAACTTGTTTCTCACAAGAGGAGCAAAGATTTGCATAACATTAGGTCAAAAGCCAATTGAGGATCTTCTACATGGAAATTTTGTAAAAGACATTCATCTGTGTTGGTTTTGCATGGCCTGGTTTTTGGTAGTGGGGCAGGGGGGGCGGTGAGGCACAGAGGTGGCTCCTGTGGGAAGCTGCTAGAAGCTTCCACCTGTCCGTCAGAGCCAATCTCTGATGGCTCTGAAGATGGACATGCTGCTGGCCCAATTAGAGAGGTTAGTAACACCTCTGTGATGATATATTTAAGAAGGAAATCGAAACAGTGCACGTGCAGTTGTTTTTCCGGGAGGGGAGAAGCGCCACCAGTGCAGTCCACAGTGATGTATGGCCACTGGCACCTCAGTGCGGCCCGCGGTGAGCCCTGCCTGCCCGGCCTCCCCAGCCAGCCGTGCCGCGGGCAGCAGGGCAGGGGCAGCAGCAGCTGTGGCTTCTCCTTCCCTGCACCTTGCATGAAGAGAAGCATTAAATAGTGGCACAGGGCAGNGTGCAGTTGTTTTTCCGGGAGTGGAGAAGCGCCACCAGTGCAGTCCACAGTGATGTATGGCCACTGGCACCTCAGTGCGGCCCGCGGTGAGCCCTGCCTGCCCGGCCTCCCCAGCCAGCCGTGCCGCGGGCAGCAGGGCAGGGGCAGCAGCAGCTGTGGCTTCTCCTTCCCTGCACCTTGCATGAAGAGAAGCATTAAATAGTGGCACAGGGCAGCACAGTGGCAGCAGGGCCCCATGGCCGGCAGCAGAAATATGGCGAGCGATTCCCCGACATGGATCCTAGACCAGATCCACCTCTCAGTGCTGCTGGATGCAAGAATATTTGAATTAGTGGGACTTTTTGGCAATAGTACCTACGAGCAGCAATTTTTCTTCTAGACAGAGAAGAGGAGGAAGTGGGGGCATGTAAGAGAGAACAACATGGTGGCACACAGGTTAGTGGAGAAGGAGGGGGAAGAGGTGCTCCAAGAGTCAGAGCCGAAATTCCGCTGCAAGCTGGTGAGGACCATGGTGAAACAAACTGTCCCCCTCTAATCCATGAGGCAGAGATCCACTCACAGCCCGTGAGAAAAGTGCTCACGCCAGAGCAAGTGGATGCCAGAGGAAGCTGTGATCCAGTGGGAGACCTGAATAGAGAGAGAGGACTCCTGCTTCAAGAGACAGAGAAAGAAGGCCCTTGCTTCCAAACTAAAGCAGCCTATCCTTAAAAGACTACACCCTCTGGACAAGTGACCCATGCCACAACAGTTTGGGGAAGACTGTTGCCTGTGGGAGGAACTCACGGCATAGCGGAGGAAAGACTCCTTTCCCTGAGCGAACTGAAAAAGATCTCAGGTGATGAACTGACCAAAACCCCCCACGCCCTGTCTGCCTGCGCTGTCGGTGGGAAAGAGGGAGGGGTTGGGGGGGACAAAAGGTCTTTTAAAGGCTTATTTTACTTCTCATTATCCTCCTCTGACTCTGTTAATAATAAATTTACTTTATACCTTTAAATTTGAACCTGTTTTGCCCTTAGAGTGTTTTTCTCCCAGTCCTCACGTCAACTCATGAGCTATTCATTAATTGTTTTTTCTGAGCAAATGGTTTTCTTGGGTTCCTGATGTTTGGCCAGTGTCAAACCACAACAATCCCCTGTCTGTGAAGAGGAACCAGGCTCAGAGCAGTTTTACAAAGGCACCAAAAGCCAGACAATACCCAGAGGTTCTGCTTGATACCAACAGCGACAGCAGGAAATGTGAAGGCACTGAGTAGTTAATGGACCCATCACTGTAGTACATAAAGCAGACAGTGCCAGAGCAATATAAAATCTCCCCAGAAGAATGATAAGGTGGTTACTGAAAAGTGATTATAATTTATAAGCGCATAGAAAGGGCAGGGCTGGTGCTAAATGTCCCAACATAGCTGAATCACCTTTAATGTAGTGGCTGTACACCTACTACTTAGTAACAAGGCATGTCTTGTTATCCACAACTCCCATCTCTCACCATAGGTAAAAATTTGTGTTTGGGATAATTTTTAACTTTTAAATATTGAATAATACACATTTTCTTGGAATTCCAGCTTTCAGCAAAAGAACAGTAACTTCAAATTTTTTAATAGCCTTTATCATTCAGCAATCCATGCCAAGAAGTTTAATAGTAACAGCCATGTTTTATTATTTTTATAGCAGATTGTAGAGAAAATGATTTTCGGTTTCTGCATCAAGTGAAGGTCCCTCTGACCACCACTGGTACTAGTGCACTAGGGCAACTTCTGTGCAACTGGTTCTGTAGTCCAACCTTAGCAAACATCATTGCTGAAGAAGGGGAAAAACAGCCTTAAAAATTCAGTGCACAAAAAATATCTGCTGTGCCCAAACAAAATCAATAGCACAATATGAAAAATAGCATAGGAAGTAAAATAGCTGATCTGCTGGCTGTTTGAGAAATGCTTCATTCTGACCTGAAGTTTTAGCTAAAAAAAATACAAGTTTTGCACCTAAACTTGTGTTCATATTTTTCATGAACTCCAACCTGACCAAAAAGCGCTCATCTCTGGGCCTCATTTTGAGGCAGCTGCCCACACTAAACATCTGTGAAAGCTTTTGGGGTAGTTTTCCTTCCCCCCGTGTATAGCATCATTTAGGTGGGAAAAGACCCCTAAGATCAAGTCCAACCCTTAACCTAGTGTTGCCAAGCCACCATTAAACCATGTCCCCAGGTGCCACATCTACATATCTTTTAAATCATTCCAGGCATGGTGACTCCACCACTTCCCTGGGCATGCAACCTTATGAGTAAACTACTGTGTTTTTTGTCTTAGTTTGTTCTGAAAATGTGTGTTTTTGCAGCCTGAGTCAACCTGACTCCTCAGCTGAAGACAAGCTGCTTGAATTAATTCCTCTCCCAAAGCTACCAGTTGCACCAGGTGCTGAGAAGAAAAGGGGCCACAGGAGATTCTCATGAGTGCCCTATGACCACATGTTCTTCCCAGCCTGATCATTAGGTTTTAAATAGAACAAGAAAGAAAGGACAGGGATGTCATTCCCTCACTCTGAGGAAGCTGGGGAGGAGGTGAGGATGTGCTCAGTACTGCCAGCATCATCGTCTCAGCAGGGTGGTGAGTGAAGGCTGGTGGCTGTGCAGGCCTTCCTTTGTACCCCAGTGCCAGGTCAGCTTGAATTGTGCGGGACCTGGTCTGAGATTAAACCTTTGAAGCTTGTGGCTGCCAGCTTTGGGTTGTGTTCCAAAAACCATGTCTTCCTTTATCAAGTATGGTTTGTCTATCCTGCTGCCAATTAGCATTTTTATAATAGACCTCGCTGAATCAGCGGCAATATAAAAACAATGTAGTGGGCATGCAAGTATAGAAATGATCCTTAGAATATGTTGGGATGAAACAAGGATTGGAAGAGGATAGGAACTGTCTCTTTATCTGCAAGAGTTTTCCCTACCCAGAATCAGAATCCTGCTTTTTTTCAAAAATACAGGCTCTGTTATATCCAAACCACTTCAGAGTTAGTCCATCTCCTGTTTAACTCCAGGCTAATAATTTCATCTTTCATTTCCTCTTATTGTTCACCCTGGCATGTATCCCATCTATTATAAGCCCCAGATATCAGAAAGTAATTTTTTTTAGATTTAGGGAGAGGGAAGTAAGAGTAAGCTGGTTTGAAGTAAGGTTTTTACAGCAGCACAAGTTCTGGAAGTGTTGTGCAGAGACTGGTATTAAAGAAATAGCTCCATGGGATGAAACTGGAGTGAGGAGACAAAGCTTTCTGTAAGAACTGTATTACTGCCAAAGCAAAGGTAATTGTTCCTATTTAGGACTCTAATACAAAATGGTGTTTTGCTGACACTGAGGAGAGATTTGAAGTTTTCACGGGCATGAAGTAGCCACTAGATAAACACTCATGGGAGCTGGCCTTTTCTGAAAATCTTCAGCTAACTATTGCACTGAAGTAGTTGGTTGCAAAGCAGCCTTTTAAGAAAAGTAAAATGTCTGTAAGTATGGTTTTTGCCTCTGTGTCTGCATACATGGAGACACAAACTGCAGAGTCCATCAACTGGCCTAGAGTATGTGTCTCACATCAGGGACTGGGCTCCATTGCATCTCTGGTGCTTCCACACCTTCCTTCTTTCTGCCGAGAGAGGCTGCTTTAAGACTTTATGTTACTTTTGCCTCGTGAAGATGGGTCAGATTCCCAGAAATATCAGCAAAACCTGGGCTAGAAGTTCTGTGTGAGAGTGGTGGGTTGTAGCCTTGCAGCTCTGCTAACGAACCCATCTGCATGTCTTTTCCCTCCTACACCCATACCAGAATGCTTTGCCTACCAGAATGCACAGAAGTGTGTGAGTGCTCTTTGGCCATTTAGGCAGGGCAGGTTGATGGGGCTTTCTGGAGGACACATAAAACTGATCCTTCTGGCAAATCTATTGAGGAAGTGGGTGAAGGAACAGAAGGTGCAAATATTGGTGTTTTGTTTGCATTGGTGGTCCTCATTCAGTTCAGAAACAAAATATATGGAATGTGGGGAATGGGATAGTGCATCACAAGGAGTCCCAAATTGTAAGAGAGACTCTACAAATTAGATTAGGAGCAGGATATCTGGTTGCTGTCCTGGACTCGGAGAGCTGTCTCATTCACTGAGTTTTCTTTCCTTGCCCTGAGATTTAAGGGATGCCTTATAATCTGTAATGCTCATAGCTGGTTATGCTTTGATGTGTAGAACTCAAGCTTAATATTCCTCTAAATCACAGCTTTTCACTAAACTCTTCTTCTCCCCTCCCTCAGGTTGCTGAGCCAGAAGGAAGGACTGATGCTTTGCAGGCATCTCCTGCTGCTGTGGGTTTGAATATTATAAGAGCAATTCTGCCAGTCCCAGGGAGCCTAATGTTGTTCTTGAGGGCATCTCTCACAGGTCACCCCAACTCCTGCACCAAAGGCAGCCCTGTCAGGAGCTGAAGGTCAAAAAATTTCAGTTTGTTTTTTCTGAAGACTTTTTTTTATGGAAAGGCTGTAGGAGAGCTGCTAGGTTTAGAAATGCAATAAGGACAACAAGGATAGGCAGTGGCTTTACCAGGTCAGTCCAAGATCCAGCTCGTTTGAATGTGGGATATCAATACCAGAGGTAAAGATAAAGGTATCAGAAAAAGATGGAAGGTGCCTCAGAAAGAGTTAGGAAATAAACAACCCATGATATATGTTTGCTAGTCCACAACACAAATCTTCCTCTCATCTGTCTAAAATATTGACAATGAATTGAACCCTGTTGCAACTTGGTTTAAATATATGTTTTCATACAGAACTACCAAGTGGATAATATTCCCTTCTCCCTGAAGGATTATTAGGGCTAATAACAGAGGAGGTGTGACAACTCTGTTTTGCACCAGTTGTCTGAACCTCTTTGAGGGGGTACAGGAATAAGTTTTCTTGTGGCACATGCTGTGGCAACTTGCAGATTGATGGTTCATTGTGCTAACGTACTGTGTGTTATTAATGACCTCTATTTCCAGCAGCTCCCTAGGACTTGCACTCACTGCACTGCTCAGGTGTGATCCAAAAGCTCTTGAATCTTCCAGCACTTTCAGTGACTCTGGTGTGCTTAAGATTAGTGTGCCAGGACACAGGTCTGGCCCCACAGATGTCAGTTTTTAAATACCATACCGTTCTGGATTAATTATTGTTCACCTGAAGCTGTGTTTTGGATTTGATGAACAGTTTATGATGATAGCCAGGTTCTCACACTTTATGGAAAGGCAGCACTTCATAAATACTGAACTGTGCTCTTTCTACATTGGTGCTGGTTTCCTACAAACCTGGAAATGAAATAACGTGGCTGCTGAGTTGAGTGTAACTATTGAACAGCTATTGCTAAGAGGTCATTCTGAAATACATAAATAAGGAAAGGAATTCCATATGGTCCAGAAAAACAAACAATTGCCACATGGTGTTTCTGAAGAGGAAGAAAGAGTGTGTTTGCTTTTTTTCTTGCAGTATAAAGACAGAGCAGTGCCTGGTGAGAGAAGCAAGAATTGCTGGATTATCTGCAACCAGGGCTCCCTAAAGAACCTTGGGGTCAGAGAAGATATGGATATGCTGGTCTGAAGGTTCACTGAAGCTGTTACGTGGCTCTAAATGGTAGTGGGAAAAAGTCACTGCTAAACAGGTAGAGACCCAGAAAGGTGACCAAAAATCAATATTCTCCTTCAACTCTTCTGTTAGTAGTCTGTTTTAGTAGTCTGTTATAAACAAGTGGCTGGTCTGAGGCAGCAAAGAGTTTAAAAAGTACAACAAAAACTCTAGACAGCTTAAACATTAAAGTATTCTGACATTCATTATAATAAACAATTAATTACTTACTAGTAGCACTAGACAGAGCACGCGAATTCTGTAGATCAGAACAAATGCAGTGATGCAGTCCAGGCTATTTTTAATAGCAGAGCTTTGGACACAGTGTGCTGAATGTGCTGTGTCCCGTCACTATGTGCATCATTTAAAGCTTTTATAAACAGCCATGTTTTTTCAGGAGTCAGACATTAGGCAAGCACTCGGGCAGCATCACGGAGGAGTGACACAGCAGTGTCATAAATGTTCACAGAGATCCAAGCAGGGCCTTGAGATGGCTAAATGTTTGGGAAAACAGATTATCTGGGGAGGGCGGGTTGTTATGGGACTTGGAAGGCTGCATTGGCTGTGCCAGAAATGTGTAAAAAGCAAATTTTCTCAAGCTTCCAAATTCCCGGAATCCTTCTGAGGTCTGTGCCATTCAAAATAGCAGCAGTTTGCTGGAGAACCCTTTCAGCAAAGGGGAATGTATTTCTTCTGCTCCTTGCATGAACACACGAATAGCAGAGGAAACTCCTGCGAATATCAGGAGGCAGATGCACAAGGCAGAATGCCACTTCTTCCTCTGTCCCAAGCTGGCTGTGTGGAGATGAGTGGAACTTCCAAGTTCATGGACTTCCTCTCTCCTGCAAGTCTGCTGCATTCAAATTGTGCATGCAGGATTGATGGCATGACAATCTTGTCAGAGTTGTAGAGGGAGTGATTTCAACGTACAGAGTGTTCTAGTGTATGTAACCCTGTTTTTTAAGTAGCTGCACCTCTTGTGTAACAGCGGTACAGCTCAGAACCCATTTCCTTGGAAACATTTCATTGCCAGCAGCTGCTTGCTGCTTTCCTGGTGTAGAAGGGGATGTGGGTATTTGGAAAATATGGTGGTGGTTTAGGTTCCCAATTCTTCACCTTAAACGTGAGCTCTGGAGCTGACCTGCAGTACAAAGCTGAGCTGTAAGGATCTAGTGCAGCTGATGTGGGACCCTGTAAATGTACTATAGTGACCTGCTTTTTGGGAATCTGACTGCTGTGGATCCTTGGAGGAGAGGGGCTGGTGTGTCCTGTAGGGAGGCAGTGCATCAAAAGAGGGAGGAGTATTTTGTGTATGAATGGGGCATAACCACCCCATTACCTCTGTGCAGGCTGCAAACCCTTTACAGCTGGAATGGGTTTTGGCTGGTTTGAATGCAGTGGCCAGTGGAGAGGACCCTTATCCCAACTTGAATTAGAGAGACAAATATGAGTAACATCAGAAAATGTGTTATCTAACTGACCTTCAAGTAATATTATTTAACAGCAGTGACAAATGCACTGACAAGCCGTTGGGAAAAAACCCTAAAACGTAAGCAGTAACCGTATTACTTAAACACAAAAGGGAAATGCCGAACTGCTGTTCAGAGTCTGTTCCCTGTGCTGTACACCCGTCCAACTGATGCAATTCCCATGGATGTCTTGGCAGTACTTGTTACATCCTCTCCCAAGGGAGATGACCCTTGCTTCAGTGAGAGGGGAAAAAAAATCCCTCCCAGAATTCAACAGTGCAGTTCCAGTTTGACCATGTACTTTCTAAAGGTTTGCTGAGGTCTTACGTGTTTACTTACCCAGTTCCTGCGTAACAAAAATTGGCAAACTTCTTTGGAGAGAGCCCGTGACTCTGCATTTACTAAGCAGCATCAGACTGCTGAGCAGTGCCTCTTGTTTTGACAACTCACATGATGCTGTGAGTTATTCCCATATGCTGACACAAAGAGAGATCTAATGCAGAGAGGCCCACATGGAACAGGGAGAAGCTGTTACCTCTTGCCATGAAAAAGCCATCCTAAACAATTTGTCTGGGATTAGAAAGGTCACATTTTAGAGTAAGTGGAGTCATCTCTGACAGCAGTTCTTTCCTACAAGCACAAAGGAAGAGAACATGTGTTCTTGGAGCCTGTGTCATCATTAGTAAGGGATTTGTTGGGGTTTGTAAGTGTTGCCTTACAAAATGTAAAGAAGAAAAATATGGGGGGAGAGTAAGAGATTGTTGTTGCTATCTCAGTCTGTTGAGAACACTGATGATAATGGGGTAAGGAGAAGGAAAAAAATACCTGAAATTTGACTCTGAATATTAGCACAGAAATCAGAACTTTTAAAAAATTTCTTCATATTTTTTTCCCAGATGAAAGTTATGGAGAACTTAAAATGAAAACAACTGAAATATGGTGTAACTAAAACTTCTTTCATATACTGCTCCCCAAATAGAGCATTGCACAATGTCACAGGGCCATGCCTCTTATCTTCTTTCTAATGACTTTTCAAGCATATGTAGTGTGAAACACCTCTACAAAAGTCAAAATGTGAATGCTGTGCACCCTGTCATGGCTTTGTTTACACACAAGGAAATTGGAGCTTACACTGAGAGCTCTGCTACTGCCCTCAGTCCTTGAAGCAGCTTTCCCTTCAGCAGGCATCTCTTGCTGTTGCTTGATGAATCACATCAGCTCCGCTGGCAAAGAAACTTGCAAAAGTATTTCAAATATAGACAGGGAAATGAATAATATGATAGGCTCAGAGCACCTGAGGAGGCTGGCTTAGTTTTAGGAGCAACACAAATATTTGCACCTCTTGGGGCTTTAAAAAGTAAGTGTCTTTTCTGTGGTGCAATGGAAACTCTGGCAGTGTTTCAGAGGGATCCAACTGAATGAGCAGTCTTCAGGACTGGGATGACTGAGGGCATGGCAGTGGGATCCGGGTGCTGCCCCAGTGAAGCTGCTGGTGCAGGGGGGCTGGTTCATCATAGGGTGCTGTCACCTTGGTGTAGAAGTGCCAAATGACAAAGGGGATCTTGCAGCCTCCAGAAAAAGGAGCATGAGGACAGGAGAGTGATGGTGTAGTAAGGCAGAAAAGGGAAAACACAGAAGGCTCACAGGAAAAGCAAGTGAGGTATTTTCTGTCTGGATATACACTGGTAATTGGCAACAGCCGTTTTGAGATTGAATAAATCCAAATACTGAGCATGATAGAGGTTTTGAGATCTCTCGTCTTAAAATAAAACTGTTGGGTTTTTTAAATGAAACCCTCTATTATAAAAACAGACTTTTGCTTGTCCTGCCTCTGGTATATCTGCTGATATACTGAACCTGGGACACAGCAAAGGATTTGTATTTCATTAAAAAAGTGCTAGATGGGAGATGAACATAACAGAACCCAGGTTTGCTCAAAACCCAGAGCACTCAAAAATGCATCATGTCGTCTGCTTGCCTATCCTCCCTGTTTTGATATTCATCCACAGTGCTATATTCCCTACTGGTTTCATTTTGCCAAATTTAAAAACTTTGGCATTGCAAAACTACCAATGATGCACTAGGACTCTAAAATGAATCGTTATTTTTTGGCTGCTCTGAAAAGACCATAAACTAAACTTGACTCTTTCTCCATCTATTAAGATCAGCTGCTGCTTCCCTTTCTGATCTAATCTGCAATAGGTTGTTGTCATATCCTGAATACTTCTCCACCTAGATCTCTCTGTGGTTTCCTGAAAGTCAGGCATTCTTACAGGAAAAATGCAATATGCACTTAAATCCAGCTTACTATTCTTTACAGAAGGCTGAATCCTTTATCATCTGTCCCATGACAAAGCCTGAGTGGTTGCAGCAATGTTCCCTCACAGATTGAATCTCCAGAATATAAGTACCACAAACTTTGCGCTTTCTTGAACAAACACCACAGTTAAAATGTGAATATATTTCTGCAGATGCTGTGGTGTCACTGAAGAACAAGCGGTGTTACTGATTCAGCTGAAATGCTTCTTGCAGAGCAAGCATCAAAGCAAGACAGTTTTATCAGTTTACATACTTTGAGCAGAGAGTTTATTTCTTGTGTAATTCTCCCTGAGGCACTCCGGTGGCTGAGCAGAACTCTTGCAGAAGCGTCTGCTTCCTGCTCTGTAAATGTAATTTCTGCTCCCTTCCCTCTGTTTTTGGGCTGACTTCTGTGAGTTCTTTGTATGTGCTGTTGCTGAATCTGAGAGAGATCTGTTTTATGAAGAAAACATGGATTTGGATTTTTAAAGGATTCCTGGCTTTAGATAAAAATGGCTGATTTGTTTTGAGATCAGCCTTATCTCTCTGTGAAAGTGAGCTGAAACAAACAGGCTGGAACAAGGGGTGATTTTTTCCCATGTGCAGGGATCACACCAGGACTGAAAGCTACTGCATGTTGCTCAGCTGCAGGTCTGCAGCATTGCACTTGAGCCATCTGTTCCTCAGGCCCTCTGGCTGCCAGAGCGCCTTGGTAAAATGGATGAGCTGTGGGCAGTGTGAGGTAGGTTGGTCTCTACCAGCCAGAACTGACTTTAGGTAGTGCACTTTAATGCAGGGCTCCTGCAGCACCATCTCCTTGGAGAACTCTTCTCCTGTTTTTGTGCTCTCCTCCTGGTATTAAGATGGACATCTTACAAAGGTAACTTATGCTCTGAACCGATAGTGAGGACTGTAAAAAGCAGCTTATTAGTTGTATGTTTTCACTGATTCCACCTCAGGGAATCTTCCTTGTGTGAACTTCATGGGAGACCTACCAAGAAAAAGATAAAACTGTTTTAGGGTATGGGTAAGGTGGGTTCATAGCTTTAAAGGGTGAGATACCTGTCTTGGGTGGGAAGTCCATTGCAGTTCCAACAAAGCAGGCATGTAAAAGCTTTTCCTCTGGTAATATTCATAGGGCATGGAACGGCTAGATGTTTCTGCTGCTTATAGTAAAACCTGAGCAGTGCTGATGGAGTCATGCTAAGAGATGTGCTTCAGCACCAAGCAGTGCCTATCTCCTGTTTTTTCCTATCCGTGCCCTGCTTCCAAAATCAGGTTGAGGTTCCCTTTGGATGTTTTGGTTTACACACAATTAATGTAGTGGTCCCCAGGGAATAATGATGCTGCCTAAACTGAGAAATAGTGTGAGACCTGCTAGTAACTTGATTTCCTATTTGTATTGAAGTAGGACTTGTGTTTGATGGTTGGACTTGTTGCTTTTGAAGTTCTTTTCCAACCTTAAAATTTGTAAGAAGCCCAAAGGGTTTGATTGCTGTGGGACTAGATCATCATCACGCCCCACTGGCGATGCACTCAGGAGGGGCAAAGGGTCCTTCATGCCCCTTCTTGGTCTGGGGTCTGTTTTCACCTCTGCTGTTCTTCCCACCCCTACTGCCACTTGTGCTGTTTCTCTTCCAAATGAAGCTGTCAACATCAGCTTTTGTCATGCTGGCTAAGCCCATGTGGCAGTTTTGAGGAGGGAGAACAGGCACAGCAATTCTTTTTTTGAGACACTCTGTTCCTTAGCACAGGAAGTTGTAAAATTGCCGATAACGAGCTGAAATGACTGCCTTCTGTCAAGGCAATGCCTTAGTGAAAAGGAGTTGTGATTGAGTAAAACAGGGAGTTGTCAGTTCTTTTTCAGTTACAGTGGATGCTTTTTTTGCCTAGAAGTCTGTTATCTTCAACCATTTTCCTTAGAGGAGAAGTCAGTGTTTATCGATGTTGGACTCTGTTATTTTTAGTAATTAACAATGTTTCTCCAGTGCCATTTCTCTGTTGTGGTTTCTACTGACTAAATGCCAAAGGTTATTTTCTGAGCTGTTGTAAATCGTTGACATTTCAGTTCCTGTATTGTTACTGAGATCTTTTGATAATTATTTTCTAGATGTATTTCCCAACATTACACTAATGGTATATTTACTTCTAGAGATGCAAGAAGGTGTGTTAGTCCAAGGAAGAAAACATCCCAAGACTGAAACGTGATTCCTGAAACTAAACAGCCAAGCCACTTTTATGCTTATAGTTTAAATCAAGTGAAGTTACAGACAAGTGACAGGATGTCTCTTGTTTCAGTGAAAGCCTATTTTGTGGGGTTTTTTGCATTCATCATAGAAAGACAAGGAATAATTTTGCTGGCAAGTTTCCTATTTCATGTTCTTAACATACTTGTGGAAAAATGAATTATCTAGGGGGGTAGATTTTGGTATTAATTCCATTCTCCTGTCTTTGGTTCTACCCAATATCTCTGGAACACTAGGAGATATGTCATGACTGCAGGGAGGATGGTTCACGGCAGTTTCTGGTTGCAGTCACATCTGGGAATCCAGACAATATTACATGCCATGCTGGAGCACAGGTTATTTGCAACAAGGGCACATTGACCCAAACACCATTTTTCATTACCACTTTTATTTTTGTGGGCATGTTTTCAGGTGTGACCTTGACTATAAAATGCTGCTAGTTCGTTCCCCCTCTGGTTTGTGGCTTTCCTCCTGAGACTTGCACTGGGGGTCATAATTGCATTGGCTGAAAGGCTAACAAAGGGCAGAGGTTGTAAGGAGAAGGCTCCGGGAGTCAGTCACCTTTCCAGGGTCCTGTGTCCTCTCTCCATAAGGATCAGCTACAGTTTTATGGAAGCATCTTGTGCAATGCATAACCCTGACTCTAAATGCTACTACTTTTCTGTTCACCTACACCTGTTGGGGAAGAGGGTTTGGGGGACTTGAGGGCAAAATCCCAAGACACTCATTCTGGTAGTCTCCTTCCTGCCTTAAAGAGCCCTGGCTAAGCTGTGAGAGAAGTGCAACTCGTTGTGACTGTCCCCTACATCTTGTCCCCTCTATCCTTCTACAATTAGTTTTAGATTGATAAAAAATTGTTGTTCAAAGCAGATAACCTGAATATAAAGATTTTTCAGCCAGAGCCAAAAAAAATTATAGTCTTCCCAACCAGGCTAAGGTTCTTGCTGCCCCAGATTTGCTACAACAACAGTTCTATTTACCACTTACTCTGTCTTTGGGATGATAAATGGCAATGAAATTGTAATGGCTACTTTAAATTGTGCCATGTTGATTTGGTAAACACAATGTATGTAACTGTACCCAGGGCTATACAATCTAGGGATTCAATCTAGGGATTCAACCATAATGTGCTGGCATCTTTGTTCTTATCCCTTTTTATTGAAGTAGGAGCTTTAGAAGACAATTCTTAAAACAAATATCTGTGGCTCTTTGTGTTATTGAGATAGAAGAGTTAGAGGATTTCTTCAGTTTAAAAGAAGTTGTAGTATTCTTGGCTGCTCTGAGGGGTCTGAAGCTGGGGTCTGCTCTAGTTCTCTCCTTTCCAGTGTGTTGCATTAGAAGTAGAGGAAGAAAAGCCAGCCACTGGGGGAGAGTGAAATCTGCTGTCACTACAGAAAACTCTGAGAGACTCTGGGTCCTCCTTCAAGCTCTTACTGGGTCCCTGAAGTTGGTTTATACTCCTAAACAGAAATATCCAGCTATGTTCCAAGAAGTGAATAGCTCTTCACCCTTAACAGTCTGCAGAGATAAGGACTGTTTGCTACCAGAGAATCTGTTTTTCCGAGTAATGAAGTAAAGCCAACAGGATTGGTGATAAGGGCTTGCTTTTCCTAAACAGGATTCACCCCAGGAGAGCGTGGTGCACAGCAGACAACAGCTCCAACACTGCTGCAGTAGAATAACCCTTCATCTGGGGTACTTCCTGGCCTGTGAGTACTAGAGATATTTTTTTTCTGTAGCCTCTAGGAATGGTTTTTAGATGGAGTCATTAGATGTGGTGCAAGTAATTTAATGGTAAAATTTCAGTAGTGTGTGTGCATGCTATACTCACGTTGAGAAAGGGATACGATCTTTATGATTGCACAAGGAGTTGAAATCCTCCTAAATGTGCCTTGCATATGTTTTTAAGAGAATTAAATTGCAGGACTGGATTTTCCCATGGAGAATATGTCTCTGCTCAGAAAACAAATCAGGGTGTAATGTTACACATACTGTAGGCCTTGCATATGTTGAGTTTGTGCCTCTCATGCCAAGCCTGTTCAGTTATGGGCAGCTTTCTGCACAAATCTCACTATGTGTGCCTCCAGAACCACATGCTTCTGTGGTTGCAGTTGCTGGGTTGTGCTGATATAAATTTAAGCAGGATTTGTCCGTGTAAAAAGAAAATGCGTGCACTTCTAATCAAATTCCACCTTGTTTTATACTTCTGTTCAGCTCTAGTGATTCCTGCAAAGCTATGACTAACATCAGCTTTGGCTTTGCTCCGTGGTTTTGCAGGAGGTTTCAGCAGAGCAAGAATCTGCAACTGCTCACTGCAGGATTTCTGTCACTGGTAAAAGTTGTTATATTCATGAAGGGAAAAGCTTCAGTTAGAAGCTGGATGTGTTTCTGTTGGTTATTTTTGTTTTCCGTGATGTTCAGAGCAGCGCAGTTCACAGAATTAACTGTCCCCCTTTAATGGAATGGGAGTATGAAGCTGCTGAAAACAGCTGAAGGACCAGGATAGATGGGAAATCTGCAGCCTATTGGGTGCACTAACAGTGCTGAGAAACATCTGCCCTGCCACTCTCTCAATTCTGCTGGTTTTGCTTCATTATTTAGAGCAGAGCAACACTTGAGTCTGGTTTTTTCTTCCTCAGAGTGGCTGCAGTAACATTTTTCCTGGTGATTTGTACAGATAAGGTAGTGATTCCAAGTATGTTTCATGATGCAAGAATTGTTTTTGGAGACTTTCAGATAATTAAGTGAAGAACACAAAATTGTCTTGTTATTTCATCAATCAGTGTAAAATGCTGCCTGTGATTAAGATCTCCATTAAAAGTAATCTCTTGAACTGCTCAAAAAATGTTTCAAGTGTGACATATTGGTACATTAAAAATAAAGTACTGAGCAGTGCAATGTAGTGCCATAGTCAGTTTGCAGGTCTGATGGTTACAGTGTTGATCAGGTTGGGGATAGTGCTGAACACCAGAACTACTTTTTCCTGTAAAGAAGCAAGCATGTAGAAAATAGTATCTTTTTATGGTTATAACAACTCCTGTATTTGAAGACTTTGTGCAGTGGAAACTAAATGTATTTGTCAGACTGAAACACAATGATGAATAATGAAACACATACATGTGAGAGTAACATGACATTCTATAATAATTTATCAGATATTTCCAAAAAGCCATATACAGATGTATAACATCCATCAGAGGGCAGGAGCTTCAGGGTTTTTATTGCCAGACTGGGCATTTACCTTCTTTTTGCTTGGAATTAATGTTTTGAATTTTCCATTGTGTTATTGCCTCTAGGGGTCACTTTCTTCCCTGACACTACTGTTGTAAAGGCCACTCAGTCTGTAGAGTTAATTAAGGAACAAAGCTACTACAGAAGACAGGAGTCAGGTACAAACAAGTGTTTATATGTTGTATATTTGAAGCACATGCACCAGATAGGGCTCTTCAGACAATAAATTGTGCTGAAGTGTCATCAATCACACAACTTGGCACGTCCCCCAGAATGGCACTTGGAGATCAGCCTGTATTGCTCCAGGAAAGCACTGACCTGACCAGGTTACAAATACAATCACCTCAAAGTGAACCATGTGACAAGAAACATGGTGATGGTAGAAATAACAGCATAAAAAAAACCCTTTGTACTCAATTGCTCTGATTTCATCTTTGAGAAGAATCAGCTGTGGATTCTCTGCCAGTGTGCTCTCCTGCTCTTCTTCAAAGCAGCAGCTGCCCTGTGTTGATGTGCTCTAGCTGGAGGATGTGACTGGTCATTATTTTGTGGAGTTTGGGATGAGGAAACCCTTAGGGCTATTGCATCTTCCCATTAAGTACAAAGTACCTTGCTCCTGACAGACTCCTTTGAAATCACCTATGTCCTAGGCTGGTTCTTCAACAGCTGAACAAGCTCTTCGTGCCTATATTGGACCATTCATAATGGACAAAACGCTGATAGTTCGGAAAATTTAGCACGGGATGACAAAATAAACAGTGGGTCTAGTTGTTTTGAGCATCATTGTTATAAATGTGCTAGTAACCTTTAACAAGTTAACTAGTTTATTAACAAAAACAAACAGCAGCTGAGAACGAGACCCGAAGATAAGCCCGGAGATCCCCGCGACAAAACAGAGTAATGAACAGTGCGCGACACTGGGTGCTCCGTTGGCAGATGAGTTCTGCAAGAGGAAAGTTCTTACAGGCTTTAGTTAAACAGGATTCCTGCATTTCTCAATCTGCTCTCTGATTGCTCCATTAACGGGTCTCCGATTGGTCCATTCCAAGGTCCATTCCTGACCAATCCTTTGCTGATAAATCCTTCCTACTGGTTGGTTCATTCACCAATCCGGGTCCAGGATGACATCGTGTCCTTTAAGGTAAAGTTCTAGAAAATTCCCTCCATTGGGTTTCCATTTTATCTCCATCTTGTGGTTACATTGAAGCCTTAAACCCGTACATGAGCACACATTTTAATTAAAATTAACTTACAATTCATAGAACCCAATCCCAACAAGCCAGTTCATTAATTAAGTAGCATGTAACCAGCCTACGAAAGCTAACCTTTCTATAACATCGTGACAAGTTTGTCTCATCTGAAGGCCTAGTTCAGAGCCTGATGGCACCAACAATGCAATGTCATGAATGTACCTCCAGCTTTGTTCATTGGTTCATAATAATGTGCTGAATCTTGGCTGAATGAGCTGCGTCATCCCTTGGGTTTGTTGATCTAATGCAGCATGAGGTTTGTTTTACAAAGAAAATGCAGGTGAGGCTTTGTGTAGCTGACTTGGATAATTGAATGTTTGAGGGAACATTTCTGGCTGGAGTGTCCCCCTGAGGTGTCAATGAGAGAAAACATATTTCATACAAAAAGATATGGTGACAAATAACCATGGAAATGGTATCACTTGAGCCTGCCAGATGGTGTTAACAGGTTCTTTCCCCTATCTTGCATTATCACAGCCCCTGTGCAGTGGGAGGGAAAGCAGGGGACCAGGCCACAGGATGCCTGTGGGGTGTGAAGGAGCTCAGTTCTGTGAAGCAAAGGAAGTGCTTCATGGCATTGCTGTTCCTTCTGCATCCCGACTGTCGAATGGGCCATGCCCAGAGGATTAAAGCCATTTTTCCAGCAGCAACAGAGAGAGGGGGTCTGACTACATCGCTCAGGGATGTTCACTACTATCCAGGCTTGTGAGGATGGCTTATCCAAAACCCATGCATGTGAGCAAGTGCTAGAGAGGGAAAGAAACCAATTTGAATGTCCTGGTCATTATTAGATGAGTAAAAGGGACTCCATTTCTCATTTGCCTAGTCCTGTTAATAAAGTATATTATCAGGTAACCTGAGGATCTCCTAACCCATTCACTGGAAAAAAGCTCTCATTAAATCTGCAATCAATTACAGAAGTGCCAAGGATGTTGAAAATTAATTTCACTGGGGGTTGACCTTCAGATTTTCTTCTTTGCCTTGAAGGGGAATGGATCAGAGAAGAGTAGGGTAATAACTTCATAGAAAAGAAACAATTACAAATTAATAATTAAGGCATAGCTCTCCTCAGATATAGGATAGCTGACCAGTTAAATGGCAAGAGTACGCACAGGACTGAATGTGTGCCAGTCATGAAGCCATCAGGAGAGCTGAACATTTTAGAGGGTGGACACCAAAGGTGCATGGAGATGTCTTCCGGAAGGTATGTAATTCAGGAGAAGAGCCTAGATGGGATACATTAGGGAACCACTCAGGTTTCAGGCAAGACATCAAGAGCAGGTACTGGTGAGGTAGCTTAAGATGTAACCAGTGGCAAGATGTGGTATGAAATGTCTTCCAAGAGGAAGAGTTCTGCTGCTCACCCAAGCTCTTTTCTAAGCAACAGATTTAGTGAAATTTAGTTATACTTGCTTGGTTTCCAGGTAAATTTTTGCGTTTGAGTATGGGAAAAAGAATAGTGTTGGTTACAGGCTCCATTTGCTTCCCTGCCAGTCTTCCATGCACACATTTCCTCTTGCATTCAGTAACTGAAGGCTTTGGAAGGCTTTCTGTTAATGTCCATAGAGTCTTTGGGCTTCTCTATAATTTACGAGCTTGTCTTGTCTTAGGAGCCTGCACATCAGCCTTTGCAACATTTAGCCAATGACTCCAGCTCAGGTAGAAACATCCCACGGCATTGATTCCAAACACTGTAAGAGGCTAACTCCAAAGTGCTTAAAAAGGGCAAATTTATTAATAGTTGGACCTGGGAAAGGTCTACAGGGACAGAAGGGAGAAAGGCATTTAAGGGAAGAGCTGTTAAAGTAAGATCTCAATTCCTCTGTTTCGAAGAAACCAAAATTTCAAAAGGGAATTGATCTTGAATTGTTTTGGATTAGATTTTGTTTCTGATTAATCTGTTCCTTGACATCTATGTCCAGAAAAAAAATCTGTTTAAATCTTTTGAGTGATACTAGAAAATAAACATTTCAATTTGATTTGAAGGAGTTAAACAATGTGGTCACACTTGAAGACACTATATTAAAGTGTTGACAGATGTCCAGGTCCACTTTCCTCCATAATGAAAGCCCTATTTGAATAAAACCTGAAAGGTTGTTGCCAGATCTCTTCTTTCAGCCTTCTTTCATTACATTTGAGGTTCAGGTTTTGTATAAATCTTGGCAGAAACTTGAGAACCACAGTGAAATCCAGACTATATTTGACAAATAGAAATGAGTATGGCTGGGCACTTGTGGCCGAGTGCATTTTGGAGTTTTATGACTCTTTGCAATGGAGACTTCAGTCATCAATTGTGGTGTTCTTTGAAAATTAGTTTTTCTCTCTTTTTGTCCCCAGAATTGGGATGTTTGCAGTCTAAAATTCAAATATTTTTATTTCTGTTGCAATATTGTACCCAAAGCTTTCAACACAAATATTTTACTTCTCCTTCATTTGTTTCTCACTCAAAAGTGGGAACTTTTTGCTATATTTGCTTCAAAGCACAGGTTTTGAAGTAAAATCTTGATTATTTTGTTACAGATGCTCATTCTAACAGCATGGTCAAGCTGATATGCTTCGTTCACGACCACACTTCATAAGGTCCCACAAAGAAATCTATCTCTTCTACTGTAAATAGAATCTGTCGCACTTTTTCTGCTGTATGGCTTTGTATCAAGATCTTATCAGCCAAAGCTGTGTTCTTCTATGCCTATTATCTTCTATGAAATCCCTGACTGAGGTTTATTGATCCTTGACTCCTGTTCCAGCTCTGTCAGAAGCAGGGCCTCCCTCTATCTGGAGTGCTCCCAGCAGTGGAAGAGCTGGATCTGGGGAACTGTTCCTAAGCAGTTACAATGCTGTGTGTTAAATTAGCTGTGCCATCCTAAGTTTTTGCACTGAGTGAAAGGTATTTGCAATGCTTCTTTCTGTAAGTGTAGATTAGGTACCTCATACATGCTGTGTTCCTTGACAAATGCAGATGACATGTCATCTTTGGAAGGCAAGGTAATAATCACTGAAGTCAGGTAGAAAG
Organism: Dryoscopus gambensis; assembly: GCA_013389985.1. Lineage (NCBI taxonomy): Eukaryota > Metazoa > Chordata > Aves > Passeriformes > Malaconotidae > Dryoscopus > Dryoscopus gambensis. The sequence goes on along the minus strand of WEIT01003308.1, from coordinate 128,697 downwards.
CTTGTTTTATCTGCTGAACAGAAGGGTGTCTCAATGACTTTGTTACTGCTAAATACCCCAAGGACAAGAACCACAGGCAGAGTGCTGTGGCAGGGTAGGGAAAGCAGCTGAGAACAAGTCCAGCCTTTTCCACTGATATGAAAAAAACTTCAGGTGTTTGCAATCTGTCTGAGAGTACGCAATTCTAAAAATATTGCTGGGATGGACTGGGGGTCCTTGCTGTGATACTGCACCAAATCACTGTGGGATATCTGCAGTATGTGATTATCTCTGTGTTACCTTTTATTAAAACTGCAGAGTCTCTGCTCTTCTGAGATGAAATTTTCCCTTGGCTGTCTCAAAAGGCTTAAGAACGAAGCAGGCTGGGTTGAACACTTTATCCTGAGGTGAACTGTGCTCTTAGGAAACACCCTGTAATTGTACCCGGCCTGCACTGCTTTTTGTTCTGTTGCAGTGAGGTGTGTCTATGTTTTAGTGTAACTGGGTGAGGGCTGTAAGATGTGAAAAAGTTGGTAACTGAACTTATGGAGGGAGTTGCAATTACTTAGCAGGTTTGGGAATCTTATTTGCTTGCTGTTAGATATTCATCTGCTACCTTTGAAAGAGAACTATTTCTGCTAGAAATTGTTGTGTTATATAGTTATTTTAATGCCAGTGATTTCTTAGTACTTTTAAAAAGAAAGACATAGTCTTTTTTTACTCTTCATTCATTAAAACCTTCCTTCTAATTGTGGAAGAGTGGTTATATCATGAACAGGTTGGGGCTACTCCAATACAGTATCACCCTGACAGCTACAAGTCTACACACATTTTCTGCAAATCCATCCACAGGAATCCTAATAAATGAGGCTGTATCTAAAAACTCTGATTCCTGACTGTACAGGGAACAAACCCAACTGTCAGTCAATAGACATAGAAAAGAAATATTTACAAAAGCAGGGCATTAAGCAGAAGCAATTTTCAGAATTTGTCCTGTAGAGAAATGAGGATGCTCATGTGAGGGAAAGGGATTCCCAGCTCAACGAGGCTGATGGCATGTGGGGGGGATACATGCCTTGGAAAAAGAGCAGTGCAGACATCTGGAACCCAGACATGGGATCCAAACTGGGGAAAGAAGTGAGTCTGAATGAGTTTTGATACCTCAGTACTTGGGGTTATGGACTGGTGCTGGCAGGGAGCACATGCAGGCATTTATGCAAGAAGTTGTTATGCTGAGTAATTAAAAAAAACTTGGTGTTTATTCCTAACACATTTCAGTTAGACTTTATCTCATACTGTTATTTTGGAAATACTGTAAACCATGCTTGAAGTTGTTTTAAACTTAAAAACACAAACCCCCAAAAATACTTGATGGCAGTGCATTACCTAAATTTACTCTTATGTTAAGCATTTTAAATTTGTTTTACTGCAGCTTCATTGCAGTTTTATTTTTAGTTTGTTCCTAGTGAGAATGAATAAATAGAAGGCTATATCCAAGATTTCTACATAGGTTGTCTTAGACATTTTTTCCTTTGCTGCTTATAATAACTCCTAAGTAATGCTGTAGGTACTGCAGAAAATAAATAGTGCATGTGTAATTTTAGAGGAATTATGTGACTATGACAAAATAACTAGAAAGCAGCAGGGGAAAAAAGGTTGCTGGTTCAGATGTTGAAGGCAGGGTGGGTGAGAGACTCTGGGGCTGAACAGGGAGGCAAAGCCCTGCAGTTTACCTAAAACAGCGTTTGTAGGGCATGACTTTAAACCATTTTTTGGACCTAGGTTGTCCAGGCAGAAGCTAGGCTGAGCCTAATTCCCTGCTCTGGAGGAATGCTGAGCTGCTGTAGGGCATCCTGCAGGCTGTTCTGGTAATCTTACTTTCTGAGAGGAGCAAACGGTTTGCAGACATGCCAAACTTAGCTATGTAGATCTCCTCTCAGGAAAGTAAACACCCACAGAAACCATGTATTTAAATTTCCAATCTGAAACCTCCCATACCACTCAATATTTTTCTTTCATTTTAACTTAGGCAATCATCATGTTGCAAATGGAAGCTATTAAATCTTTGCACAACAGGAGCATCTAAGATCTAAAAACCCAACCCTTACTGGAAGATTATTTTCTAAGCTCCTTTGAGTGAAGGAAATAATGCAAAGGGTTGAGTAACCCTGTCTGTGGAGTTCCTAGAGGAAGTATTGGGAAGCTGGAGAGCCTCACTTGCTTTAAAACAGTCATCTTTCACTGCAGAGACCTCCTGACGTGTGGAGTAGTATCAGCTTGAAATGTAGTGTCAGAATTCTCCAGGCTTTCTCTTTTTGTCTGCACTGTTTTTGTGTCACTCCTAGATGATATTTTTGCTTGGCACCATGTGGTTTTTATACTGCTGCAAATGCTTTGTGGATGTCTGTTCTCAGTGCTTCTTTTGACTTTTTTTTTTTTTAATTAACTTACGTCTTCATGGCAAAGCTCTATTTTTGAGGTCAAACTGATTCTACTGGTCACTTTGTGGGAATTCATGAAAAAAGAGTCTCTTGTTAGTCAAACAATGAAATTGTTCTCTGGTACTGTAATAATGTTCTTGTTCAAAAACTTTTGCAACTGTCTTGATGACACTGGTCTGAATTTTTTTTACAGATGACTCAGGGCTTTGCTGTAAAACTTGTACAGATCTAATTGGATAATTTACAAACTGTTCTTCTGGAATAAACTAGAGTCACTTGGCCTTTGGGGGTTTATGCTGGGAAAATGATTTACATTTTTGTTTGTAGGGCTTCAGATTAGAGGGAGCGCTGAACTTCGGTAGATGTGGAAATAGTTTTTTGAATGCTTTACTATGTGTTTCAATACTGCAGTGGGAAGATACTCACAGCTTCTGTAAGAAATGAAAGAAAGAGTTTTTTCCATAGCGGGATTCATTGTCTTTTATAAACTCATGTGCTGAAAATTCCTCTCTCCGCAGTGGCTGACTTGAGCAGGGGCACAGATTGCCACTTCACACTAAATGATTTGCATTTAGGTGGCTGAAAAGGGGGGATTTCTCTCTGCCTCAGCTGTTTCTGGGTGGAAGAAGGATTTCAATTGCAAAGGAAGAATGATGCTCAACAGGATTAAGAAGGGTAGCATTGGGGCCTAGAGTAGATTCTAGACTGATTATTGAAAGCCACAGGGATAAAATTCTGGTGACTTTAATAAGGTAATGTTCTCCTTTTAAAACTGGCTAACTTCAGTTGAGCCTAAAGAGGTCACCTTCCAGCTAGAAGATGTCTGTGGAAGGGAAATGGTGCCCTGAAGTGGAGGGAAAAGATCGTTACCTTGAATAAAGATGCAATAAGTAGGACTAGCAGTGCCCTACAACTGACTCCAGATTTTCATGTGTGCAGCAGACAGTAGAAGCTGAGCCAAGGTTTGCTCAGGGCAGGCACACATTTGAGAGGTAAACCAGGATTTAACAATGAAGATTGAACACCAGTGCCTCTCACTTTCTTCTGTCACAGTATGATGAAGTCTACACATAACCTGCTCTTTCTGTGATTTAAAACCAGCTTCCTCCACCTCCCCTCCCTCCTCGCTGCTGTCAGCAGTGGCATTTTCCAGATCCCTTCCCAGGACTTAACTCACATTCTGAGTCTGAGCAGTCCTGGCTCTCAGGCCTTGGATGGAGATGCTGTACAGTAGTCTGTTTTACTTACAGGAATGTGTCTGTAATGAGAAATGCCCTCTAGGATTTCCCTCAAAGAATAGTCCGGCTGTTGATGTGTCCTGCTCTCTGGGAGACCCGTGGACAGGGAATATGGATTTTTCACTGCCTTGAGTGAAAAATATTCCTGTGAATGTAAATTTCTACTGAAGTTATTAGGTATATTGGGATCTGTGGTCATTTTGTATGGTTTGGAGTGCTGCTCTGCTCTTTGCCCTCTGGAAGAGGGAGTTGTGATTCATAGTGGTTCTCTGTGAGAAATGGTAATGTGTGATTTATAATGGTATTCAGCACCCAACAATTATTTCCCAAAAAACCCTAAAAGTGCAGGGGGATGCTCATGCTGATAGGTTCCAGACAGTCTTCATCATGCCCAGAATAATCTGTGGGTACTGGTGGGAAGGTCTGGAAGAGAGATGGCTTTCTACTGCAAAATTTGACAGAGGCACCCTATAAGCAGCCCAAGAATCCTTGGAAACAGCTGCAACCCTTTATGCACCCTCCTGAAAGGGCTGGGCAGGCTGTTGGGCTTCCCCCTACCTTGCCCTCCCTAACTGTGGGGAGGGTCTGTGAAATTCAAACCTGCATTCACAGCATCTGTGCTCTGAGCAGCGGGTTTGATCCAGCCTTTGCCTGTGGAAGCTGAAGCTCTTGCTCAGCTCAGACAAAAACAGTGGAGGAGCTGGCCCTTAACACTTGAGCACTCTGAATGCATTATGTACTGTGATTTCAGAATGCATCTCCTTCTGCACTTGGATAAAACCGGGTGTCTTCTTAGGTCCATGAGTCGTCTTGGGATAGCTTTGCATGTGACTGCCAAATCAAATGGTTTGGGGCCTCTGGATACTGCTTGGGTGTGGGAAGAGCTGTTGCACACTGACGTCTTGGTGTTGATCAGTAATTCCCTTCATCTTGCATTTCTGATAAGACCTCTTTCTCTTTTCACTTAATCCCCTTCCCTTGGTGTGTGAGCTAGTGTCAGAATAAAAATGTATAGCTGCCCTTTACTCTGTCTCCTTCCTGAAAGCTAAATTGGTGCTAACACCTTGTCTGAGAGAAACAGACCCCTCGGGGTGAATAAATAGCTTTTAATAGAGGGAAAAAATACTTTACTCTCGCTGATGCCAAAAGGCTGTGCTTGCAACAGCAGCAGGCAGTCCCTGCCTGATTCTCTGGCAGCACCTCCTTAGCCCAGGGTTTCCTAGAGGGGAGCTTTTGGCTCCAGTGATGTATTACTTGCAAAAAATAAGGAATTTTGGCCTTTACTGACTAAGCATAGCAAGTTTTTCTTGTTAAGAATATTTCATTAAAACTTTATCCCCATATGCTGCAAACTGCTCTTGTTGTAACAGTGTTCAGATGTGTATTTAAAGTTGTCTCTATCTATTGGTTTTGATACCCTCTGTGCTGAACACTGTATTCATTATCACAAGAAGTTCTGCTTGAGTGCTTGGGTCTCTCCTGGTGTGGTTTTTCCTCTGTTTTGGTCCGTTGTTTTTTTTTTTTTTTAGTGAGAGGCTCAATAAACTCAAACTTATTCCATGTTGGCAAAGGCTTTAGAGTTACAGTTCTCTGGTTGGAGACCAAACAAGTTAAAACAAACCCCAGTCATTTTGCCTTATCTCACTAGTGAAACTATGTCTGCAGGAGCTGAATTCATCCTCTTGTTTCTGCTGATTTAGCTGTTCGTTATTCCCCCTGCCTTTTCCATTCAATGCATCCCAGCCTTCCAGCACAGCACAGCTCTTCTTTCCCATGCTTTGATTGAAACTTCCTCTCGTTTCAGTTGTGCTTTACCAAGAGTACTTTGTCCTGGGCAGTAAAGGAAAGATGCAGCTCCTCGAGGCTGCCTTGTGAAGCCCATGCTGGGAATTCTTGTTCCCACACAATACCAGCCTTCCCAAGGAAGGCAGTGGGAATAGCACACACACGTCATCTGTGCCCTGGCAGGCAGTGGCATCACTAGGGCTGGGATGATGTCCTTTGTTCGTGCACCCTCTGGACCTATTTGCATTCAAACATATGCTGGGAAATTGTAAGGACTTCATGAGAGCTATAACTAATAACACTTCTCAGGAGGAGGTTCCGGGGAGGCCAATGTTCTTTCCAATTTGGGAGGTTTGCATTTTGTCTTTTTGCTTGCAAATACTTTACATCAGTGTTGCATTTTTGGTTTTTGTTCTGTTGAAAAGGCATATTTTGAATTCTCAGCAGGATTTTTCTTTATGGTACTCTAGAGTCACAGCCACAGATAAAGTAAACATTGAATCTTCAGTTTTTATGTTCTCAGCAATCTTTGGTATCTTATTTGCCTTTTCTCACTAATGATGCACAAATCTATAAAAAGGGCTTTCCCTGATTTTTCACTTTCAATCTTTCACCAGTGGTTGCTACTGCTTTTGACCACTTGCTTCATCCTGCATGTGAGACTGTTTTCTGCCAGGGTATTGGTTTGAATGACCTGGATGCTGACATCCCTCTGGTATGGACAGAACTGGACCTAAAACCACAATCTGTCTCAGTAATGACACATATCAGTTCCAGGGGAGTCCTTAAATTGGGCAACTTTGGCATCTTTGTCACCTCCCATCTGTGGCTTGCAGATGTGCCAAGCGGAGCTAAGTTCAGCAAACCACATGCTTTACTTCATCCTTGTGTATCTGGAAAAGTAGTTTCTGAGTGTTCTTGTGTCCTACTCTGCTTCTCTGATTGTCTTCCTCTTGAAAATCTATTTATGATGCAAGTGATACAGTCTTGCATGTGTTCTTGAATATTTTTCCATTGTTAATTTTCAGTTTCCTCCAATATCAACCTATTGCTGAAAATTCAATGCCTAGAGATGTAAAATAAGTGAATGTGGAGGTTTCAATAGTGACTTACAGCATAAATCCTTGAATTCACTTTTTTTTAATCTTCCCTGGCAAGAAAAGATGACATTAGGTAGGAGTAGAATTAAGGAGTTACAGTTCTGGCTTGCTTGATGCCTGGATTATAAGAATTTCAGAACTTCCCACATTCCATTATTCTCCGGTCTATCATTTGTCATTTCAAATAGATCAGCATACTGTCAATGATGCAGTTTTGCTCCATTATTGCAAGAACAGCATGAGTCAATATGAGTTCAAGCAGATAAGGAACATTTCAGTAATGTCATCAGACAGAAACAGCAAGTGCTGCCTGTGTCAGTCCAAGGCTTGGCTGAAGACCTGCTCAGTGCTGCCTGTTCCAGCCTTTTGCTGTCGTGAAAACCAGACTGACTCTTTTCATGGGTACTTCAAGTGCTGCCAATGTCCAAAAATGACCAAAGTACTGATTTCTATCAAATTCTGTCATCACCAGAAAAGAACTGTTTTGTCACCTCTGGAAAGATTACAAGTTAAAAAATGGACTACTCTTAGTTGTAGTCTTGCTTTTGCTATGTGAAGTAATTTTCTAGTTTCTTGTAATTTTATTTACTTTATTTCCAACTGCAGTGTAATTAAAAGTGGATTAAAAAAAGCGACACTTTTGTTTTCTGATGATTACAGTATAACCATTGCATAATACTCTGAAATTTGTCCTGGAGGAAATGGTGCTGTTGCTGTGAGGCAAATGTGTCTCATACTCTGGAGTGAACCTTCAAGTCTCCAGCACATGAGAGTCCCAATAACCTCACAGAGCAGGGAGGAGGAAAACTGGGAAGAGAAATCCTTGGGCTGCCCATGCTAATGGCCTCTATCTTCTGCATGACTTCCAAAATGGTAAAATCCATGCATCCTTTTTTCTAAATGACAAAAGAATCTGACTCTTTTATCCTCTTTATCAAATTGCCTTACATCTGCACCTTGCTTGATTTCAGTCTTAATGCAGCAAAGCTTTTTAAGCATGTTAAATAGTCTTCCTTAGTCAGATCCTTGGGTTCTAATTCACATACTCCCAGAGGCCTTTCTTTTCTGGTTTGGACTCTGTTTCCACATTTCCAGACAGAAGCAAAACATGGTAAATTTTTTGCCTACTTGGCATGCCTCACAGAAACCTCTTATCAGTGTTTGAAAGCATTTGGGCTGTTTTTCTCTAAGTAGTAACAATAAAATTGGTCTGATATGTAGGTACAGTCAGGACAGACCTTTCCATAGGGCTCAGGAGCTGCTGCTCACGCTGCTGAGTGTGCTCCAGGGTGAGCAGCAGACATGCAGCTGTGTCCCACTGCCTGCCCTCACTGCTGGGAGGCTGCCCAGGGCTCTCCACATCCTACTGCCTAAGAACTGGCCGCACCCTGCATATGCAGCCACCTCCCTTTCTTCCTCTTCCAAGGCAAAGGACTTGGAATCTGACTAAGTTCTTTAGTTTTCATGCCACTTCAAAGCTACTGCAGGAAGTTGATTTGCTGTTTTACCACCCAGAGTTTGTTCCCACCATCCTCCTGTGACTGTACCAGCAAATGGTAGCCCCTCTCCTGTTCTGCAGCGCCTCTATTTATGTTTGGTGCCAGACTGGGTTCTGACAGACTGTGTCAGGTACAGTTAGTCCTCACTGCAGGCAAGTGTCAAGCACATTTAGCCTGTTCTGCCCATGTGTATGACCCTTCCATGCCTCTGCCCTTCCTCATCATCTCTTTCCCTGGTCTTCTTCTCCAGCTAATCTGCTCCTAAGACTTGCACCCATCCACACACAAGAATCCCAGACAGGATGCACAGGACTCCTGGCACTTCCAAACAGTTTCTCTATTGCCTCTGCCACTAAGCAACGTTTCTGCCATCTTCATCTCTGTCTTCTCTACCAAGGCTGCAGAGCAGAGACCCCGTCTCTCTTTTCAAAGATGACTGTGGTTTTGGCTGAGCCCTGCAGGTTTCTGCATAATACAGAGCTATATTTGTTCTAATTTAGTTAACTATTAGTATTCTCTTGATATGATGCAGTCTGCGCTGAAATTTTTGTGCTGTTATTGCCAAACAACTTGGTGCTACTGAAGAGGAGCCCCATTCCTGTTAAGAGGGGTAGTTCAGGCAGTGTTGAAGAGTGTGTCATGATGAGCAGCATATTCCTTCTGTGGTAAAGCTGGATAATTTATACGCCTATAGAACCTCCTCTATGAGGGTCTGTGTGCTTTTAAAGGGAGCTTTATGATTCTGCTCAGGTTTTATAGAATTGTATGGGTGTTGCCCATGTTCAAAATTTTATTGGTCATCTTCATTGTGACAGAAAATTGAGTTTCGTTTTTATTAGTGTATAATGGTGGCAGGCATGTGTCACACCACTCACAGTAAAAAAAAACGTCTACTTTGAAGCAGGAGACTGCTGTATTTCATATTTCTACTGCCCCAAGGAAATAGCTTAACGTTGCTTTACTGCGTTTGAAAGAAAAATGTTCTGGCTGGATCTGGAACTGAAGTGGACTGTTGTATCCCTATTTCACATTAAAGAAGCTAAACTGTAAGGAAGAGCTGCTTCTATGCTTGTCACAAATCTGTGGTAGACCGCCACAGGTTATGAAGTGCAGATGAATACTGAGAAAGTCTCTCTCTAATAAAAAGTGTGGAACCAATTTCACCACCTCTTTGTCCATAGAATGACCAGTGGGCATACAAGACAAAAGGCATCCTGAGATAATTGATACAGGTGAAAAGAGCACCCTGAGTGACAGTGGCACGGAAGTCATGCCCCACATCTGAGAGACGTGGTTCATACTAGCTGCAGGCTGCAGCTCCAGAGAGCAATTCTTATTTTTCCCCCTCATGTTCAGATTCCCTTGTTCACCTTGGGTCCTGTTTCAGCTTGTGCTGAAGTTGAGAGCAAAGTCCTGGCTGAAGGCCTCAGGGCAGGTTTCATCCTTTACCTCCCCAGCCATTGGCCTCTGGGGTTGAAAGGAAGGAGGTGCCTTTTTCCCACTAGTCTCCTCTTTTCTAGAATGCAGTAGGCACTCTGGAAGCCAGGCAGGCTTGAGTTTTCCATATGTTTATGGTATTTAACATGTCATCTCTGCATCTCAACTGGAAATTTGAGGTGTTACTGTGATACTACCATAATCATCACAGGTAAATGGGCAAAGGATTCTCGGCACAGCGTTTCCTGTTGGGTTTGGCCACTGGCATCCCCTGCACGTGTTCTGTTGGCATACTCTTGTCTGAGCATATCACAAGTGTGCCCAGGTTTACTTTTGGGATTCATCAAACACATCATTAAATTACTTTGGCAGGTTACTTGAAGGAGCTGCTCGAGTTCAGGTGTTAGGATGAACTCAGTGTTAATCCCATCGATGTATTCTGAAAGCTCCTCTCAAAATCAGTAAGTACACAGTTATTTTCCCCTTTTAAATAAATATTGCCACAAAGGGCCCTGTCCATGCAGGTGTAGACAATGCTTCTTGGGCACTTGTGTGAAGATGTCTTTTCGAGGAGGACATGAAAGGGTAAACAATACACCCAAAGTAAAACACTTTTATAGAGCAAGTCAGATTAAAATCAAGCAGGTTGTGGAGGAGATGATGCCTGGTTTAGTGTACTTTAATTAATCTATTTTAGGTTTGCATCACTAATTGGTCTCTTTTATGGTTCACATTACTGCACGCAACTGCGTATTTCCAATGTGATAGCTTATCCTAACTGCTAGCATATCCTCATAAAATAAATAAGTAGTCCTTTCTGCCTTCAGTTCTTCTCTGTGGATTTCCTACCTGCCAGTGACTCCTCTGAAATGTTGAGTAGTGGTGGGAGACAGAAGCCTCTGCATGATCAGAAATAACTTTTAAGAGCAACAACTGGAGCTTCTGGCTATTTGAAGGATGTGATCCAATAACATCCCAGAGCAAAAGACTTCCTTTTGGGAATTGTAACTCTTTAAAATCACCCCTCTCTGATGACTAGTATTTGTGACAGAGTCAGTGTAAGATGACCAGGGCAGAGGATGTGTGATGGCTCTCCCCATAGATGAGGACACCATGATGCAAGTGAGAGTGAACATGGAAATGCCAGAACTGACTGTTCTCTTGGATGTTGCTATGATAAAACCCATCTCCCCACAGTCAAGTGTTTGCACAGCCCTAGAAGAATCCAGGGTTGGACAAAGTGCTTTAAAGTTGATTCATTTGCTTTTTAAACAAAACCCTTTGGAAGCCTTGCTTCAGCTGCAAACCTACTGGATGTCTCTTCTTCCACTCCCAGCTGTGGTATCTGGTGTGAGGTGCAGGACCAGACTCAGTCTCTAAGCGCTGCAATAATCTAACTTCCAAAAGCAAAAGTATTGATGATCAGACATCACTTTAAGCCTACTCTGCCTCCAGGACAGCAAATGAATGGGACTGTGTCTGGCAGATTGTTGGACACCCAATATTTTATCAAGAGGGAAGGGATGAGATTGATCAGTCTGGGTAATCTGAATGCAGAGACTGTTTAACAGAGTAGTAGGAAAAAGAAGGCTTCCATGTTTCTGATAGGATCTTAAAGGAGGCTTTGCAGATCCTGAGGAATCGTTGATATCTGGCTGGAGAGAAGCTGAGAAAAATTAATTGCTGCTATGTGACGGGAGGCCCTTTCACTGCCAGTGGTGTGCAGCATGCTGCCTCTGACAGAGTGAAGAGGGAAAAAAAGCATGCGGGTGAGATGCACGACAAATTAAACCTCTGGATAACCCCGTGTCAGTAAATCACTTGCCTCAAACACCAGTACTTCATTCCTCAACATGCCATGAAATCATGTAAAAGCAGTGCTTCACATCCTGTGTATTTGAAGCTGAAGCTTTACTTAAATGCAGAAAATAGCAGATCTTAGGAAAACTCTGCAGGGCCATTCCATACCACAGAGTGTACCTGAAAGTGGTGTTGGAGTCAAAGCATCCCATGGTTAAGGTGGAAGTGGGCAAATACCTATGCTATGGTATTTGGGTACATGGAAATTTGGGCAGGTTATATTGAATCTCCACAGAAGATCAAACCAATCTCCATCCACAGGGGACCAGCCTTAGATCTGTACGTTTGTGGCAAGCTGCGACCATTCTGTGCAATGTAAGGTCCCTTTCCAGACCCTCATACATGAAAAAAATTGTTTAATTGTAAAAAACTCTCATTAATTACTAAATATCCAAGATAACTATCCCTATACAGTGGCTAAGGGTAATGCAGCATTCCCAAATAAATTATGTATGTGCTGGAATTGGGACAGAAAGAGCACTTTGGGCAACTTTCCTCTGCCTCCCTGCGCTGTCCCCACTGCACAGCCCCCCAGAGAGCCCGGGCCAGATGCAGCCCATGTGTTTGGATAGATTTGCTCCTTTGCACTTCCTTTGGTAGGCAGGGCAGAAGTGGAGAGGATCTCTGTGCGTGCATATGTATATTCTCAGGCACATGAAGAAATTCAGTGTCTTGGTTAATGCCGTTTTATTAGAGGACTTCAAACACAATGATGAGCTCTTGAATGGGCTCAGAAACACAAATTCTTCTGCCTCTTGCATCTTTTTGTGATAGTGCTTGCTCAGAAGTCCTGTGATTAAGGCAGTAAAATGTGGCTTCCAGGTGAAGCTGAATTGTGGTGTAATACTGCTGCAGACTCCTGGGTGTTGCTGCATGGAAACACCGTTCTAGGTAATTGCCTGTGTTTTCCAAATGGTGTTAAATTTCAAATCCAGATGCAAATTCTGGTAGTGCCCACTGTCCTTCAGGCTTTAACAGAACCACCAGCTCCAGCCAGTTGTGGCCACACATAAAAGCAAATCGTGCAAATAGCTGTGTTATGTATTGCCTCTTGTATGAAATGATGACGTTTGGATGTGTTTATGATGCAGGGATGCTGGTAGGAAGGAAAAGGGGTGAAGTGGGTGGGCACAGTGCTGGACAGCTGGCCCTGCACAACTGACTGCACTCAACTGTGACCCGTTGTAGGCAAGGGGAGTTGAGCAGAGGGATATCTCCACTGTAAGTTCTAGGAAACTGTGCTTTGGGTTTGCTTTATTTCAGAATGAAAGTTTGGTTGTAAACTGGATAAAGTCCACTTTGTGTTTTACCAGTAGCATCCCTGAATCTGCAGGGACAAGGCAAACAGGGGGGAAAAAAAGAATATAGAATATAGCTTTCTCTTAACAGAGGTTGTAGATCAGCAGTAAACAAGTGCAGACTGTTTTGGAGGGTTTGCTTTTGTGCACCAGAGGCAAGCTCTCATCCCTGGATGTCCCTGCCAGGCTGTAAGCTGAGAGCTCAGAGCTGCTTCTCTGGAGGGTCCTTGAGCAGCCTTCCACCAGGAGTAGCTGACTGGGGCTGTGCCTGGACAGCTCTGAAACTCCTGACCTTCAGCTCAGCTCTGGGGTTTGATCTCCTCTCTACTGTGGAAGAAGCTTTGTCTGGTTTGTTTTACTCAGCACAGAAATGTGCACATCTCTTTTTTCCAGCCTGAGACTGTTCTCATCTTTAAGTCTTGCTGAACAAATGAGATATTGTTCACTAGTTCTGAGAGCTGTTTGTTAGTTAAGGAAAAAAAAAATCTCCTTTTTCTCTTGTAGCAGAGAAAGTTAATTGTAGTAACAACTGGGTTTACACTATCTTGTTTAAAAAAATTCTAATAAATATTTAACACTTTAACAAAGTTCAACACGTGCTCCAGCAGCACTGCATCTGTGGTTCCTATGCTTTTTTTTTAAGCTTGGCATACAAAGTACCATTTAAATACCATGGTGAAAAGGGCAAGCATTCGATTTAGTGCCTTTGAAATAATTCTGGAATTAAATCCTGGACAATATATCTCAGTCGAGCAGTGTTGCATGTAGCCACATGCAGCTAATGAGCCATCAAAAGTAATGCTTTAAATCCCCATTCATACAATACACAGATCCTTTATTTCTGCTGTCATAACACAAATCATCAACCTTGATTCTAAATCAAATACAGATAAAAGAAAAAAAGGGGAAAAAATAAAACAAGAGGAAAAAGGAGGGAGTAGCTTTGTGGCTAATTGGAAAGAAATTTGAAACAACAGTGGGGGCTTCTTTCAACACCATTAATCACCTCTGCTGGAACATCCTTCACAACCCAAGCTTTTCTTGTCCCTATTGCTATTTTCCCTCTTCAACGTGGTACAAAATGTACATAATAGTTGTTGTTCTTGAAAGCCATTTCTCTCATGCTGTGGTGGAAGGGCTCAGAGTACAGGCCTGTCACAGATCCCTTTGGGCTTGGCGGGGCTGCAGGTTTTCCACCTTCACCTGGTGCCCTGAACGCACCAGTAAGGACACGGCTGCTCCTGCCTCACGGGCTGGGGGGCAAAAGACGCTGATGTTTTCTACACAGTCCAGCACAGCACAGCTGAGACACCAAGGATGTAATGCAATGAACGTGAGAATCTGGAATGGGAGGTGGGGGGAAGAGGATATTTGTGTACAGAGTCAAGACATGGGTTCTGCCAGCACTTCTACCTCATTTTCCCCCAAGAAAGGTAAACATATGCAGCAGCTTAAGATCCATGCTGGTTGTCTCCAGGCTGCTTAATGGCCAGTGTAAAATGAGTGATGGCTGTTAGCCAGCTCCATAACCGTGAGCATTCACCTTGCTGAAATCCTTGAGGTACTTGGAAGGAGGGGAAGTCTCCGCTGAGGGCTACCCAGGGTTCCTGCTGCCCTCGAGCAAAGGATCAGCACTGCCAATGTATGGATAGCACCGGTGACCTTGGCCACCTTGATTTTCACGGGGACTATGGGGACATCAAAGTAGGCTATTCCCACCCTGTTTTCCATTTGGTTAAGCTACTTGCCACCAAAACAGCTGAATGGGTACTCAGTGTGTATAATTACTACTACTAATAATAATAATAATTATTATTATTATTACTATTATTATTATTATTATTATTATTATCATTATCATTATTTTAAAGGTGAAAAGTCACTGCACCTAAGCAGGCTGGTAGCTGTGAAGTGAGGGGCTGTGTACTCCACTTATGCCATTCCCAGTGTCTTTTCTTGGTTTATGTTTTGAACAGCTTCATGGGGAGGGGTTTTAGTGACTCATGTCAGAGATCCTTTAATTGCATGACGCTGATGGAAGCTGGAAAATGAGCAGCTGTAACAAGCACCACTGTGTTGGGTGAAAGGGATTTGAAGGCTCACAGGTAGTGCTTGCCTTAAAACGCCCAAGGTAAAAAAGGAGGGAGCAGGGAAAGGTTGTTATTGCTGGTACAGCTGCATCAGTGTGGCACAGAGGAATTAACCTGTGCTGAGATGTCAGGGAGGCGATCAGTCCTGGAGCCGTGTTGGAATGCTGTGGCTCAGCGTCTCCACGGTGCTCCCACATGCACAAAGCCACATGCACACTTCACGTGTGGAAAGGTGCTCCTTTGCAGTATTCTCAAGTGGTGAGTGAAGAAGCCCGAGTAGGAATTTGTAACTACAATAATCCTTTCAAAAATAATTAATAATCTAGTAAGCAATAATGAAAAATACCTCGGAGAGTGGAGGAGAGATCTGTATAAGTCCTTCAGCCTGCTGTGTTAACCAGGGTATTCCCAAATTCTTATTGTATATCTTTGTAGTGTAATTTTTGAGCAAAACAATGTTTTTACATTCATATTGAAATGTTACCATCAGCTCTTACTAATGGAGTGGTTAAGAGGTTATAACACTTTAGCAAGCTTTGCATTTTCTCTGGTTTTGATCCTCAGGCAGTATGACTCAGATTTTTGTCAGATGCTTAACTTTCTGGCAAAAGAGGTATAGAAAATAGCATTTTCTACTTTAAAGTGTTTTTGTCTATGTGTTTATATAGCATACACAGATTCTGCAGGTTTTTTTCCTATGGTGAAAATTCTATTCATGTCTTAAAAAAACCCTGGTCCTCTGTATTCAACACACATTAATGTGATCAATAGAGAAATTTTCCACGTTCCATTGCAAATATTTATAAACTACACACCACTACAATTTACTCTAATATGTATTTTCTCTCACAAGGGTTTCCTGTTCGTCATGGTATTTATCCAACTGGAAAACACTGAAAAACGGGAATATGTTAACAGAACAAGCTAGAAGGATACAAATCATCCTCTTTCTTCCCCTCTGTGGGAATAAGGTGAATATTTATAGATCTGGAAAGCTTACAGGGGTCTGTAATAAGTAAGAGCAGAGCCAGTCTTTGTGCTGATGCCATTTCTTGCTTTGACCTGAACATCCATCAGTTAGGAGCTGTAGCACCAAGGAGACTGAATCAAATCAGTCATTTGTATTTAAGCCAAATTTGTGGGTGTTTTTCCCATTAAAATTGCAGTAGAGCAGGAAAAAAGTTGCAGAGCCCCACAAGGGTAATGCTGTGTGCAGCACATGACAAAAAAGACGCTTGAATGCCATTGCCCTGGGGAGGGAGAAGAAGGTGGCTGCTTGTTTTTAAACATTGCTGTGAAGTTGCCTGAGTCAAACACAAGACCTATTTGACAGGCCTGTCTGGGGCAGCTAGCAGGGCTCCAGTGTGGGATTTAGCAGTGATCCCAGGCCTCGGAAGCCATCATCTTTTGCCAAACTGTTTTATGTGTAAGGTGGGTAGGACTTTATGAGAAGTGAAAGCACACCGATAACACAAAAGAGGTGGTTCCAGTGAGCTCCTCTCACTTATTGAAGCCAACTGATGGAGCGCGGAAAGGAGGAGGGTTAACACAATCTGGTGGGAAAGCAGAGAACAGAAAAACCACTTCAAAGCAAAGGCTGAGCAGGGGTCAGGAGCAGTGTCAGGTCCAAAGAGAAATGGAGAGGGGAAAACCTGAACTCCCCATGACTTCCCTGACAAAGAGAGCAGTGTCAGGTACTAGAGGGAAGAGGGGAGGCTGGCTAAAATGGACACACCACAGGGAAAACATTAGAGAAATCTGGAAGAAAGAAAACTCATTGTGATTTTAAAAGTAGGGAAAGGAAGAAAAGACAAGCAGGGTATCTCACAAAAAAAAAAAAAAACAAAAAAAAAAACAACAACAACAACAACAACAAAAAAACAGTGAAAGCTGTCGTGTTGTCTTGTCTTTTCTGAGTTTCCAGGAAGCATGTAGGAGCAGAGCTCCCAAAAGCGAGTGGGAATGTGCATGTGTCTTGTGAGAGGAGATGCAAGGTTGGTGTTTAGCATAGCTCATTCTTCTCTCATACAACTCTCTCATGCAAAGGTCACATTGGAGCTTGTTGTTGTTGGCTTTAGGTCTGAAGGCCTAATTCTGTCCCATGACTGGGACAAAAGTCACTCTTTCTGTAATATGTGAACAGCCTAAGTTAAAGCTCTTCAATTCCTTGTTCATATATAGCCAAAACTAATCAATTAAATAGATTTGAAGACTCACTTGGGATCATAGATCTTATAAAACCCTTCTAGAATGTTTAGTTTTTACCAAAGTGTGTTGCCTGAGGATGTTATGTGGGCATGAAGCAACTGCATCCTACAGCAGTAAAGGGTCACAGAGGAACTGGGAAGCTATCTGTTACCAAATGTCCTTAGTAAAATTACGTGTTGTCTCAGGATGGAGGCAAAGCAGCCTCAAGCAAACATAGGGCAGGAAGAAAGGATTGTGTTAAATCTGGCTTTGGAAGGGGAGAGGAAGTAAGTGTCAAGTGTGACACAAGATGCGCTGGGGTCACATCCCCACAACTGACTGCTGCGTCCGCATGCAAGGGCTGGTAGGAAGTGGGGTGTAGGGCCACCTCTGTGGCCACACATGCAGCTTCCCAGCAGGAATGACAAGCATTCCCTTCAGGAAAAGTTTGACTAGCTGATACCAAAGCAGAGAGGAGGTTCCTACTGACTTGTGCTGAAGCACTGGCCCTTTGCCTGGTTGCTGGCAAGCTGCTTGGCAAGCTCTCAGGGAGTCTGGGTTTCCAGGGCCTGCTGGCTTAGTGCCTCTCAGCCATTCAGACTGCTCCTGGCTCCGGTATCCACAGGTTTAGGATAGATGTGTCCCAGCAGCTGCCTGGGTTGAGGGTACCCAGCTCCATGGTTTCCATTTGGAGAAGCCAGCAGTCTGGCAACCTCTGCTACGCCCTTCTGACAGCCTGGGAATGGGCTTGGGGACACCTGGCTCCCTCTCGGGTTACTGGAAAGAAAAGATGAGTGCCTGGCAGCTCAGGGGACCAAAAAATAGGAATCTCAGCTGTTGTCTCATTTGGAAAAACTTAATATTGTTTTGATGGGTTTTCTTTCTCATTTCCTGTCTATAAAGAATGCTCTAATTTCTGGTCTTCTCTCCAAAACAGAATGATGATAATTTTGTTCCAAACTTCCCATGGACTAAATTTCAGTCATTCTACCCTCCAGATTAATCAGATTCTCTTCTGCATGTCTGTTGTCCAGACCACAGTCTCTGTTTTTTCTGTCCTTGTCCAACTGATTCCTCTGGCCGAGAACAACCCCAAAATCCAGTAAGATATTATGGTTAAGAGAAAATTCCAAATTAGGGAGCAAATTGACACAGAAAAATTCAGTGTTGGAGAGCATCAGTTGTGTTAATAATTATCAGAGGAGGGAGGATCAGTATGGGAGATTGTGGCTTCCCCTCTCATTGTGATGATTTCTGAGCCAGAATCTCAGTGATGAGTTCATGCTGTCCCCAATGAAAAGGTGAAATACATAAACATTTTAGAGAATGGCTGTGCACCAGTGTTTTGCAGTGTATTGGTTGTTAAGAAATCTTCAGTTGCAAGAGAGCCAGGAAGGACTTTCTTGGTTTGTTTTAATGTTGTGGAGTGCTAGATACCTGCAGGAGGAAAACATGCCATGTGCTGAGAGCAAATGCATGGATTTTGGAAGTTGCTGGGTGTCTTGACCCTGGAAATAACACCTAGGATAGTAGTTCCATCATTCCTGTGCAGACAATAGCCCTGTCCAAAATCATGAGCTGTCCCCTTGCTGGTGTGAGTGTCCTGGCTCAATTTTCTCTGCCTTTCCTTGCTACCAGGGGAAGTGGTAACATTCTCAAGAATCTCATCTGTGCCCTGGGTGACATGTCTTGTCCTGGGATTGCCAGTCTGGTGTCTGCAATAACTCACAGCAATCTTAATCTGTGGCTTTTGGGAGCTAATGAGATTTGCACCTTAGACGTGCAGCACCTGAGGTATGAGAGGATGTTTTGGAGAGTCTATGCTATATCAAAAAAAAGAAAGGATTTGATCCAAAAATACCCCTCCACATTAAGAAATTCAGTTATTAAATGCCCTCCATTTCAGGGGGTCTGTGATAGAGCTTTTGGGAATTTAAATTAGTAGGTCAGGTTGGCGTGTCATGAGTGCCCCTTCTCACACTGCAGTATTATTTTTAAACAACCTCTTAAAAAATAATGCTTTTAAAAGAAAAAAAAAGCCACTTCAGGAGAACATTGTGTCCTGAAGTACCCCAAATAATAATGCTGCTCCAAATTCCTGCTCCATGTGTGATGAAGAGACCAGGACAAGCTTGGGAGTTTCTATTATGAGACCTGAGCCACCGCCACTGGTGAGAAATGGAGTAAGAAGGGTGGAAGCGAGGCTGTAACAACACAGAGGCAAGGCTGCTGTCTAAAACTGGCCCTTTACATAACCTAGGGTGTCAGCAATACTTTTGCTGGGGTTTATTTTAATAGCTCTCAGTAGTTAGGACTGATTGGCAGTGGCGGGGCTCATACCCTGCCTTGGAGGAGCAGCCTGGAGTGGGCAGTAGCACTATGAACCTCCACGCCCTGCCACCAGCATGTTCAGCCCTGCCACCAGCACACCCAGCCCCAAGGGGACCGCATTCCCCTCATCCCACCATGGCCTTTGACTCCTGCTCTCCCTGCTGAGCCTGGCAAAAAAGCCTCCAATTACTTCCAATTGCAGTGACAGTTTTGCATGAGGTTGGACACCGTCCACTGCGGCCAGGAAGGAGCAGCCACCTCATTAGGCCACTGCTGCCTGTCAGTGGTGGCTGCTCTGTCACAGCTAACGGGGCTCTGTGCCGCACAGATCTTCATCCCCACCACAGCTGCATGGAGACCATCATCCAGAGGTGGTCAGAGACCTTTGGGTGGCCCTGCTGCACCCACATGCTCCTCAACACTGAGGTTTCTTTTCTTTACAGGGAGCAGCACTGTATAAAATTGAGTGGTCCAAGGGCAGATTCAGTCCAAGCCAAATTAAGTTGTAACCTCTGATGTGGTGAAGAAGCACTCCCCTTCTCATTTTTATGTTGTACCTACAAAAAAAGGCTTGTGAGCAATATAGTACAGCTTGATTTGTTCAGGTTAGAAGAAATCTGGGGATTGGTGGGTTGTTTTAGGGATGGATACATACACAAGCAGACAAGGGTTGTGGAAAAGTGGGAAGCTGGAAGAGAAGGAGTAAAATCATGTATGGAGGAGAGCTGGGCTGATCTTCCATCCCCAGGAGAAAGAACAGTTCTCTAGTCCCTACAATTACTGCACCTAAAATCGTGGCTAAATAGTCTTAGAGGTGCTGGGAGAAGGAGCCAGAGAAGTGTGAATTACCACAGCTTCAAAAAGCTACAGTTCTAGAAAGAACAGTTCTACAGAGAATGGCAGCACTGAGAACAGGTCTCTTCCTTTTGTGCAGCATAACTACACAGGGATGATTTTTGTGCTGTAGGATTTTTAGTCTCTTGCTGAAGTTTGAGATGTCCAAAAGTGAATGGGGTTTATGCATCTGATTTCAGGATTTTGCACTCCCTAAGATCAGACATTCATTTCAGAAATGGTTGCTCAGGGAAAGTATGATTGCATACCTTGTTCTTGCAGAAGTTTTAGTTGCATGTCTTTGTCAATTAAAAGTTGCAGAATGCAAACACAGCTTTGGCGTACCCAGCTATGAGCTCTGTGTGTCTCAACACACAGGGAGATGTTAAGGCCATTTCTGATGGCCTCTAAGCAAGTGAGTGCCTGCTTGCAGCAGCTTCCTAAAATGTAGTCACAGGAATGTTTCAGGAGTCTTCCCCATTCTTCTGAGGCATTGGATAACACAAATGCCTCTTACAATGGTCTTCCTCTAAATACACCTGAGCTCACTGCTTTGCAATTCATAAGCAAGCAGTAATAAAATACTCCAAGAATGTAGAAGCTATTTCTCCACCCTGCCAATAAACTCTTGAATTATTTGCACATTGCATTTAATTCTGTTATTGTAGCAAAAACTAAGTTCAGCTGATGTTCTCATTTAAGCAAGATGTTAGTGTCACTCTTCTGCTCTGTGGTGCTGCATCCATCCTTAGCCTCTAGGAATGTGCTTCTTGATGCAATTGGATGTAAGTTGTTCACTGGTTGGTTTTCATGACCTTCCTTCTATTCCAGCTGTTTGGTTCCTGGGGGCAGCAGAAGATTTCTGTGGATGCTGGAAAGCTCAGTCAGAGAGAAAACTCCAGCTTCTAGCAGTTTGTGAGAAAGGCTTTTCTTTCTCTCAGCACGGAGCTGGGAACCAAGAGAAGTATGTAAACCATCTTGTATGTTTCGTAAACTATCTCCAGCAGGTGTTCTATGTTTTGTAAACTATCTTTTGCAGGTGTTAATTGTCACAATTAATTAACTGACCAATGGTTATGAGAGGTGTCCTTCTAATGGGCCTATTACCTTCTTTCTACTTGTGTTAGCTGACATATATAAGAAGCCTGCTCTCTCAATAAAGAGCCTTTTCTATCTTGCTTGCTACTTGCCTGTCTGAAGTTATGTTTCTACCTAGTTGCCTCTGAGCTCAACTGTGACAGGTTTCCTCTGGAGATGGGTACGTGTGACATTCTGTCTGTTCCCTTCTCCCTTCTGTTACTGCCTTCTGCTCCCTCTTCTGTTTCTTCTTCCTTTGTAATGGCTGTTTAAGGAGGGAGGGGCCATTGGTGCTTACAATACACTGGACCCTCAGCCTGGATTGTTGCTCTTAATTTTCTAGAATTGCTGTGTAGTGCTGAAAGAATGTGAGCAATATTTATGGTATTGTGTATTACAATAGCAGCCAGAGGCCCAAAGCAAACACAAGGGCCTTTGTGCTTCCCATCATGCAAACAGAAGTCCTACACCATGAAACATCAAAATGCACAAGACAAGCATTGAGTTGGGGAATGTCCAGTCACTGGGAGTTTCCCACTTCTTAAGCAGCTGCATTTTGAGACTCATATTCTCTCTGTAGAGCTGGAATAATAATTTCCTCTGTCCATGTTGTGTTTAAATCTTTGTTACATGTTAAAAATTTGTCTATTCTGGTGTTGAACAACAATAAACAACATTTCATTTAACTTTTCCTTTTAATACCCCCTTTTCTCTGAGACTGTGTTTCCATACATTCACTTTCTCCTCACCTCCCTCTCTTTTGTTTAAGCACAGACCCACAGCAAATCCATCAATCCCAAACCAGCCATTAGACCTTTTTTCCTCTTGAGGAATGCATTTATCTGTGTAGCAAGGTCACTAAGCTCACTAAAGACTGCATGTTTAAAAGTCTGTGTGATTGCTCACATTTACATAACCAGATGTAAAACTGACTGAAACACCTTTCAAAGCATCAATGGAAACCTGTGCTTTGCCTCCTGTTTTGTTTAGGGAAACCAGACTTTAAAGAGTGTGTTGTCTTCCTTTGGAAAGGTTTTGCCTTTTATGTTGATCTAAGCTGAGGTGTACTTTTCTTGAGGGTAGGTTAATGAACCGCAGGACGTGGGACAGCCCGAAGCTCTGGGGGTCTGGAAAAGTCAAGCATGGACTCATGAATTTTACCTCTACAAAAAGCTGCTTAATGCTCAACAGACTCAAATAAGAAGTATTTTATACTGCAGAACTTAGAGCACAGGAGCAGAGAGTGAAAGATTAAGGGTTGCTTCAGTCTTGGAGAGACTGTCCTAAGCAGGAAGAGACAGGAGATCGCAGAAATTAAAGGATAGCTCTAATGGGGTGTTAGTCAGCCTCCCCTGCACATTCTAACTCTTCAGCTGCCAAAAGCTCAGGAAGCTGAGAGTATTCCCATCCTGAGGAACTGAACTGTAATGCAAAAAATTTACCATCCTTAACAGAGAAATTCGCAACTCTTACATTAATCATATTCTGAATTATATTATGGGGTCTTTACATCTCACAGCTGTATTGGGGCGACCACAATGAAACAGTTAAAGTGTAATGACACTTTACAGTTTCATTTGGTAAACTGGAGTTGTGTTGTCAGCTTAGCAAAAACTGATAAAGCAAAAAAGGTAAAACATTGTGTTTCTTTTCTGAAGAGACCAGTTTTGCATTTAAAAATAATAAAGAAGTCTTGCAATTAAAGTAGGTGACTGAAGGCACTGTAGTACTTGCAGAAATTGGGATCATGTGCTGCCCTGTGTAAGAGGACTCTCTTGCCCTGAGAATCGGGCAAGGCCTACCAATAGTGTATAACTGACCTGTATCTTTCTAGAGACCAGTGGTAACAAGGGGTACTCAGAGTTCCCATTCCAAGCACAGCCTTGTTCAAGACTCTGTGGGTGAACATGAGCCGTAATTGGTGGTTTTACCTGTAAAACAGCTCAGCTGAAGAGCAGATTCTTGGCTTGGCTTTCTCCCAGCCTGTGGGGTACAGTTCACTTGAGGTAAAGAACATCAGTCATTGTTCTCTGCCAGCAGAATGCCTGGGAAATAGGGTACACCTGGTTACCAGAAACCTTTGATGGATCTTTTCTATCAGTTAAAGACTACGTGAAGAGCTGCATTTTTCTAAATCTGGTGTAGAAAGTGTATGGAAAATATTTGAAAAAGGCTACCTGGTAGTTAATGCTGGTAAACTTTATTTTAAAGCCTTTGATAAGGGCTCCAATGTTGCATTAGTTACAGATGTCATGAAGACAAAACTAAATGTCAACAGGTTCTTAGAGTAAGGCAGTAAAGCCTTATGTACATTCTGTTACCTTAAGATGGATTTTTGTCTTTGTGGCACTCTTGCACAAAATGGGAAGTCAGCTTTTGAATAGGATGTGATGCTCATATTAAAAAAAAAAAAAAAGAAGCCAGCATCTACAGCAGATATAACAAGTGAAATGTTTTTCCATTTCTGCATTTTTGTTGCTGAAACTGGGGGTTTTTTTGGGGGTTTTTTTTTTGCAAAAACATAGTAAGAGAATGTTTGGCACAAAAGTAAGTAGTCTTGTACCCTAAACATATATGATGGGTTCCAATAAGCTGTAGGTGTATTTGACTGAGAGTAAAGTTGCAGGGTGTGCCCCATAAGCAAGCAACATACTTTGGATAAAAGCAATATTTAGAAATGGAACTTTCAAGGTCCGTCTGAGCTTCTAAATCTTCTTGTCTCTGACAGGCGTGTTGACACAGAACGTGCTTTTTGAGATCTTGCAAGGTGTAACAATATTTAATATTCATTAGAGTTTTGTAGAAAATATTATATTGGTGCCTGAAAATTGGTATGGGAATATTTATTCCTTATATAGTAACATGATTAAAAATGGCACTTCAGGAAATTATGAAAACTTCTCCTTACCATGTTTTTCCATGACTGCTGTTTCATTTCAGATTGAACATAGGAAGAGCCCACAACTATGGTTACCTAATGGTGCCAGAAAAGCACAATCCTCTTTCACCTTTTCTTGCACTGCTAATGGTAAAGTATCAATCACAGTTACTGCTGGGTACGCCTTCATAATGATGTATGGTGGTTCAGACGTGCATATCTGTAGTTAATGAGAGGGAGTTGCATGGCTAATTCCCTGTACACTGCTGACATCCTGTCTGCAGCTTTGTCCCTGATCTTTTACTTACGTGCCTCCAACAGCCGGTTATTGCATTACATCCTTGTATTATATAAATAAAGCCTTGACCTTTGTTCTTTGCAACATTGGTTCAGTGCAGTCTTAATTCAATTTAGAAAAGAAGCCTGAGCATGAAAACCACTTGAATCTCCTTATACACCTCAAACGTTGATGGGACTATTTCTGCTTAAGAGAAAGCACTAAGGCTAAGAAATTTTCCTTTTTGTCGTTGACAAATGAGTGCGTGTTCCTTCACATTGAAACTATGCAGGAAGCCCCCTCTGGGCAGGGAGTAGACGTCCTCCTCCGCATTGCAAGGCAGTATGGGTCTACAGAAACTGTTAGCAATGCAGTATTTTGTTTATTATTTCATCAAACAATTCTGAAACAATAACCCTTCTGAGGCAAGTTCCTCTCCCTGCTGCAGGCAAATCTCCAGTACTTTTCTTATTTTTCCCCATTACCACATTCTATAGCTTATTTAAGGTTTGTGTGTGTGCATCCTCCCCGATAAAGCCAGGCTGACACTAGAAATATTGCAGTGCATTAAGACAGACACCAGCTTGTGGGTATATATACTGGTGTTGGAAGCTCAGGTCCTCTCAAGGAAAGGTCTGAGCTCTTTTCCCTTTCACCATCCATGTGGTTGCGTTGGATTTTTTTGCAATGTGTGTGTTAAAAGTGGAGGTAAGCAGGGTGCTTATATCTCTGAGTGTCTAAACCCTGTTAAGGTTGAGCTTCAGTTCCCCACTGATTAAAAATGGGGATAAAGGTGCTTAATTATCTTCTGTGGATATTGTGGGATAAATTCATTAAAGATTTGGAGTATTAAAGCTAGACACAATCTGGCTTTTATTAAAATCATCATGACTGTAATGCTATTAGTACCTCTGTGCAAATCCTAGCAAAAGCAATTTTTTTATAATGAGGAGAAACAGATCCTCTAATTATCCAGGACAACTCAAATTAGCGCACCGCAAATAACTGCTAAAAGTTGAGACTGCATGATGTGAAGTGTAATTGATTTTTCATATGGTAGGGTACAGCTGCTGTTAAGTGATGTACAATGTCATTTTCTCCTGCTGGATGTTTAGCAATGTTTTGAAGAAACCTGCATGTGATTAATACCATTGCTAGAGATTTGGGGGAGCAGAAGCCTAAGAGAAACAAGAAAAGGAAAACAAACAGTTTGCTTGAATTTTTCATCCATTGCCACTTCCACTTTTTCTTGTTTAATGAGAATTGGCTTTAAATCAATTTTATATTATTTTTAGATTTTAAACTGGATGCAGTTACAAAATCAGAACTAAGAATTTTTATTTTTTATTTTATTCTTCATTTCAGATTTTTACCCTTAGTGGAGAAAAAAGGATTCCTAGCAAACCTATACTTCTCCTCCTTTGGGAGAAATAAAATAAACTTTGAGCACTGATAAGCTGATTTACTCCGTTTAGATTCCCCCGCACCTCACTTTTGGGACAGTTATGTGTAAGCAGTGATTGCATGAAGCTGCCTGGATTCCATGTAAATGATACGTCTCTGGCATATGGGAGTTTTTGTAAATCATTTAAAGCAAGGCATTCTTCTGTGCTTGGCAAAGGAAGGATAGAGAAAGCTTTTGTACCTCAGTTGCATCAAACTGAATATTTCTTTAATCACCCTGGAGAAGAATGTGCTTGATTGCATTCTGTGAGTTGTGCAGTTATTGGTTTTGGGTAGACCTGGTGGGTAATGAATGACCTGACTCCTCATTGCCACTACCCAGCCACCCGCTTGGATCCACCAGCTCTTCTCCCTTGGGCAAGACCTGCTCCACTGGAGTAGTAACAGTGCAATAGTCAAAAAAAATGTGAGGGAATAGCCATTATTTTAAAAGTTAGCAGCCTCCTGTGAGGAGAGCTATTTTCACATGAAAATCTTCTCCACAGTAATGAAGCCTTGCTTCATTTGAAGTCTTAACAGGTAATTGCACAGAAGGTGATTCCCAGGTAAAGATATTTTTTCCCCCTGAATGAAGGGTGAATACTCTCTATTTAAAAACAGACAAAAAGCCCAAACTGTGTAAGAATTAGCACCTGGTTCAGAAGTTTAATGCTTGCAGGTTTTCCCTATGGTAAAAAGACAGTAACTCTTATATAACAGATTATTAATCCTCCAGAAGAGGGAAACTGATGAAAGCTTGTGACTGTTTCTGCATACGGCCATATGGTGACAAATTTAATTTTGAAGTCTATCAAATCTGAACCTTTACCTCCCCTTTTTCATTTACAGAAAACAGTGAAGGTCAGGTGAGAACTAAAAAAGAGATATTGTGTTGTCATCAATTTAGACATTTTCCTGGGAAATATTACTAAAAATATTAAGGGGAAAAAACACATTTCTCCATTTTAGTACGCTCGGTTTTCACTCATAAGCTCCAAGATTAAAGTAGTCGCTTTAATTAATCTATTCTCAATCCTCAATCAAAAATGGTGGAGAGGAGCCCTGTTCTGCTAAGGTATTAAATTGACAGAGTCAGAGTACCAGAAAGCTCAGAGGAATCACAATCCTCGGTTTATGAGCTACTTAATAATTTGACAAATGTAATGCCAATTTGACAAATGTAACTTTTTCAGTGAAGGACTCATTCTGATGCAATTCTGTTTTCTGACAGTGGGGAGAAAGGAGTTAAACTGCTGCTGATGCTTTCCCTTAAAAGAGAGCAGTGATGCATCTGCAGCCGGCCTTTCCCTGGTGCTTCAGCACACAGTGCTCAGTACAGAAGGGATAAGCCTCTCCCAGGAGGCAGGCAGGGTAATGCTATTAATTGGGAGCAAGAAATGCTCATGTCATGTTTGGAGCAACTACTAGAAAGCAATGCATGACAATCCTAAACTAACAGGATGAACACATCTCATTCTTACTGAGAAGCATGTGGGGACAGAACTTTGCCCATCCTATTTTCATTGAATCCACGTGTTAGAGGCTTTATTTTCACCACGGTCAGCAAAATCTCTGGATATGTCTGCACAACACAGGTGCAAGCATTTGCTTTATCATCCCCATCTGGAAGTGAGGCAGCCTGGGCTGGGAGTCGTGCTTTGTGTGCTGAGGAGTGGAACTTGGGCTGGGTGACACAAACAAAAAGGGACTTCCCAGCTGCAAACACTTTGCATCTGGCAGGACCCAAGCGAGTACATGGCTGCCTCTGCCCATATGTGTAGATATATCAAATGTAAACATGAATCCAGTTAATTTTCACACACTTGTTACAGCTTCCCCTGTCTCAGCAGAGGCCTCCAAGAGCCCTCCTCCTTCTTGATCTTGCTGGGAAAGCCTGGATTTATGACAACTTAGACTGTTCCTTGGATGCACACTAGGGTGCCAGATGTGGGACAGTGGCTTCATCACAGCAAAGGAGAGAGATGAGCCAGGCTGGGGGCAGATTCAGCCTCACCAATCCATATTGTCGTCTTAATTTATCAGCCACTGCCACAAAGAACAGGGAGCTAGACTGATAGAAGGGGAAGGCTTCTTTAAAGAAAGAGCCAGGAGGTCATAAAATGCCTTAAATTGGGAGGAAGAGCTTAGTTGTCAATCAGTGCTTTCCTGCTCACAGTGTTCCTGGCATGGCTTTCTAGATAAGCACTTCCCTAAATACAGTATCTGGGATAGGAAGTGATTTGTCTCTCTGGTTTGATGCTTGCTGTTTTAACCAGAACCACGGAACAGGAAAACATCAATGATTTCTCATATGTGTACTAAACGCACAGGTTGTGATTTGTTTTTTTTTCCCCTGTGAGTATCTGGGGTCCATTGGAAGCAGCAGCAGTGCTCTGCTAGTGCAGCAGGTAGCCAAACACCAGGAGAGGAAAGCAAAGAATGGAAAAGTTGCTTGGCTGTGCATGGGGATCTGTGAGTCCTGCCAATGTTCAGGGCGCCAGGATGCAGTGCTGTGCTGAGGCAGTGGCCCTGGGTGCCGGGACCGGGTTCTCCTTCCTGTGAGTGGGTGTATGGGACAATGGCCCCGAC
This sequence comes from Dryoscopus gambensis, assembly GCA_013389985.1. NCBI lineage: Eukaryota > Metazoa > Chordata > Aves > Passeriformes > Malaconotidae > Dryoscopus > Dryoscopus gambensis. The sequence continues at coordinate 100,354 of WEIT01003308.1, read as the reverse complement.
CTGGCCAGTGAATCAGAGCCTGGACTCGCCCTGCAATCAGCACCGCGGCACTCGGGAAATGAGCCACCTGTCCCACTTCCTCTCATTTAACAGGTTTATTTTTAAGTGGAAAAGGCTATGAGATTTGTTCCTTTTTCTCAGGGACTTCATGCCCTCTGGAGATCCCTGAAGGATGGAGTGAGGTATGAGCACCCTCAAGGACCTTCCTTTGGGAAACACGTCCTGGTATCTTCACTCAGCACCAGGCACAAAAGCTGAGGCTGTTTATGGGATACACATGAACCAAACTACCAAGAGCATGGTAGAATCTCCTGATGCTATCTGAGCTTCCTGATGCTGAACAAAAAACCCCAGGTCCTGGCCACATCTGCATCTGGTGACTGTCACTGCGGTCCTGGTGAGCAATGAGGCTCTCGGGCTGGGAGGCAACACCATCGAAGTTAGTTTGGTTTGGGCTTTTGCTGAGATCTACAGAATTTTAGACTGTAAGCCTGCCTCACTGCCCATTTGTGACCATGCACTCTGACACTTCTACTGGACATTTTATGTGAGGAGATTGTGGAACTAAGGTCTGTCTGTGGAGCAGTGGATCTTCCTCCATGGGGTTATTCCTCTCATGGGGAGTATTTGAGATGCTCATAGACTGTCAACTAGCACAAAATAATCCATCTCAGACACTGTGAATCTGATTTTCAAGAGTATTCCTTCATAAAACCGGCCCAGAAACATCAAGGCAATCTAATGTGGTAGATGTTCATTTTCCATGTTTTGAAGAAATGTGTTGTGTTTGTGCTTCTCTGTTGGGGTCACCCAGCCCACTGGGGGCTGTGACAGGGAATTCTCCCGCAGACTTGAGAGACAGGTTTCTTCTAAGACACAGTTTTCTCCCAGTTCTGTTCCCTTGATTGATTTGTTGTTCTCCCTGTCCCTTTATCCCTTCCCTGTTCTCCCATTTGCCCTTGTAACCTAGTCCCTCCTTATGGGTCCCTTTGGCCTGGTCCCGTCTCTGTCCCACCTTGCAGCCTGATACCCCGTGAAACCCTTATATAAACCCCAAACCCCTCCCCCATTTCGCCTTTGGCCTCTTGTTCTCTTCATCATGAGGTGATACAGGGAAGTAAAACCTCTTCTTGGAATACCATGCTAAAGATCCTTCCTTGGCTCTTTTGTTGCCTGCAGCGTGTGTTTGTGCCAGCTGCTCCTCTGACTGAAGCTGGTGCTGCCGGCTTCACCCCTATGGGAGTCTGAGCCCTCCTGAGCTGCTCCCTCCGGGGAGCCACCCACAAATGGAGGCTCAGCTACCGGGGCAGGACGGGGGCTGTTGGTGCATCCGAGCTCGTCACCAGAAGCGCAGTGGCTGTGCCAGGGCGGCTCCAGCCCCTGTGGAGACGTATTTGGAGGGTTACAGCACCCCTCATCTACCACACCGGAGCACTCCTCTATGCAGTGATTTCTCTGTCTCCATCCCACACTTTGTTTCTCTGTGGGAAGACACGATCTAAGGGCTGCCTGGGTGCTGCAGGTCTGGATCTGGTGGTGTACCCAAGTGAAATGTCTCTATGAGGTGACGCTCTTTCGGGGACCTGAAGTGGTTTGTCTGTGGCGCAGCTTTGCTCTGTGTAGACCTGCTGGTTTCCTTACCTATCTGTCTTGGGGATGTCCAGCACGCCTCTGCATTACCTGGTGTAAGCATGCCTATGTTAAACAAACACCAGCAATAACTAATGATTAAGTAGGAAACAAAGGAATGCATCTAAGATCCTTTCTTAGAGCAGTTCAAGGTCTATCCATGCTTACAGCCCCCTCCTTCTATTCTACTCTTCTCTCTAGATATACTGACTTACTTTAGCATCAATTAATTCATGTGTTTCAACCTGCTTGCCCATCCTCTTTTTTTCCTCCACGTCAGAATAGTTTTGGGAGGTGGTTCTTTAACTCTCACTGAACTTTTGCCAAACCAGTAGTGTTCTCAGAGAGGAATGTTGAGTGTTTAACTACAATAAATTTTAGTTAGAAAAAGAATAAATAGCACACCACCACATGTGTCAGAACAAAACCTGTCTGTGTGGTGTTTGGGTAGGTTTTAACCATAGCTCCACTTAAAGGATGTGTACATTATACTGCTTTCTGTGGGGAAGGGAGGGAAAGGGGACTCTCCCAAAGCTGGAAATGATGCACACGATTTCATTTCACCTCTACATAGATGTGANCCCAAAGCTGGAAATGATGCACACAATATCATAGATGTGAGTGTAGGTAACTGGAGAGACTGGTCTTACCTGCATGTCCTTCATTTTTACCTGGTTATCACTGCTTGCAAAGTGAAGCTCTGCAGATACAGAAGAAAGACAAACTGGACTGAACCTAAAATACCAGATGCTGTCACTTCTGTGATCTCAGAAGCATAGAAGGGTTTCAGTTGGAATGGACCTGAAGATCATCGCATTCCAACCCCCTGCCATGGGCAGGGACACCTTCCACTAGACCAGGTTGCTCAAAGCCCCATCCAACCTGGCCCTGAACACTTCCAGGGATGGGGCATCAACAGGTTTTTGGGTTTTCTGGGCAACCTGTGCCATGGCCTCACCACCCTCCCATTAAAGAATTATCTATCTGCTGTGACTAAAATCTTGGTGGGTTTTTTTTACATTTAAATCCTTTTACAAGGCCTGAAGTTTTCACCAATGAACAAGGCAGAGATCTGTAGACACCCATCTAAATTCAAGTTATTCTGGATTTCTGATCTTTCCTCTCTCCATCTTTTCACCCTATTTTTAAATATCCTTATAAACCCGTATTTCAGCCATTGTTCAGGAAGTAACTAACACTATTAACATAAACAATGCAAACAAGGCAGCATTACACAACAGCAATGTCTGACACTATTCATTGATGTTTCTGGCTATGATAGTTTCCTTCTCCTTTCTCGAATTTTATTTTGTTTGGACTGTACCCATTCTTTCCTTTCTAATGTTTGGGGGTTTTCCAATTGATGAATGTAGGATTTCATTCTCTGTCTTACAAAATGTGAACCAGCCTGGCTTTTCTCGTTAACTTCTTTATTAGCATAAGCACCACCACCTGTAACATTCATCATGTGAGCAGCAGAATGACACTGGGAGCTGGATATATTGGATAACCCATATTCCCTCTTAAGAGTTAAATGCCAGGAGGGAAAGATATTGCAAGTTCAGCTTTCAGGACAGGGGTTAGGGGTTTTTTCTTCAATTATTTTGCAGGAGTACAATAAAAAATAGTTAGGAAACTACTTTTAAGAGGCTGAAATTTGGAGGAGATCAAACTTTGGCTCATTTGACACAGGGAAGCCAAGCAACCATGCAGGACTGGAAAGTTCTTGTTGGTAAGAATGGTTAGAGTAAAATCAAAAGAGTAGAGTCTTTTATTCAAAGTCATGCAATTTATTACTCCACAATAGGTTCACCAGAAGAATATAATACCTTCCTGTAATGGTAACTAGGAAAATTCTTTGACGTTTAAAGCAGGATGTGCAGTTCATGCTGGTTACTGAGTGATAAATGATACAGACTGCACAGAAAAACTATGCAAACACATTATTTCAGCTAGTACAGCAAAGCACTTCAGATATAAATTAAAAATAAGCACAGTCTTTTGATCCTTGTCAGTTATTTAAAAGCCTCTTGAAATATTTCCTTATCTGCCTTTCTCAAAAGAAATTAGGCAATTAGAGTATAAGTCTGAAGCCAGAGAACATAAAATAGTGAATCATTATGGCATCATTACATGGGAAGTAGGAACAAAGGGAAGGCCAAAAGAAAACACAAAGATTTTTCATCTTCAGGAAATCTATTTTAAATTGAATTGTAATAAAAGCTTTATTTAAGTTTAACGTAATTCTGAGGAAAAGGCAGTTGCACAATGAAGAGGTATTTGCAGTCTTAAATTCAACTTCATGCTGTCCGGGATATTTCTAAACAGGAAAAAAATTTTTCCTGTCATTGAACTAGTCACAAATTTTTGTAGTAGGGGTATCTGTCATGAAAGAGAAAGATAAATGTGGTCTGGAAGTCCAGTGACTCAGGAGTTTCTTAAAGATGGGGAAAAAAGGAAATACATCAGTGTATATGCATTCCTTATTAACTCCTAATTGCACAGTAAATGTATGATATGTATTTATGTATCTTTGAAAATATATTGTGTAACAACTATCATAAGAAAGTCTTTCAGGACCAATATAGTTGGGATTTTGAGTGTTGTGGGTATTCTTGTTTTGGTTTGGGTTTTTTTCACAATTTGAATATTGACTTATGTCAATTTCTTCTGATTCAGCATTGGAGCACATTTCAAGATAATTAATGTGTTTTGGTTTTCTTTTCAGGGTCAAAATTCCAGCTAGGTTAAAAAAGCATTACATTCCCTATAAACCATATCAGACATTCAAAATATGCCCAGCTCCCCTGAGCATCAAAAGGAGGAGAGATCAGCAAGTCTCAGGCTTGATCCTAATTTGACAATTTTAAGGTAACATCTTTTGACATTGTCTATAGCAGATGCAGATAAAATGAGCCACTGGTCTTCAGGAAAGGAGTTGTTGATACCCTATTCTGCTTGTGCTCTATAAAAGATGAAATCAGAAAACTGATCCTCACACTCACCAAAAATTGCAGTCTGATCACAACAGGCAGGACTGATGGCTTTGATTGCTGAACTCTTCAGACAATCCTCTCCTCAGCTGCGCTGCAAAACATATTATTTCTAATAAGGATGTGAACATTTTAACATCACCCTTCGTATGGACTCACACCACTTACAAAAATGGTGAGGAACCTCTCACCATCCTATTGAGAGGTGAAGGCAGTAGAGATGCTGAGCAAGAGGACTTGCTGAGGAAGTTCATTTTCCAGTTTAGAAACACCAAACGGCTTCTCAGAGCAAGTGTAAGTTATCTCCTTTCTTCTGTTGTGCCTATCTTTGAATCCTTTCCTCTCAATAAACACAGGCTTCACTGTTTGTTGAGAGGAAAAGTCTAAGTCACGAAATGTGAATAATACTAACTTACACATTTCTAAGGGCCTGAGGTCAGAATGAGGATCCATCATGCAAGGTGCTGTCTAAACATATAACCAGTACTTAGAGTCTGAGTAAATAAAACAGGAACAGAAAAGTTCAGTGACTCGCAACAACCCATGAGAAGAAGCAACAGACTGGAGTCAGTCCAGCTGCTCTGAAATCTCATCCATTGCCTTTTCCACTGCATATTGCTGTACTGACATCTTGGATCATGCAAAAAGTATTGGATGATACATACCAAACGGGAGGCTTATCACAGTTATCCCTGAAATGTCTGGCACCAGAAGGATTGAAAAAACAGACATCAAATTATAGAGGCATAGCTCTATCCCGAGCGTGTCTGTTCAGCGCAGTAATGCATAACTGCTTGATGATTGTTAATGAAATCCTCATGCTGCTACTCATCTCTACCTGTCTCCAAATACATTGAGATCAGTGTCTAGATTTATTTCTTGCTCTTGGTCTCAGGTGTAGCAACTAAAGAAATGTTCTGTATTGCTGTGAGCACCTGGTGTGTGCAGTGGAGCATCCTATACTGACAAGCATTTTGCTTTTAATAGTTCCTTTGGGTACATATTGGCTTCTGGTTTTATTTTTCTGTTTATACTTTGTTTTTCTGTTTTATGGCACTATTTCCTCAATGGGGTTTTTCTGTTTCTTGCCTTGGAGAATGGTTTGGGATAGCATGGATTATGGCACAGAAGCATTAAGAGTTGTCTCCTGGTTTTGTTTTCAGTTTTTTAAGGTCATTCTAAGTTCTCCATTTGACTGCTCCTGTATGGAATAAATAATGAAAAATATCTGCTGATTCTGAAACCTGAATTGTGAATCATGCTGATGTCTTCCTGGACCATCTTGATGTCTCTCTTGTCTTCCTGGACCTGGGACCAGACTTAACATATATATGACAAGATTTCTTTAGGAGCAAGGCTTTTTAGTCACAGAAGTTGCAAACCTTCTTTTGCTGCACCCTAGAAATGGTGGGCACCTCGAAGGTGGCAGGTGATTTTCCCTCAAAGTCGGTTTGCAGATTTTGTCCTCCAGTCTAACTTTCAGATGGTTCCTCACTGCAGAGTGGAAGATGCTGAGTTGCAGTCTCAGTGCTGGAGTGCAGCAGCAGGCATATTCTCATGATTTAGAGAAATCTGGTCTATTTTTCTCTGGGATACTGTTGGGGTTTAGGATTTTTCCTTTTGTTTCTTCCTCTCAGGGAATTTTCTCCCATATGGTGCTAGGAGACAATAACAACTGGGTACTTAAGAGAGACAAAAGAAGTTGCCACAGCTCAGGGAAGGGGTGCAGCTAGCTACTCTCTTTACCTGGGGGTTTCTCTGGGAAGAGCAGAGATATGGTGAGATTTGGGCTGGGAGAAGGGGTTGGGTGCAGCGCTGAGCACACTCTTGCTCTCTCGACTTTGGAGGAGGAGGGTCAAGCTACCAGAGCCCAGCCCTGCCCTGTTTTATCCTGCCGTGGGTGAGCATGTGCTCGTGAGAGCAGCCATTGACCTTACTGGGACCTTACTGGCACCCTGCCTCACTGGAAAGGACCCTGGCCATCTGTTTGGGTGCCTCAGGGGAAAAGACTGGGACCTTGACCCACTCCCCCTTCCCAGAGGCCGTGTCGCCCCAGCTGTGTGCAGCAACTGCTGCGGAGGAGCCTGGCCGCCACTGCCCAGCNCTGGGAGAAGGGGTTGGGTGCAGCGCTGAGCACACTCTTGCTCTCTCGACTTTGGAGGAGGAGGGTCAAGCTGCCAGAGCCCAGCCCTGCCCTGTTTTATCCTGCCGTGGGTGAGCATGTGCTCGTGAGAGCAGCCATTGACCTTACTGGGACCTTACTGGCACCCTGCCTCACTGGAAAGGACCCTGGCCATCTGTTTGGGTGCCTCAGGGGAAAAGACTGGGACCTTGACCCACTCCCCCTTCCCAGAGGCCGTGTCGCCCCAGCTGTGTGCAGCAACTGCTGCGGAGGAGCCTGGCCGCCACTGCCCAGCTTTCTGCCGCTGCCTCGAGCTTTTTCTCTACGCTCTAACCCATACCCTCTGCCTGCCGGGACACCCCGCGGCCCCTGCTACAGCTGCAGAGTTTCTGCTAGCTCTTGCTTGCCACCCCAGGTGAGCCCGCCCCGCGGTCCCAGCTGCCACTCCGAGACTCTGCTGCAGCCCACCTTCGCCATGCAGCGCGTCCGCCATNTGTTTGTTGTTGCTGCCGTGGCTGTTCTCTGTTTGCCTTGTCACACACATATACATACTAGTACAGAACTGTTATTCCTTCTCCCATATCTTTGCCTGAAAGCCCCGTAATTTCAAAGTTACAGTAATTCGGAGGAAGGGAGGTCATATTCTTCATTTCAAGGGAGGTTCCCGCCTCCCTTGGTAGACACCTGTCTTTCAAACCAAGACAGATACTTTGTACCAAATTGAGGGAGCTGTGATGGTTATGACTAGCTGACAAGAGCTACAGACTATGTTTATTCCTGTAAGTAGAGCAGAAAGCAGAAAGTCTTTCCTGACTTCTGCAAGTGATTATCTGCTCTTCCTAAAGAGTGGAATTTGACTACTTTGATTACAGTATGAGCAGTTTTAAATGTTACTCAGTGTGGTGAGTGCTACTTCTTCAAAATAATACAAGCAGTCAAAAAACCAGATCTTCACACACTTATTATTTATAAGGACTATCGGGTGTATCATGACACCATGACCAATGGTATCAGGGTCTAATACTGGAACTCCTTATCTCACCAAAACCTCATTTATTTAGTTTTTAGAACAACGGTTCAGGTGAAACCATGATAAGCAAAAGATTAAAGCTCTGCCAGATAAAAAGCAATGTTGTACTATTTCAGCTATCCTAGTTTTCAAAAGAGAATGAAATATGCAGTAATTCACACAGACAACATAAATATTGAATAACCATTGCAATGGATTGCATTAATAGATACACAAGATGGTAAAAACACATTTGATTTAGTACTCTAGTGATGGTGCCAGCAGATTACAAGGACTAACCTGTCTACTGCAATGTTACCCATCAAATAGCTATAATCTAAATCTTTCCTCTTTTTTTTTTTTCCCCTCTCAGAAAAACAGCATGGCTGGGATAAATAACAGCCTTTACATTGTTTTGTTTCTCTGGAGACTGATCCTGATCTTACCCATCCAATGTCATGCACATGAATGTTCCTGTTGATTAGGGTAGGAAAGTTTTTCACATCCACAAATCATTGTGGAATTTGGAGCCATAATGTGTCAAATTAACTCCTGACCTCACTCAGCTACCTGTGCATCTACTTGGCCTGTCACCACATGACATCATTTGGGCATAAATTTGGTGTGAGAACTCTCGAAGCACAAATAGGAGCCAGGTTCCCACTGATGGTCCCTTGAGATCGGATCTCATTCCACCCTCTCTCCTCCTGTCTTGTAGGGATGAGCATTTCGAGGGTGGTGGTTAACAGGCATTCCTAACTATGCATAGCATCATACTCCTTAATGCTGACATGAATGGGCTGTTTCCTAGGAAATAGCTCAAAATAAAATAAATTATTTGAGAGATATTCATGTTAAAAGATTCCACAGAGTTCATCTTTACATAAAACTCCTGTTACCAATCAGCTGGCTATAGATCAGGGCTCCAAGACGTGGCAGATATGATCTATTTCCCTCTTCACTGTATGATGAAAGCTGTGTGTGGTCAGACCCCCAAACCCCCTTTCCCTGTGCTAAGCTGCCAGCTGAGTGCCCCAGAGCCCCTGCATTCCTGCTCTTGCTCTTCGGGGTCTCTGGTTTCTCCTTGTGCCCTTACAGTAACATCTCCCACAGTCTGAGGATAAGTGTGAGTGACGTTAACTGGAGAATTTCTCTTTCTGTCATCATGGATCCAGGGTGGTGCAGCACTTCAGGGCCCAAAGCCTTGAGGCTGCAGTTCGTTATCCCCGCAGTGTGCATTTCAGAAGTGATAAAACAGACATTCTGCTTTGATTAGCTTTCCTCCACCTCCAGTGGCTTTTCAGATTGCGTCTAGTGAAAGAATTGCCCATGAGCTGGTATTAAAGGTGTGCCTCTAGGAAATATATTACCCAAATTAAAATGTTCTCATTCAGAAATCTTTCCCACCTTTTTGTTGCCCTTGTTAGGGAAAAATGCTCTACTTTAACCTCCAGCTGACTGATTACCTGCCAGTTCTGATGCTGTGCTCTGAATTAATGTGCTCCAAAAGCCAACAAAGATGACTTGTGTTTGGGCACCTCACGGGAAAACAGGGAGATGAAAAGCCTTAGGAAAACTTTGACAAACAACTTGGAGTGTTTGACCAGCTATGCACAGCTGCTGCTGAATGGAGAATGCAAGTAACATGCCAAACAGAGACAAAAGGGGATCAGCAGGGAAGGCAGCTTTGGTATCTGCGCTGGACATTTTACTGTCGGGAAAGGAGAGGAAATATGCTGAATTACCTGTAGGAGGTGTGCCTGCTTTTGCTAATAGATGTACATGGTTAATTCATTCCTAATCAACAGATCCTGTATCAATGTATGCTGGAATTCTCTCTGAGGACAGTGGAGATACCTCCATGCACAGCACCTTAATTTGATTGATTGCATCCCACCCATCTAAACATGCCTTAAAGACTTGTTTGCAGATCCACAATCTCTCTGCCCCCTCCAATTCCCTGTTTGAGGCGATAATGTCTCCTCATAAATCCTGGATGCGATAGCACCAGCATGACCCATCACTTCATTACGCCAGAGTTGTGTAGTGCACTGAGGAGGAGTTCATCTGGACAGAATGGATCTGGTCCAGCAACAAATAAAGGAGTGAGGAATCTGATTGCTTCTGGGCCAATTCGGTATGAGTTATAGCTTCTCAATTTTCCTGATGTCAACCAGTTTTACTTGTTTAGTTTTCCTTCCCCACACAGGAGGTGAAATATCTAGCTAGCACAGACACCTTGCTGAGCTGCTGTTGTCAGGAAAGCCAGCCTGAAATTCGGATCAGGTTAGGATGGAGTGTACCATATTCAGTGTCATTTGAGCATTGGCTGTTCCAGTACATGCCAGGCTTGTTCCAAAATCAGGGATCACCTCACCATCAGGATCAGGAGTGTGGTGGTTCCTTGGACACCCTTGTCTCTTTTATCCAGTGCTGTCTGGAGGAGCAGCCTAATTTCCTCAGCTTTGTGCAAATGAGGAATCCTTGTACAGAGGCAATTTCTTGATGACCAGATACAGTGGACACAGTATAGTGGCTTTCACTGTCAGCATGAAGGGATTAAAGGAAAATGATATGTCAGGCTCTAGGTCACTGCAGTGCTTCAGACTTGAGTGGTAGGGAAAAGAACTATTTCTTCTGTTTTATTTAGTATTTCAAATGTTTCTTTGTGATTACTTCCTAGTGATTTCAGAGATAGCTGTTCTATCCTGGGTTTGCACTAGCTTGTTTAGTCTGATGCTATGTATCATTTATTTCTTCCAAGGCACTACTTTTTCCATGTATTTACTTAATGGTTTATATTTGCTTAGTGCACATCTTTCAGCAAGACATTCAGACTTCATTCAATGATTGCTGGAATTTCCTATGTGTTCCAAAGCATAAAAATTGCATCTGTGTGTTGAGCCTCCCCTTGCAAAATTATTCTGTGATTCTCCTGTGCAAGATTTGCAGACTTGATGGGTTTAGCAGACGTAACTCTTGCAGGTACTCACTAAGGTTTTAAAGTATTTAATTGGTCTTGAATGGATAGTGCAGCTCTCCAAATACAGGACTGAGGTATTTACTGATCCCTTTTTTCTGTTCTGCACATTTGAGTTGTCAATTCCAGGTAGGCTGGCACTTGCACAGAGAAATTGTGAACTATGGTGGTTTTCAGCAGAAAAGGAGATGTTGCAAAGAGGAACTCGTGGGTGTATGTCCTTAACTGCAGCACAGTGACAGCTCTTCAGTTACTGCTTTTGGCACCTCTTTTTAGTCTGTGCCTGCTCTGAAGTTTAGAGTGAGCAAAAAAAATCTTATTCCAAAGAAACCCTTTTACCTTTTTGTAAAATTTTTGTTTACTTATCAAATTTTCATTTGAATTTTTTTTTTCTCTCAGGCTTTCATTTGATTGGGAAATACTTCTGCAAGGCCTTATGGAAAAGTCAGCTGGGTGTTTTGCCTTGCTCCCTCCAAGGTGAGCCCCTGCCTGTTCCCAGTGCTCCCACACCTTTTGGGTGTGCATATTCCTGTGCTGCACACTCAGAACTGGTGAAAAGCTAACTTGCTTGCTTGTTTAATTTAGTTTCAAATTCTTACCATACTGGGGAACTCATTCTTTTCTAGGAGCTAAGGACCAACACAGAATTCTTCCTCGTATTGGTTAACACTAGTAACTAAATAGCAGGTGGCATCTTCAGAAACTAAAACAAATGTCTCTTATTTCAGAAAACTGATTGAAAATTAATATAAGGCTACATGTTCTGGGGGCTGACTAAGGTATGAAGGACTTAATGTAAACCCCATTGCAGACTGCAGTCTGGACCTCTCTTATGTGATCTCTGTTACAGCACAGATTTTTGGCCCACAGAACAAAATTTCCTGGGGCCAAACAATTATTACCCAGCTCCAAAGCGCATTGTGAGTGTTACGGTGCTGCTGCCCAGAAGTGGAAGTGTATCAACCCCAGTCCTGCCCTCCTGCCAGCCTGTCTGGGCAGTCAGTGTTGATGCCCTGCCCTGCTGCTGCCAATGGCGATGAGATTCATAGAATGATTAAGGTTGGAAAAGGCTTCCAAGGTAATAGTGTCCAACCTTTAGACTGAGTCCACTGAAACCAGTCATTGCCCTAAGAAACTGTGCTGTAAACTTGCATCAAGTATTTGAGTGAGACAGCTGTCTTACCCAGAAGCCGTATGAACTTTGTTAACTAATTTCTTAATCGGGTAGAGGTTTAGATAGAATTGAGAATAAGTATTTGGATTAAAAAACAACACTTTGGTTTTAGAACTGTGCCTTTTCTGTCATGTTATGTGAGAATTATGGTGTGGGGAGAGGAGAGCTCAGTGCCTGGAGTTTTCCTTGTGGGGAAGGGAAGAATCTCTATCCAGGTGCAAGTGGTAAAAATCATACTTTGCCAGTTGACAGCAGGAGAAAAAGCCTCTAAAAAAAAATCTACAGTGTTTTAGTTGTGTTTCCTTTTAAAATAGATGGCAATTAGTCCATTCACGTTCTTGTCCTTTTGTCTGTGGTTCCTGAGTGCCAAGAAATCCATGTGTATTTTTATAACATACATTCATTCACCTTTGAATTTTAAAATTAATATTTTTGTCTTCTGAAAATTAAACTTGAAGTCATGCATTCTGGAATGATGACAGCCTAAATTAGTTATGAGTGCCTAAAATAAAATTTTATTTTCTTATTAATAACTTCTTTCATAAAAATTACAGCTGAGTATATATTCATTGCCAAAATTCTGAAGAATGTCAAATCACTAAAGGGAAGAAATTACTAACTAGACACCTGGAATTGGAGTTTCTTGAGTAATAAACTAGCTTTCGACAGCTGCAGCCTTTTTTTGCAGGTGCAAAAAGAACATTTTCTTCTTTTTATTTTATCTGCTTTGCATCACATAATGACTAGAGTATTCCAAGGTGGGGAAAAAATGGTAGTTGAAAGAGCAGGAAAATTTGCTTATCCTTTCCCATTTTATGAGTAAAAGGTGGGGGGGGTGGGGGAAGAATAATATCAGAAATCAACCAGTTCTGATCTTGAAGAATAAGGAATTAAGGAAAAAATAGCTCAGCTGATTTATTGCTGTTGATATTTGCACTGTTCAGTATATCAGCTGCCTTGAAATGCAAGGAGTATTTTGGTAATGTTTCCTAAAACATGCAGGACACAATGTAGTTCCACTTAAACAATTACGTTCTTCTGGATATTTTTGTTCAGAAGCAGCATGACACAAAGCACACATTAAGAAGTGAATCAGGTGACTAAAAACTCCACGTCCTGTTCTGTTGTGGGGAAAGAGGAGCACAGACCCTGGAGGGAGGAGGTGTCACACGGCAGGTCCCTACAGACAGGACCTGCAGGAAGCTGACAGAAGGGTGAACAGTGCATGATCACCCCAGGGAAGGACATTTAGAAGGTGCTTTGCTGATGTGGCAACACGGGATAGGTTGTGCAGTGAGAATTTCCGTGTAAGGAAATACTGTGGCTTAAATAAGTGTATAAAAGTAGCTCGTTTCCTTTGAATAAACGGTTCAGATCCAGGAACCAGATCTGGATTCAGATTAAGTCTGAGATTTCAATCACCAACATTTTCTCATAAATCAAACATGAAAATCAACCCCCAAAATAAATGCTTAGATATATAGTGATGTGTGATATTAGTATATTGTCTAAGTTAACAAAAACAAATATTAAATACAAGCTCAGAGCTACCTTTCTTTGCAATTAAACATTTTTATTTGTTGTCAGGCTCTGAGAATAACCCTTTGTCATTAATATCTGCTAGAAAGCACAACTCCAATGCAAATTAAATATTTAAATTGTGATTTAAATCACAATTAACAAAACTGATTTAAATCAAAGTGATATAAATTGGTCCATCCTGCTTTAAAATTAATTAAGGATGTGCTTTGAAAGCATGTTCCTATCAGTTCTCTGACTCAGTGGGTTCTCCATATCACTCAAGTTTTAATAAATCAGAGCAAGGGATGGAATTTTTATTTAGTTCAACGGTCTTGATCTCTCAGTTTAAGGCCACTGAAGAATAGATTAACATTTATAATTGCTAGGTTGATCAGTAATGCAAATGAAAAATGGGGATTTGAAAACAAATTAACCTTTGCAGTACATCATGTGGAGACAAACAGACGGTGGTATAATTGAAAAGGTTCCCCTCATCCTTGAAGTCACAAATCACTGTATTCTCCATGGTGCCTTGCTGCTCTGCAGCCTCCGGAGTCTCAATGTCCAAAAAATAAACTGCGATAACTGAAAGAACAACGTGGACTCTTTGAGGCTGGCAAGTCCCTGCATGGGCTACGGCTGCTTTGCGTCACTCCAAGCAGATTTGTATATTTTGGGACTAAGATTAGGATGTTTAGGCTAGGGCCAAATGGGTTTATAATTAGATGTGTACCAGCCCCTGACATGTTAATTGAGGCTCATACTTCCCTCCATCTACCCTCCACCTGTAATGAGACTGTGATTTAACGCAGTCCAGGGAAAATGGGCCTTCTGTACCCACACATTCTCTACTTCAATGTGCCTGTCCTGTGCTCTGCTGGAAGCCTTTCTGGCCCTCTTTGAGATATCTCATGAATAGAACAGGACACTGTGTCAATATAGTCTGTGCTGTATTTATGTATAAAATTAAGAGCTTGGATCCCATCCGGAGGATACCACCCTATGTGATCAGCACCTCTGCATTTGCTGTGTTTCTCCTCGGGCAGAAAAGCAGTCGTAACTGGAGACGATAGAGTGGATTTTGATGGCACCATATGGAATCTGAGGAGGTCCAAGACTGTTCCTTCCATGCTGAGACATCTGCAGAGGTGGGAGTTGCAGACCCCTGTGGAATGTTGTGTGGGGAAAGAGTGAGGCAGTCTAAGGACAGCTGTGGATGGAATGGAAAGAGTGATCACCTACGAGAGCAAACAGCTTTGGTCTCTCCTCCTGTAGGTACATGAGCTCCTGGAAAGTTCTTGCCAGTTGATGCAGCTGATGCAGGAACTCCAAGCTTCCTGTGTTGTGGTGTCCCAAGGAGCAGAAGGCAAGGTAACCACACTTTGGGTGTAGGCATGTATGAGATGTTTCTGACATGGCTCACAGGCTCCCAGAAAATTGCTGTTTTCACATCTGCTGTGCTTTGCCCAAAATTTTGGTTTCAATGGGCAACCTTTCGTACCTTCAATGCACATCACAGAATATGCCGGTTTGGAAGGAATACACAAGGATCATCAAGTCCAACTCTTAGCCCTGCACAGGACACCCCAAGAGACACACCAGAGTGTTCTCAGAGTGCCTGAGAGAATGGTCCAAACACTTCTTGAACTCTGCCAGGCTTGGGGCTGTCATCGCTTCCCTGAGGAGCTACCACTGATAACTGAAGTTGAATGCAAAAGAAATACTCCCTTTTTCTCATAATCTGTGTGCTTCCACAGTCCTTGCCAAAACTGAGCCATTGGAAACTAATGCAGAGTACATGACTGTCCTGGGTTACAGTGTATTCCATTACCATCTTCATGAGCTGTTGAAACCAGGTGTAGCAATGTTCCCTGCCTCCTCCCTCCGGACT